>CAXHKB010000007.1:110000-180000 GCA_964017025.1 Stenichneumon culpator | reverse complement strand
TTCTGTAGGCCGCCGTGACCCCTATGAGTGCGAGACGCTGTGCTGAATGAAGAACCCTACGGTCGTGGCTAGTGCACAGGTCGGCCCACCCTGCAGCGGCATACGCCATCACAGGTATGAAAACCCCCCTGTACACTGTATTGAGCGCTTGATAGCGCAATCCCCAGCCCGACCCCGCAAGTTTACCTAGCTTTTTGAAAAGCGACCCGACCTTGTCGCGGAAATACCTACAGTGCGTGTGCACCCCTAATTCCTTATCAAAATGGACACCGAGATACCTAACGCTGCTTTTAAAAGGGATCGGAGTGTTGTACCCCGGATAGGGTAGTAGCACCCTAGTTATAATACAACATAAATTAAGTAATATATTAATAAGTCATTAATATATTACTAATTTAATTAATATAATAATGTAGTAATATTAAATATTAACATTAAACATTATTATACGCTCTCGGGCAACAACATAATATTATACTATATTCGTATAATAGTATAATATTATAAAATAGTCGTAATAATATACCGTCGTATATTATAGTATTGCAGTATACATTCCAGTTCGGACAGCGGTGTCCGAAAAGTGGAGCAACTCCGGTTGCACAATATCGAGGTATGCAGCGGCACGCGACGAGCGCGCGTCGCTGCAACAAAATCCACCAAAAACCTGAGTCAGCCGTTAAGCAATCACGGGCTACTCGGTAATTAGAGCATCGACTCGAGAATCACCGAGTCACTTATGTCGAAATAAAAACATGCTCCAAATCCCGTTCTCGAAGAAGCGAGGATTTGGAATGGAATTGTTTACAGAAATAAAGCGAACCATAAACAGCTAAACAATATTAAGCTGACGTGCCTGCTCTCTTATTCGTATATAAGGGATCGAGAGCAGATACTCATCAGTCTCTTCGGAACTCCTGATTCTTACGGTTGACTACGGATACACCATACGGGCAAAGCTCAAACGCGATAAGTAGGTCGTGCGGATATTGGACCCTTATCGCGAAGGATTAACGCACGATAGACGGTAATCCAGACGGTGTATCAAGCGTACAAAGTGTACTACAATTGGTAATTCTAAAGGACAAATGTTAGCATAAACAGAGCGTAAATAGCTAAACTAAAGCATCAGTGGATAACACATAAATAGATTAACATCCATACGGTGTACTAATCAAGCGTAAATAGATGCAATAATAAAGCGTCAAGCGAGGTTTTACCAAGGGGTATATTAACGCCAAGTTGAGCGTTAAGTAGACCCTGTTCGAGCATCCAGAGAACCTTAATCGGCGGTTCCTGGTAGGCATTGTTATCTACAGAATAACAATGCAACCCTTGTAAAACTCTGGTCATATATATGTTTGTTAAACGTAAAAATAAATTGTTAAATAAATATTGTTAATTGAATAAATCTATATTTGTACTTCACTTGGGTTCCAACCCTTTACTGAGCACATCCCCAACCTTCCGAGCTAACGGCTCGCGCACAGACCTCAGATTAGCTACCTGAGTTTCTGCGGCATAACAGGAGTATTCGCGATTCTAATGGTCGGATACCTACGTGCCAAGTTTGGCTTCGTTTGCGCGCGGGGTTGTCTATCGGGACGGTCTCCTCCTCTCCTCCCTACAGGCGCCCTCCGAACCCAGACCGTCTTCAGGAGGATAGCCTCCGTCTTACGCGCCGAGAGCTCGAGTTTGGCCTTTCCGCACCATTCTACTATAAAATCGACT
Source organism: Stenichneumon culpator (assembly GCA_964017025.1). NCBI lineage: Eukaryota > Metazoa > Arthropoda > Insecta > Hymenoptera > Ichneumonidae > Stenichneumon > Stenichneumon culpator. Next base: position 178,269 of record CAXHKB010000007.1, on the reverse strand, counting down.
ACCTCCTGTCCCCTGACCTCTAGTTCCCGCCGCGACTCACCCTTCACGAGGACGAGAAGATCGTCCGCGTAGGCAACGAAGCTTTCGGGGAACAGGTTATCCAGTTGGGAGAGGAGATCGTCGAACATGAGGTTCCAGCATGCCGGACCGAGCACAGAACCTTGTGGACAGCCTCTTGTGGCACGCTTGGAGACCTCTTCATCCCCCCACGAAATCTGAACCCTGCGTCCGCTAAAGTAGCTTTGCAGCACCCTATAGACGTTCGCAGGGCATCCTCGTTGACCGAGGCTCCTAAGGACAAGGGGCCACCACACGTTGTCGAAAGCACCGGCTATGTCAAAGAGCAGCCCGACAGTGTAAGTCGCCTGCGAGGCGTCCACCATGTCGCGCAGCTCCGTGATCGCATCTTCCGTCGATCTGCCCGGGACAAAACCGAACTGTCGACGAGAGATGCCTCCGCCATCCATCAACCTCGCGAGCTTCCTCCTTATCAATATCTCGAAAAGTTTCCCTATCACGGAGAGGAGGCAGATGGGCCTGTAGGATTTCGGGTCCTTCACGTCCTTATCTTCGCCCTTCAGGAGTACCCGGAAAGAGCCCTCCTTCCAGGCCGTGGGGAAGACCCCCCACTGAAGGCACCCGTTGAAAAGTCGGACGAACTGATCGGGGATAACAGCAACAGCCTTCTTCAGTACTTCGACCTCGATGAGGTCGAAGTACTGAAGTTGGCGAAGCTGCGTACTTCAGCCTTCACCGCGGCCGCCGTGAAGGGGGCGGCTTCCGCAGTCTCGGGGACAACCTCCGCCATGGCACGCACTTCTCGTTGCCAGGGGGTGTGGTCCTCTTCTCGATCATCCGGAACGTGGACATCCAGAAGGCCGCTGGCGGTTTCTCTCATGTCCATGGTAGAATGTTCGCCAAGCCGGATAGTGCTAAGCACTTTCTCAACTCGGAGTTTGTCCGCCTGGTGCTTGTATACGAAGCCCCAGGGCTCCTCGTTGCCGTGCGACGTGACGAAATTCTTCCAGCTTTCACGCTTTGTCCTTTTCACCTGTTTGCTGTAGTACCGCAAAGAAGAGCGGTACTCCTGCAATTTTTCCAGGCGTTCAGGCTGCGCTCTTACCCTCTGGTATGCCCGCATTTTTCTATACACGGTCTTCTTCAGGTTAGTCAACTCCGCAGTCCACCACGGGTTTGACTTCCTGAATCGGACCTTGCGCGGCATCGTCTCGACACAGGTCTCCGTGAGCACTCCTGTGAGAGATTCAGCCATTACTTCCACATCTTCCGCCGAATCCAGAGCGAGTCCCTCCAGCCTAGCTCCCGAGAGAGCGCCCAAGATCTTGGCAAAGCGGTCCCAGTCAGCCCGACGAGTGTTGAACCGGCAGGTCCCGCTTCGCCGATCATTCCTTGCGACCTTTGGGATTCCCAGTCTGATATCCAGCGCCCTATGATCGCTGGTAGACCAGTCCACCCTCACCTTCCAGTCCCTGATGAATCGGGACATGGAGGGCGACCCCAGGGTGACGTCGATGAATGACTCACCGGTCGGGGTCCAGAAAGTGGCCTGCTGACCAGCCTCGTTGACAATGTCCAGACCGAAGGCTCAAATGAGTTCCTCCAGCTGGGCACCACGCTCGTCAGTCTCCCGTGGACCCCACAGAGACGACCTCGCGTTCGCATCTAACGCAATAAGAAGTCTCTTCCCCCTCAGAGCACGAAGCACCTTATGGAGGTGTCTGAGGTGCAGCTCGATGTCGTCTCTGAACTGAAAATAGTGCGAGACGACGTAAAACGAGAAGCCGGGAGCTCGCACTTCCGCACATACACAGTGGGCAGTACTGAGCTGCGAGACGAAGATCATCTGAAAGGCCGGGTTGCAAAGGGCAACGGCAGCCCAGGCTCTTTCAGTGCGGACAGCTGCTACCTGTACCGCAGTCCCTAGTCCGAAGAAGGTGTGGCTCGCATCCAGCTTCTTGACATACGGTTCCTGCAATAACAGGATGTGAAGATGCTTTTGCTTTACGAGCGTACGCACCTCACCAGTTACTGCCTCTGAACGCCTCATGTTCAGTTGCAGGATCCTGATACCCGTGGTACGGATAGGATCGTTGTTGGGGTTAGGGTTGGGATCGACGTTGGGGTCGTTGTTGGGGTCGTTGTGCGGGATGAGATTATCGGGGTGGGTCGCGTTCGCGGTTCTAGCCTGTTCGCGTTCAGCCACGGCGGCTGCAGTTCCGTCACACCTGTCGATGATGATGCGGGCTACGCGGAGCCCGAGAGTCGCGGATCTAAGGGGGGGTCCTGATGCTGAGGGTCCAGTCGACCGGTTCCGCAGAACTATCGCACCGTTGCAGAACGACATTGACGGCACGAAGGCCGAGAACACTACGCTGACTGCCGAGGCGTCTTCGGCCAGCGACATCCGTGGGACCGCAGGGGGGTGGACCCTGATGAGCAGATGCAGGCTGAAAAGCCGTCAACCCCCCTCGCAGCGGCACGGGTGTGCGGCCTCGCGACGGTGTCAGCAACTCCCACTTGTGCCGCGCCTGGTTGCCCTTGCTCGGCCAGGCGGACACTCCTACGTCCATTCACTCGTCCACATTCACACAGGTTTTTTCTGAGTTTCATTTTTGTCCCACGAGTTTCGACGGAATTAAAAGTCACACGGTGGTGCAGCGCCGTCTTGCCCCACCCGGGAGAATTAATACGGCGTCGGGGGCCCCCAACCGCCCTAACCGCCACGCTTGAGACAGGACAAATAACCCCTTCCTGCCATGAGGCCCTCGCCACGTCGATCGAGCTTAGCCTAGGGGGGGCACTGAGTCGCGTCAGTGGGCCCGTCTGTAGGGGAAAATAGGATTAAAATCAAATTTAAGATTAAAATAAAAATAAAAATTATAGAGTAGAGTAGAGTAGAAAGAAAGACAGGCAGACGATAGGCAAGGGAACGAGGGGACAGGAAAAGGAAAAAGAAGGAAAGAGGGAAACGCATGTGTTATGCCGCAAGAATCCGGTTAGCTACTCCGGGTTACGCGGTAAGGGTTTTTAGGGATGATCCGGTAAAGGATTGGAACCCACGTGAATCGTTACACTGTTTATTCCGGTTATTGTCAAAGGATATTTAATGGTTTTAAACAATATAAATTATTCTTAATAATTTATTAACAAAGCTCACTCGTAATTTGTTAACAGAGTTTATTTAACTAATTATTTAGTTAAATAACGGTTGTCCTTTTAACGATTAAATTATTCACGTATTACAATGTACTTGAATTATCTCGCGTTTATCTCAGATTACCTCGAATTACTAGTAGACGTACACTTTGCACCCTTTAGGTTTCCTCGGACAATACCTTGGAAACGATCACTCGTATTCAACCGTACTAGTCAGACTCCCTCGTACCTGCTCTCGATCCTCTATATATCTTAATCGAGGGCAGGTTGTCAGCTTAATTTCGAGGACAGGTTTATTATTTAGTTTATTCTCATAAACAAATCTCTTTCCAAATCTTCGCTTTTTCGCGAGCGAGATTTGGAGCATGTTTCATATTTCATAATTCTCGCCTCGGTATTCTCGAGTCGATGCTCTGGTTACCGAGGCGTTCGCGATTGCCTAACTGCTGCGTCAGCAGTATTGGAGCTCGACGCTCGACGTTCGACGCTCGATGTACGCTTGATGCGTAACGCAATCGCGTGTGTCTCGCAATCGAAATAATCGGTGCCGAGACTTTTTGAAATAATTCGAAATAATGCTATATTCTATGTGCTATATTCCCGGGGCACAACATCCCTCCCCCCTAAAAAGAAAAGAAATCTGATTTCTTTTCGCTCGTCCCTGGCGAGCTTTATTTTTACTATTCGTGTGTGCCCCGTGCTTATCGTTATGAGCAAAGCAACGGGAAGGAAAAGTTTCCCGTAAAACAGACGCAAGGAGGAGTGCATGAGTTTAAGCGCGCTTCCGGGCTCTTGCGGAATACGGAGGCGGAAGGCCGCCTCAGTTCTTTTATGCTGACGGTCGAGGTTGATACCGGGTCGACGCGTTCGCATTTTTAGGGTATATTAACCGTCGTTTCCCAGGTGTTTACATTCAATCGTTCGTCGACCGCCAGTTACTACTTTCTCTTACGTGATCTGCGTCATGAGTTCTCGACGTAGCCCGAGCCCGCCAGCCAAGGTAATTACTTCTTCAATTTTTACCCTTCTTTTTCCTCTTTTTTTTTTTGGGTGTTTTCTTCAAAGAAAATTCGCACCGTTCCTTGCGTGTGTTTTTTTTTCCTAATTTCGGGATTTTTCTAACTTCTAACTTTTTCTAATTTCTTAATTTTTTCTATTTCCAGAGGGTGCGTGTCCCGGTTCCTGGGGGCCTGGTGTTTACCCTGGTGGTCCGCCCGAGTGCCTCCGGCCGGTCTAGTCCCGAGGTGGAGGTGATCGGGCCCGAGGTCAACCTGGACGTGGACGGACCTGCGGTGCTGTCGCCCCGGAGGAGGCGACGTCCCTTCTCCCGGAGGGTCCGTTCCGACCGGTCTCCGGAAATTTCGACGGCGGCGACGGAGTTCCGTGATGCCCACGGTCGGATGCCTCGACCCAGGGAGGCCCTTCTCCCCAGGAGTCGTCTCGCCCCCTTGCCTCGGGGGGTTCCCCGGGTGATGCCGCGCCCAGCTGGAGCCTCCGATTCCGAGTCCCTCGAGGAGGAGGAGGAAGAAGACCCTGCTTCCCGTCGTCGCCGTGCCGCCACGGGCGACATGGACTGGCGCCTCGCGGAGTGGTACTAGTTGTTGTTTAGAATAATTTTTTATTTTGTTAAAAATAAATTATTTGAGAAAAAAAAAATATTTCTCCTTTCTTCCCGGGTATGCCCGGTGTTCTGTGTATTTTGGGGAGTAATAAAGGCCCCTCGGGGCGGGTTTTTAGGCTATTCCGTTTTTGTTTCTTCGCCCTTTCCCTCGTTCGATCCTTCCTAGATCCTCGGTGGCTGTGTCGCCGCGCCGCGTCGCCACTCGCGGGATTATATGCGGCTCCTCGACCGGGGTTTTTCCGCCCCTCCGATGTAGGGTGGAATAAGCTATGTACCCCACCAGGATCAGTAGGGCGACCGCCCCCAGGGCGTATGGTCCGAGCTGCTGGAGTAGCGGCGCCTGCTTCGCCGAGCTTGGTATCCTTGTCATCTTTCGTAGCTTCTCCCTCGCGTTGCGTATTCGTACGCTTAGGCCGTGTAGCTCGTGGGGGCTACTCACCGCGTGCTCCAGTTCGGTGTCGAGGACCTCGGTCAACACCTTCGGCAGCTCTTCTTCCTCGGCAGGTAACAGCGTTAGGTTGTAGACGGGTAGGTATCCGGTGCCGTCGATCTGCTGACTCCAATGCTTGGTCGTTTCCAGCTTGAAGTCGGCAGCGGTGACCGCGCAACGTCCGTGGAGGGTCAATAACCCCGTTCCATGCAGTCGCTCCGGCCGCGCTGGCTTGTCGCGGCAGCTAATGCTTACTGTTTCACCGTGTGGTGATACGTAGAGCCACTGTCCGGGTTGTCTCATGCCCATTACGAGCGTGTGGGTGAGTCGTACTGCTTTTTTCGGGCAGAACTGACCTTGCCCCACGTTGCCTTCCGTGTAAAGTCGCACGCCGCACGGCGCGTCTTCGTTTATCGTCAGGACAGGATGCCGGGGTAGACAATAGTAGTCGTCGTTGTTCCTCTTACAGGCTCCTAGGTCCGTGGCCGTCACGCGGAGGTAGTGCCGATTCTCGCGGTCCACAACCACGAGATCCTCCGCAGCATCTATGTAATAATACGTTTCGTTTCTTCCCCTCCTCGGAAGGGGGTACGCGTAGTTCAGGCTGAACACAGAGGGCCCTATTAGGGGAATCTCGAGCACGAGCGTTACCATTCCTCCCTTCCTGTAGGCTCGTGGCGTAGCTAGGCGCAGTATGGCCGCCGCGTTTTCCCGTGTAATTGGTCGCGGGAAACCGTATCCCCGTGGTACGTGCGGCATGGCCTCCGTCAGATATGCTGTTAGGGCTGCCGGCGTTACTGTCGAGGTGCCGACCGTCCCCGTGGCCACGCTGTAAAAGATCTCGGCGGTTTTTTCGACCTCTCGTAGGTAGGTTTCTACGGAGGCCTCGATGAGCGCGAGACTTTCGTCGAGGTGCTGTCGTTCGCTCAGTGCCCGTGTACGGTTCGTGAAGTATCCGTTCACTTCGCGTACCATGGCGTACAGCTTCTGCAGGTTTCTCTGTGACGCTCGTGACGTTTTGTTGAACATCTCCAGTGTCGTTTCCGCGACCTGTAGTTGCCCCTTCAAACCCTCCTTCAGGGTTTCCTGGTTGCCTTGGATTGCGGCAATCTCGGCGTCTATCCGCTCCCCGTCCGTGGCATCCAGGTTGCCGGTGATGGCTTTTACCACCGTGCCCAATGCGTCGATCAGTCCCCGCCGCTTGCGACTGGGTTCGGCGCCGAGGAGGTCCTGGACTACGCCCACATTTTCCTCGATTTTTTCCGAGAGCCGGACGAGATGCTCCAGCATCTCGGCGCAATGACCATCCGGGCTCCCGTACAATTCGCAGTTTCCCCGGATCCAGTCAAGCTGGGATTTAATTTGATGCTCCATGTCCGCCAGGTGCGACAGGTCCATCCGGATTGCGAGGGACCACACGTCGGTGTACAGGTGAAGTTGCCCGATCCTCTCGAAGTACAATCCGGGCGCGTCCCTAAATGGCCGTATCTCATACGGGCCACCCGGGCTGGCGCTGACGGTCAGTAGACCGGCCTGTAGACCCGCCATTAACAATCTGAAAAAAAAATTTCCGCTTATTTTACGCCGCGCATTTTCCCTGAGTGAAGCCTTGTCGAAGCCGATGTTTCCCCGCGGGACTAACTGGGGTTAGACCCGTGGTTAGACCCTCCTCTACCCCGTTCCTCGTTTCTGTTTTTTTTTTTTTTTTTTGGTTTTACTCCTCCACGTAGTTTCGTAGACGGTCTACATGCACCTTGACCACCCGTCGCCCTTGGCGTAGGGCGTAGTTGCACGGGGGGTGCTCCTCCACGATGGGGTAGGGCCCTGTCCATTTTGGGGTTAGCTTTGCCGACCTACCTCGGCGTACCGTTTCGTCGTGCAGTAGGACTCGGTCTCCGACCTTGAACTTCCTCTCTCGTGCTTTCCGGTCATAGTAAACCTTGGCTCGGTCCTTGGCGATTTTCAGGTTGTCGCGTGCTGCAGACCAGGCCGCACGCAGGCGCTCCCGTAATTCCTGGGCGTAATCGTCGTACGCGTAGGTGGGCCTGGGCTCCCTTCGGAGGGCCGTTGGCAGCTCTGCGTTTTCGCCGTAGACCAGGTGATGCGGTGTGAACCCCGTTGCCGTATGCGGTGTCGTGTTGTACGTAAACATGGCGTAGGGCAACCATTCATCCCAGTTCCCCTGGTCCTCGTCTATGTATCCCTTGAGGTACTCTGCAAGGGTCCTGTGCGAGCGTTCCAACGCCCCGTTTGACTCGGGGTGGTATGCCGTTGTTTGTATTTTTTCTATACGCAACAGCTGACATACCCCCTTGAATATGGCGCTGAGAAAATTTGTACCTTGGTCGGTAAGGACGGCCTCTGGCGCTCCGTACCGACATACAATTTCCTTGGCAAATGCCTTCGCCACTTCGTTCGCTTGTTGGGTTTCCAGTGGTATGGCCACGCTATATTTTGTGAGTAAATCCTGGAAGGTTAGGATGTACCTATTTCTCCGCTCCGTCTCGGGTAACGGCCCCACGATGTCCATCGCGCATTTTTGGAAGGCTCTGGTGGGCGTATCGGTGATTACCAGCGGTGCCTTCTCCATCGGCCGTATTTTATTCCGTTGGCACTTGTCGCATCGTGCCACGTATTTTTCCACATCCTTCCTCATGCCGGCCCAGGTATACCTTAATTTTATACGGGTTAGCATGCGTGCCACCCCTTGATGTCCTCCCAGGGGTGCATCGTGATGCTCATGAAGAATTTTGATTTTTTCTTCCTCGCTCAGAAGTTCTCCGTCTGAGCGAACTCGCTCGTTCTCCTTCCCGCGACGGGCGTCGGGCTGACCATCCGTGGGACTGTTCTCCTGACTGGCCGCTGCTTCGGCTGTCGTGCGGGTTGCAGCTCCTTGGCGCCCCCGCGGGCGAAGTCGGCCGCTGCCTTCCTTACCGTCGTTGCTGCTCGTCTCGCTCGACTCTTTTCTTGCTCGTGAGCGTGTCGTCACACACACGCGGCTCAACGCGTCTGCGTTGGTATTATGTTTCCCGGCTTTGTACTGTACGTCGAACTCATGCTCGGATAGTTTAATTTTCCAGCGCATGAGTCTCGACCCAGGATCCTTCACGCTGAACAGCCATGTTAAGGGCTTGTGGTCCGTTACTACAGTGAATCGAGTTCCGTATACGTAAGGGCGGAATTGTGATATTCCCCACACGATTGCCAGTAGTTCCTTTTCTGTTGTTGTGTAATTTTGCTCCGCCTTGTTTAATGTCCGACTGGCGTAGCAAATGGGCAGATCCTCCCCTATTGGCCCTTGGGACAATATGGCCCCTATGGCTTTATCTGATGCATCCGTGGTGACGACGAAGGGCTTCTCGAAGTCTGGGTACTGTAGTACCGGTGCCGTTGTCAGGGCCCTTTTTAGGTCTGCCATGGCCTGCTCGTGTATTGCCGTCCATTCGAACTTATGGCCCTTCTTGGTGAGCTCCGTTAAGGGTTTCGCGACCCTTGAAAAATCCTGGATAAATTTGCGGTAATATCCAGCAAGTCCTAGGAAGGACTGTATCCCCTTAACGTCCTTCGGGGTTGGAAATTCCCGAACGGAGGTTACGAGTGACGGGTCGGGACGAACCCCCTCGCTGGAGATCACGTGCCCGAGGTATCGCGTTTCCAAGCGCAGAAATCGGCATTTTGCCGGTTGAATGGCCAGCCTCGCCTCCCGTAGGCGATGGAAAACTTCTCGGAGCCGATTGTTGTGCTCGGCCAACGTCGCTCCGAAGATTACGATATCGTCCAGGTACACATAGCATTTTAGCCCTTCGAGCCCTGCCAATACCGTACTCATTAGCCGTTGAAATGTCGGCGGTGCATTTTTCAGTCCGAAGGGCATCCGGGTGTACTCGAAGTGCCCCTGCGGTGTCGAAAATGCCGTCTTCCCTTTGTCCTTTTCCGCCATCGGAATCTGGTGGAATCCCGACGCGAGATCGAGTGTCGTAAAATAATGTGCTCGTCCCAGCTGGTCTAATATTTCCGCTATATGCGGCAGCGGGTACGAGTCCCCGATGGTGACCTCGTTCAGCTTGCGAAAGTCTACCACCACTCGCATTTTTACCTTTCCTGTTGCGTCAGGTTTTTTCGCCACGACGAGTAGCGGAGCGTTCCATTGACTCCGACTCGGCTGGATAATTCCGTCCCTAAGCATGCCCTCGGTCTGCTCCTGCACTTCCCTTTTATGTGCTTCCGGCAGACGATAGGGGTGTACCTTGATGGGCTGCACGCCCTCCATGATCGGGATGCTGTGCTCGACCATGTTAGTACAGGGCAGCCGATCTCCTTCGAGGTGGAATATATCCGCAAATTCCTCGCAGGCTTCCAGGAGAGATTTTTTCTCTTCCCCGTTGAGATGCGTAACGTCGATTGCTTGACGCAACCTCTCGAGTCGCGTTTCGCTTGCTCCCGTTACCGTATTTACTTCAGCCGTCGCGGCGGCGAGCTCGCCGCGCAGCTCATCCGCTGACGCAAGCGGCTCAAGTGTCACCGTCGGTCGTTCAACGTAAACATACTCCGGCGTTGTGTTTACAAAACTCACCACGCAGCTGTTGCCTTTAGGCGAGGTCACGCACGCTCCGAGTATTACTCCCTCGATGACGTCGCGTTTCTCGATGAGCCCTTCGTTGCTACTTAATGTTGAAACAAAGGCGATATTCTCGCTGCGCGGCGGCAGCGCGATCTGCAGGCTTCCATCCACCAGCGGCATGCAGTGGCCCTTAATTTTTATGACCTTCCCCTGAAGGATGTCCACCCCTTTTTCCTTGATGAAATCCATCCCCAGGATTCCGTGGGTCTGCAAATGGAGGTTCTGGGGTATTACGTGGAACCAATGTTTTACAGACCCGTTGGGTGTAACTAATTCCACAAGGGCGGCGTAGAGGGCGTCCAAGGACCCCCCTCCGAGTCCCTTCAACGTGACTCCGGACCGTGCTGCCGGCGCGTCAATTAATAGCACGTTTTCGTGGATCAGGCTCACGGTTGCCCCGGTGTCCGCCTTGAGGGTCAGAATGCCCTTTTTGCAAGATGGAGATTTTATGTGGAAATCGCTGGCCGACGCATGCGGCCCTGGAGACCCTATTATGTGCACCTGAACCTCCTTAAGGGAACCAACCTGCTCCCTCCGGCCCTTTCCGCGAAAGGAGGCCACCGTCAGCAGTTCGGTGGTCGGTGCCTCGTTTTCCGATGTCTTCACCGCCGCCTCCAGGGTGTAGATTTTGGCCTCCCTTAAGGGCCTATTCGTGGCGGTGATCGTGTTGACCCGGAATGTCCCCACTGTTCCTTCCTGCCCGGGATGCGCCGCTGTTTCCTCCCTCTGCTGCTCATTGGTTCTCCCGTTTTTATTTTTATTTTTATTTTTCTTGCCGTCGGCTTGCTTGCGTGCACGGCAGTCCTTCCACAGGTGTCCTGCTTTTTTGCAATAATTACAGATAACGGTAGCGACGTGTACCTCCTTCGTTGTCGGTGCGGGGAGGCTCTGTCGTCCCGCTCGGCAATTTTTTGCCAAGTGCCCGGTCTTCCCACAGGCGTAGCAGGCCCGTGCTGTACCCCCCGCCGAACCCTGGGATTGCCGGGGTTGACCTCCCCCGTTGCTCGGTCGTGACGCGGCCGGCCGCCCTGTGGTCATTTTTTCCACCTCGATGGCGCCCACCACGGCCTCGTGTAGACCCTGGTAATTCCGTGAGCGAACGATGGTCTGAATTTCCTTTTTCAGGCCATTTTCAAAGTTCATTTGCGCGCTTTTTCGAATAGCTTCCCCGATGGCCCGAGCCCCACGCGGGTCGGCTCCTTCGCACAATTTCTCTATTACCTCCACGGTGAGAGTCTCGACCCTTGTGGCGTAGGTGGAGACGTTTTCCTTCGCCTCCTGTCGTAGGGTACAAAATTGGTACTGTAGCGAGGCGAGCGACTCGCGCTTGCCGTACAGTGCCTCCAGTTCCATACGCAGATCGTTGAGAGTGACGATCGTTTTATGACGCATTTCCCGCGTCGCTCGGTCCTCCAACTTGCTGCTACGAATGAGGGTGAGGAGCGTGGAGCGTTGCCGGGGTCTCACCATCCCCCACACCGCCTCGCAAGACAAAATAAATCCGTCGAGTTTCGAGGGATCATTCCCGTCAAATGTTTTTATATTCCGTAGGGCTGAGCTGAGATCCATGTACTCGGCCTCATTGTCCGCCGGGTCCATCGTCCGGTTTTGCCGTCGATGCGGCGATGGTTGCCTGGGAGGGCTTACCTGCCCTTGCGTCGCCCTACGACCCTCCAAAACGTAGTCCCTTACCGTGTCCTCCATGGCTATGAGCCGTTCCGCCACGGAATCGTCCGGTACGGCCCGGGTCGTCGTCGTACCTCGATCCAGTACCTTTGTTAGTTGCTCGCCCAGAGCCTGGATTTGCTGCTCGAGCCGAGCGAACCGTCGGGATGCTGCATCCTCCAGGACGGCTGGCGCCTCACCTTCTGGGGCCGAGTCCCCGTCGTCCTCGTCCACCGTCCCGAGTTCGGTGAATAGTGCCCTCCGTGACGCCCTTAGGGCCGGCCTTAGCGGGGGCACGGCGGTGTGATCAGCGCTCGCAGCTCCCAGCACTCCGTTCTCGACGGCCCAGTTGGGTTGACGTCCCCGATTTGTGCCGCGAACTTGACCCAGCAGCCGGGAGATCTCCCCGTCCACCATTGATGGGGTGACCCTGTTACCCGGCTCGAACATCCGGACGTTCACGTCCTCCCATCCGGTTCCCCGATTGACGTTTACCCCGTACAAGGGGTTGGGTGAACCCTGTCCGCCGCCTGGCGAACCTTCGTTTAGGGCTTGCCGCGTCCGATTAGTAATTTCGGACAAGGCGTGCTCTATTCCTGCTGCTGCCCGCAGCGCCTCTTCTCCCGTGCCGGGGTATGAGCTGGAGACCCTACAGGCGTGCCCTGGTTCCCTTGATCACCATGCTCTTCAGGGTTGCCGTGATCGCTGCGGTTGCTCATTTTTTCCCCTCAGTATACTTTTTTTTTTACCTCAGTAGACCCTCACGGTCTAGTAGCGCCCTCCTAGCTTCGACAAGGCTACCTGGTTTTTTTTTTTGTTTTCTCAAGTTACTGACTGGTATTGTGGAGTCACTTACAGAGTGTGCCACATAACGGGATGCCCTTTTAGTCCTTGACCGATACCACTTGGGGTTCCAGGCTCCCTTCTATCCTGTTGCTACGTCCCAGTTGCTGGCGACGCCCTTCGGGAAGTCTGCAGCGTTCCGCGAAGGTCCCGGTTGATACCTTCCGTTACCTCACCCGAGTAACGGGAGTCCCACGTCGATCCCTTTGATCTCACCGTGGCCCGCCTGAACCCTAGTCGACCCTTGGTTCGCGGGTTTGCACAAGTTACCGCACTACGCGGAGATTTAACGATAATTTCAGCGATTTTAATTCACTCCGGAGAATCCCACCGCTGCCACCAATGTTATGCCGCAAGAATCCGGTTAGCTACTCCGGGTTACGCGGTAAGGGTTTTTAGGGATGATCCGGTAAAGGATTGGAACCCACGTGAATCGTTACACTGTTTATTCCGGTTATTGTCAAAGGATATTTAATGGTTTTAAACAATATAAATTATTCTTAATAATTTATTAACAAAGCTCACTCGTAATTTGTTAACAGAGTTTATTTAACTAATTATTTAGTTAAATAACGGTTGTCCTTTTAACGATTAAATTATTCACGTATTACAATGTACTTGAATTATCTCGCGGTTATCTCAGATTACCTCGAATTACTAGTAGACGTACACTTTGCACCCTTTAGGTTTCCTCGGACAATACCTTGGAAACGATCACTCGTATTCAACCGTACTAGTCAGACTCCCTCGTACCTGCTCTCGATCCTCTATATATCTTAATCGAGGGCAGGTTGTCAGCTTAATTTCGAGGACAGGTTTATTATTTACTTTATTCTCATAAACAAATCTCTTTCCAAATCTTCGCTTTTTCGCGAGCGAGATTTGGAGCATGTTTCATATTTCATAATTCTCGCCTCGGTATTCTCGAGTCGATGCTCTGGTTACCGAGGCGTTCGCGATTGCCTAACTGCTGCGTCAGCAGTATTGGAGCTCGACGCTCGACGTTCGACGCTCGATGTACGCTTGATGCGTAACGCAATCGCGTGTGTCTCGCAATCGAAATAATCGGTGCCGAGACTTTTTGAAATAATTCGAAATAATGCTATATTCTATGTGCTATATTCCCGGGGCACAACACATGCACACACACTGACACGCACAGACGAAACACAGTCATACCCACACACACACATTCACACATACACGCACACACAAGAAACAAGAACGTGATCTCTCTCTAGAAAACATTCTTGCTTCTTCAAGGGAGCAGGAAGTACGAGAGAAAAAGGGAGCTCAGGGGAAGAAGAGAAGAAGAAAAGGGAGAAAAGAGGAGAGAAGAATAAAAGGGAGGGTCGGGACGAAGCGGGTCGAGTCCAGCGAATCGACACAGAACGACACGACGAATAGGAATTCAATAGGAGCGGACGAACGAACGAACGAAACGACCGACACCCAAAGAATCGAGAAAAAGGAGTGGAGCAAACGAAACGACACGAGCCGAAGCGAAGCTAACTAGACTCGCGACGAGTCGGACGAGACGAAACGATTTCCCCCGAAGCCTGAAAATAAAAGATTAGTACCTGAAAGATAAAATAGATTATTGTACCCCCGGTTCCGTCACCATCGATGCCCCGGGACATCGACAGCGCAGGGCCCGGTTGGGGTTTCGCGGTCATGGACGTCGCCTTTTCCCCTCCCCAAGGGGATAGGAGAAGCCGACGCTGGAGACCGCTAGGGGAGGATGGGGGGACCTGTGGAAAAAGAAAACAGATTAGAATCGGTGACAGGCCGAAGCGGACGAGACGAAACGAAACGAAACCAGATACGCAACAGGTCGCCCGAAACGCAACGGCCTAAAACCGCACCTGAAAAGAAAGAGATTTATACCTGAAATAATAAAATGATTAGTAGACCCCCCGGTTCCGTCACCATCGATATCCAAAGACATCGACAGCGCAGGGCCCGTTTGGGGTTTCGCGGTCTTTGACGTCGACTTTTCCCACCCCCGAAGGAATGGGAGAGGCCGCCGCTGGAGACCGCCCAAAGGGGTGGAAGGAAGTTGAATGGATGGGTGGGAATTTGGTGCATGTCACTTCCGCTTCCGCTATTAGTGTGGATACATTGTGTAGAGTTGCTCTCTGTTAATTTCTCGTGTAAGTGAGTGAATTTTGCGTGCGGGTGGGAGTGATTGTTGTGGAGAGCTTCTGTGGTGACTCAGGTGCTCGTGGAGCAGTGAGAATTTATTCGCTGAGACTGAAAACGGCTAATATTCTGTAAATTAGATACACTCGCTTAACCACGTTTTCTACATTACTCAGCATTGCGCATGCGCTAAGTATTGATTGGGCGCTCGCTTGGTCACTGTAGTAGCATAGCAGCTGGGATTGAGTGGAATATCTTGATTGGCAAATCGATAGCTCAATCGCTTGATCACCGCAGTAACTTGGAATCTCGCCAAAGAGAGTGGATTATCTTGATCGACAAATCGATAGCTCAATCGCTTGACCACCGTAGTAACTCGGAGTCTTGCCTAAGAGAGAGGAATATCTTGATCGACAAATCGATAGCACAATCGCTTGATCACCGTAGTAACTCGGCGTCTTACCTAAGAGAGTGGAATATCTGCGCGCGTTATCGCTTGCTGTCATATCTCTTTCCCTCGACGGACACGTGCTCAGGTGCTCGTACACTCACGACGGGCGTGCAAAGCGGGTAGCATGGCAGACGGCGCATCGTCCTTGCTCGGCACTAGTAGGTAAGCTATGCCGGTTCTAATTCACTCTCGCGAATTGCGTGAGATAGAGACAGAGCGATACAGCGTACAAGAGAGAGAGCCGTTGCGCGCGGGCCGGGGGGGTGGCGCGGTGCGAGGAGTTCGGTGCGCGGATGCTGCGGTGAAGTGCCTTCCTCGTGTGCGTGTGCGTGTGCGTGTGCGTGTGCGTGTGCGTGTGCGTGTGCGTGTGCGTGTGCGTGTGCGTGTGCGTGTGCGTGTGCGTGTGCGTGTGCGTGTGCGTGTGCGTGTGCGTGTGCGTGTGCGTGTGCGTGTGCGTGTGCGTGTGCGTGTGCGTGTGCGTGTGCGTGTGCGTGTGCGTGTGCGTGTGCGTGTGCGTGTGCGTGTGCGTGTGCGTGTGCGTGTGCGTGTGCGTGTGCGTGTGCGTGTGCGTGTGCGTGTGCGTGTGCGTGTGCGTGTGCGTGTGCGTGTGCGTGTGCGTGTGCGTGTGCGTGTGCGTGTGCGTGTGCGTGTGCGTGTGCGTGTGCGTGTGCGTGTGCGTGTGCGTGTGCGTGTGCGTGTGCGTGTGCGTGTGCGTGTGCGTGTGCGTGTGCGTGTGCGTGTGCGTGTGCGTGTGCGTGTGCGTGTGCGTGTGCGTGTGCGTGTGCGTGTGCGTGTGCGTGTGCGTGTGCGTGTGCGTGTGCGTGTGCGTGTGCGTGTGCGTGTGCGTGTGCGTGTGCGTGTGCGTGTGCGTGTGCGTGTGCGTGTGCGTGTGCGTGTGCGTGTGCGTGTGCGTGTGCGTGTGCGTGTGCGTGTGCGTGTGCGTGTGCGTGTGCGTGTGCGTGTGCGTGTGCGTGTGCGTGTGCGTGTGCGTGTGCGTGTGCGTGTGCGTGTGCGTGTGCGTGTGCGTGTGCGTGTGCGTGTGCGTGTGCGTGTGCGTGTGCGTGTGCGTGTGCGTGTGCGTGTGCGTGTGCGTGTGCGTGTGCGTGTGCGTGTGCGTGTGCGTGTGCGTGTGCGTGTGCGTGTGCGTGTGCGTGTGCGTGTGCGTGTGCGTGTGCGTGTGCGTGTGCGTGTGCGTGTGCGTGTGCGTGTGCGTGTGCGTGTGCGTGTGCGTGTGCGTGTGCGTGTGCGTGTGCGTGTGCGTGTGCGTGTGCGTGTGCGTGTGCGTGTGCGTGTGCGTGTGCGTGTGCGTGTGCGTGTGCGTGTGCGTGTGCGTGTGCGTGTGCGTGTGCGTGTGCGTGTGCGTGTGCGTGTGCGTGTGCGTGTGCGTGTGCGTGTGCGTGTGCGTGTGCGTGTGCGTGTGCGTGTGCGTGTGCGTGTGCGTGTGCGTGTGCGTGTGCGTGTGCGTGTGCGTGTGCGTGTGCGTGTGCGTGTGCGTGTGCGTGTGCGTGTGCGTGTGCGTGTGCGTGTGCGTGTGCGTGTGCGTGTGCGTGTGCGTGTGCGTGTGCGTGTGCGTGTGCGTGTGCGTGTGCGTGTGCGTGTGCGTGTGCGTGTGCGTGTGCGTGTGCGTGTGCGTGTGCGTGTGCGTGTGCGTGTGCGTGTGCGTGTGCGTGTGCGTGTGCGTGTGCGTGTGCGTGTGCGTGTGCGTGTGCGTGTGCGTGTGCGTGTGCGTGTGCGTGTGCGTGTGCGTGTGCGTGTGCGTGTGCGTGTGCGTGTGCGTGTGCGTGTGCGTGTGCGTGTGCGTGTGCGTGTGCGTGTGCGTGTGCGTGTGCGTGTGCGTGTGCGTGTGCGTGTGCGTGTGCGTGTGCGTGTGCGTGTGCGTGTGCGTGTGCGTGTGCGTGTGCGTGTGCGTGTGCGTGTGCGTGTGCGTGTGCGTGTGCGTGTGCGTGTGCGTGTGCGTGTGCGTGTGCGTGTGCGTGTGCGTGTGCGTGTGCGTGTGCGTGTGCGTGTGCGTGTGCGTGTGCGTGTGCGTGTGCGTGTGCGTGTGCGTGTGCGTGTGCGTGTGCGTGTGCGTGTGCGTGTGCGTGTGCGTGTGCGTGTGCGTGTGCGTGTGCGTGTGCGTGTGCGTGTGCGTGTGCGTGTGCGTGTGCGTGTGCGTGTGCGTGTGCGTGTGCGTGTGCGTGTGCGTGTGCGTGTGCGTGTGCGTGTGCGTGTGCGTGTGCGTGTGCGTGTGCGTGTGCGTGTGCGTGTGCGTGTGCGTGTGCGTGTGCGTGTGCGTGTGCGTGTGCGTGTGCGTGTGCGTGTGCGTGTGCGTGTGCGTGTGCGTGTGCGTGTGCGTGTGCGTGTGCGTGTGCGTGTGCGTGTGCGTGTGCGTGTGCGTGTGCGTGTGCGTGTGCGTGTGCGTGTGCGTGTGCGTGTGCGTGTGCGTGTGCGTGTGCGTGTGCGTGTGCGTGTGCGTGTGCGTGTGCGTGTGCGTGTGCGTGTGCGTGTGCGTGTGCGTGTGCGTGTGCGTGTGCGTGTGCGTGTGCGTGTGCGTGTGCGTGTGCGTGTGCGTGTGCGTGTGCGTGTGCGTGTGCGTGTGCGTGTGCGTGTGCGTGTGCGTGTGCGTGTGCGTGTGCGTGTGCGTGTGCGTGTGCGTGTGCGTGTGCGTGTGCGTGTGCGTGTGCGTGTGCGTGTGCGTGTGCGTGTGCGTGTGCGTGTGCGTGTGCGTGTGCGTGTGCGTGTGCGTGTGCGTGTGCGTGTGCGTGTGCGTGTGCGTGTGCGTGTGCGTGTGCGTGTGCGTGTGCGTGTGCGTGTGCGTGTGCGTGTGCGTGTGCGTGTGCGTGTGCGTGTGCGTGTGCGTGTGCGTGTGCGTGTGCGTGTGCGTGTGCGTGTGCGTGTGCGTGTGCGTGTGCGTGTGCGTGTGCGTGTGCGTGTGCGTGTGCGTGTGCGTGTGCGTGTGCGTGTGCGTGTGCGTGTGCGTGTGCGTGTGCGTGTGCGTGTGCGTGTGCGTGCGTGCGTGCGTGCGTGCGTGCGTGCGTGCGTGCGTGCGTGCGTGCGTGCGTGCGTGCGTGCGTGCGTGCGTGCGTGCGTGCGTGCGTGCGTGCGTGCGTGCGTGCGTGCGTGCGTGTGTGCGTGCGTGCGTGTGTGTGTGTGTGTGTGTGTGTGTGTGTGTGTGTGTGTGTGTGTGTGTGTGTGTGTGTGTGTGTGTGTGTGCTAGAGTGATGCGGATGTGCGGCAGCGTTAGGGGGGCAGTGGGTGGATTAAAAAATGCATGTATACAAAAATTTAAAAAAAAAAGAAAAAAAAAACCGGAGTATGATAAAAGGCGTGAAACGCTTTGAGAAATTGATGTAGCCGAGTTGGCGACGGATTTAAGCTCCGTTTTCCTATGAAGGAAGCGTGGGTTCGAATCCCACACTCGGTAATTTTTTTATCATTCATTCGTTTATTATCAACAGTTGGAACCAGTTCAAAGCATATGAATAATAAATTATTGATAGAGAATGTGAAGAAGGAGGAGGTGAAGGAGGAACAGAGGATGGTGGAAGCGTTGAAAATTCCAAAAATTTGTTTATGGTTATATGAATTTATTGATGAAGTTTTAAATGAAAGAGGTATGTACAATTTTCATAATTAGCATAATGTAGGTGCGTTACATAATATTGTGTTATCGAAATAATGCAGTGAAGTGTACGTGTGTAAAACATGAGTTATAATACATTTTTTTTATCGATCCATGAATTGTGTGATGAATCCATTCCTAACCATTTTACATAAACTTTGTTACCCTTTTTACGCACAACTTTTCCAACTAAATAAACGTCAGGTTCAGTAGTTTTCAATAATTCTTGCTCGTAGAATCCTCCTTGTATATCATAACCATTAATGTCTTTTAGAAGGTACGTAACGGGATTGGTTCGGCGAACTTGTTTGATTTGAAAGATTTCCGTAGTCCAGTTTGGTGTGTAACCTTTAGCAAAGAGGTTTTTATATTTGCTGATGCGAACATAATCATTGATTCGATACTTAGCTCGACCTACAATGTTTATATTATTATATACAGTGGATAATAATTTCTTATTATGCTTGACTGTTACATCAATTGGTCTCATGTTAATTGTTCTATGCACACGTCTATTGTAATTGTCAACTAATTCGTGAAGTATCTTAATCCATTTGTAATTGCCATTTAATGTAAACTGTTTCCACATATTGTTCTTTAAAGTTCTGTTGAATCGTTCAACGATCGATGCTTTCTTGACGCTGTATGTTGAATAATGATTAATCGTATATTTTTCCGTAAATGTTTGAAAAGTTTTGTTGAAAAATTCCTTGCCATCGTCGGTTTGTAGATTTTTCGGTTGTCGTGTGGAAGTAGATATTATTCGACGGAAAGCGTTCATCACATCCGATGTACTCTTAGTCTTGATTGCTTCAGCCCACCCAAATTTGGAGAATGTGTCAATTACAACTAAATAAACGTCAGGTTCAGTAGTTTTCAATAATTCTTGCTCGTAGAATCCTCCTTGTATATCATAACCATTAATGTCTTTTAGAAGGTACGTAACGGGATTGGTTCGACGAACTTGTTTGATTTGAAAGATTTCCGTAGTCCAGTTTGGTGTGTAACCTTTAGCAAAGAGGTTTTTATATTTGCTGATGCGAACATAATCATTGATTCGATACTTAGCTCGACCTACAATGTTTATATTATTATATACAGTGGATAATAATTTCTTATTATGCTTGAATGTTACATCAATTGGTCTCATGTTAATTGTTCTATGCACACGTCTATTGTAATTGTCAACTAATTCGTGAAGTATCTTAATCCATTTGTAATTGCCATTTAATGTAAACTGTTTCCACATATTGTTCTTTAAAGTTCTGTTGAATCGTTCAACGATCGATGCTTTCTTGACGCTGTATGTTGAATAATGATTAATCGTATATTTTTCCGTAAATGTTTGAAAAGTTTTGTTGAAAAATTCCTTGCCATCGTCGGTTTGTAGATTTTTCGGTTGTCGTGTGGAAGTAGATATTATTCGACGGAAAGCGTTCATCACATCCGATGTACTCTTAGTCTTGATTGCTTCAGCCCACCCAAATTTGGAGAATGTGTCAATTACCGTGAGAATGTATTGATGTCCTGCATTGACACGGGAATAAGCACGCATATCAACTAAATCAGCTTGCCAGAGATCGTCATAACCTCGAATAATTACACGTCTTCGAGGAAAGTTTCGTCTAGCTGATGTATGAAGTTCTTGAACTATTTTTGGTTTTCTTTTACTCATAGCGACTCTGTGGTTGTTCAACAATTAAACGTTAATCCATTTATTTCCATTAATATATCATTTTTTAATTTTTACATTGATATTGACTTATGAGTTTTATTTATCGATCAATAAATGAATGTTATTAATCGCTTCATGTATTTCACGTATAAAATTCTCTACCGTATCCGTTCGAGCACACTGCTCCGACAGTTCTATAATCCTTTTCTCATTATACTTCATTTCTCTTGTTATTGAATCGTTAGCATTTTTCAAAACGTCCAATTGTAGAAGAATATTGTTATTATTCACTATCTCACTTTCATTATTTGTAAGGATTTGACGTTGACAATCCATTACCTTCACATCAACACTTTTAATGTTTTTATTTAATTCAGTTTTAAGTTTGTCAAGAATATTCATCCATTCCATAAATTTATCATCGAACATCTTCATTGAATTTGTATAATAGGTTTTCATTTCAGACATTATAAATATTTTCATACTATCAATATCCTGTTTTATATCTTCCTTCAAAGCATTGAAGACATTCTTTTTCACAAAGTTTTGTTCAGTTTGTTGATCAAAGTGTAAAAGTCGTTGGTTGAAATATGCTTTATTAACTGCACTATCCATTGTAGTAGGATCTGTAAGATGTATGATGGTAGCATTATCAGCGTCATATGCATTATCTATGTCATTCCATCGAAGTGCTTTATATGTTTTCCTCGTTTCAATACGATAGTTCGACGAACTTGTGTTGTTTCCAAACTTATTGATAAACATTTTATTCCTCGAATTTCTATACCACTTAGACGGAAAGACGTTGACAGTACAGGTTAAAGCAATGTACTAACATGTGTAGAGGGTAAGAATGAAACTTTATATAATGATTTTAGCTTCACGTAATTCTTCAATAATTGAAATTATTTCATTATCATGACCCGTATGACCAGCATTTTTCGAAGCGATTAACAGTTGAAGTCTATCAATCAGTTCGTTAGGTTCATCCCAAAATACATATTGGATAGGACAAGACGTTGCAGTCATTTTATCAGGAAGTAAACCACTCTCACTTGACGTCGCCGTTACTGATGCTTTATGTGTCGGTGTAATCGTTGTCGTTGCAGTCAAAGGAGCAATAATATTCTTATATTTTAATCCTTTGTTCCCCATAATTTGCCCCATTGGTGAGAAATTACGACGATGTACATTAGTCGTAAGTATAATCTCCTTATATTTATGTAAATCCATCTCATTATAGACTTTTTTCGAAGGATTTTTCATGAAAATTAGTTCAAAGATACCAGGTGTACCACGATACCGTATTCCTTTGATTATAATATTATCGTCCTTATCAATTTCAAATACTGAATCACCTAACATCATTACATCGTCCTTAAAGTAAATACCGTAATTATTATCTATTTTTCGTTGAGTATCAGGTCCAAAGAATAATTTTAAATATTTTTGCGTCAATTCTCCCAGATGTTCGTTGATGGTTTTTTCAACTTCCTCCGTTGGTTGTTGCATAATTTCACGAATGGAATCTTCATTCGTCGACACATTGGATGACATATTCATGGGAGATATGTTCAACGGAACATTTCGCAACGTTGATAAATTAGCTCTATTTACCGGAGTACGATGCTCACCAATAGTATCTATTTTTTTGTTAAATATGGATATAACGCATCGTTGTTATCATTATTCTCACTCTCATACCCAACTGTCTTGTTTTCTTCTTCTTCTTGATCATACATTTCACTGTTTTTATGTTTCTTAACTTTTATATCTGCCTGTTGAATTGTACGTTTTTTATCCGTGATTGTATCTCGAACTAATTGTTGCAACGGTTCAACTATCGGTTTATACGATTCTTCTAACATTTCTCTATCTTCAATTTTTCCCAATTTTATAGCTTGATGTTTTTTCCGTATATCATCACTTATTCGAACAATTTTTTCCAAAAGACGCTCTTTTTGCGTCTTTTTCTTTTTCACATTTAATTCAGACATCATATTTTTGTTTTACTGTTACACTTAACGAAAAGGGAATGTGAACGCTTAAGACGAGTGTATCGTATCACTAACAGTTAACGAATGAGTGATCAAATGACTGCAAACTAATTAAACCCCTTTCGATATTTCCCTTTATTATTCAAACTATCCTTGTCTATTACGAGAAATCCATACTTTTTCTTTCCAACAACTTGAACATAATTGTAAGAATTCGTTATATGTCATATCGGTGTTTACATGATCGTTATAAATGTGGTGTAAATTCATCCCGTCTTGTTTAAAGAGAATTAAGAAATTTGTATTATCACGAATCAAATGCTTTGGAATTTTGGCATATGTTTGACACAAATAAAAACTATCAATGTTAAAATGCCGACTCATAGAAAAATATTCTCTAATATTATCTTGCTTGTCACATGCAACATCGTCAAAAATGAAAACAGAGTTTGGCTTTACACTATCAGGTTGAATTATATCACTATTGTTTGAAAATGTAAAGTATCCAATATCATCAATTAATGATAGAATATGTTCAAGATATTGATATTTCGGTTGATGCAGCGACTTCAATATACATAAATATTTTCAAATCGTATACCATTTGGACTTTCAATTAAGCTTAGCAGCAAATTTGTTTTCCACAATTTGATGGACCACAGATGATAGCGCGAATTGTGTTAGGTAGTAGAGCACCGTGTCGACGATTTTGACTATCTTCTTCTTTATCGAAAATTCTTTTATTCACACGAATCGATAATGAATGTTTCACGAACCGCATTTTTAACGATTTTCTAGAGAGAAAAACCTTGTGACATGTATTTATACTTACTCCTCTTTCTCTCTGTCTCCCTTCCTCATCATCATTATTATTATGATTTATACTTTTTTGTTTTAATTATTCATTATTTTATACAATACAATTTTAAAAATTCATTGACTTAACAGTAGTATATATTTTCGTTAAGACATTTCTTCCAATTGCTCCATCACTTTACGGAAAAAATATTCATGATGAATGCATAGTAATTCAGTACCGATTAAGTAGTGCTTTTTCATCGATTTCTTTATAGTTTTGAGTGGGGAAAGCTTGCAAGTCTGAACGTAATTCAAAATGTCTTATTAAAACACACACATAATTATCTCGCAGGTTTCTAAGTCTCTCTGCGGAAAGGCTTTTCATGCTTTCTGGCCATTCATCGGTAACAACCTTGACACTGATATGATTTATAAGTATGTCACTAAGTTTTTTCACGATCTTGAGATCTTCAGTAAGTAAACTAATTCGATAATCAATGCAAGGAACTATCCTCACTAATTCTATGTGTGTTTTTTCGATATTATAAACCTATGTGATAAACCTCTCAGTGATAAGTGTTCCAATTCTTTTTTTAGAGTAATGATAACGATTTGTTCATTGTAAATAGTTGTAGTAAAACACATTGTGAACCGACCAAACGATTGCATTGCTGACTGTATCATTTCTATACCGCGAGGCTTACTAACCCACGAGTTAATTATTTTAAACCGTTTACATAATTCACACCATTCATCGATCGATAGTGAAATTTCGTTTGAGTAACTGCATGAAAACTTTATAGTCACCGCGAAGTCTTGTCCATTCACTAGTTTGAGTCCGATTGTAACGATTTTATCACCAGACGTATTTAATTCATACACTGTGGCTGATAACATGCTCTTGCTCAATGGTTGACGTGGAATTTCTTCTTCTTCGAGCGGTCTATCATCTTCTTCCAGAGCTCGCTTTAACATTCGATGCAGTGAGTAACTCATCGTTATTTCACTTCCAACAGAAAATTGACTCGAGCGGTGAAGATGCACTGCAGTAGTTTGATTCGTTTTCTGTAACAAAATTGTTTAACATTTATTGAATAATAATCATTAAATAAGAGTAAAAGATCAATGACACGATCAATTTACCTTCACTTTCTTTGTGTTATTCAATTTCTTCATCGGTACACGGTTCACAGCGTCTGAGAGGATAGAACGTTATCGGTGACTTATATATTTTTCCATAACTCGAAAACTTTATTACAAAATCTTAATGCTCGCTTAGATTTAGTAGTGGTATTTTTGATTCGTTGATTCGTTTTTCTGTAACAAAAATTTTTTAAAACATTTATTGAATAATCATTAAATAAGAGTAAAAGATCAATGACATGTTCAATATACCTTCACTTTTTTTTCTTGTTATTAAATTTCTTCACCGGTGCGTGGTTCGTAGCGTCTGGGGGGGTAGAACGTGATCGATGTCTTATATTTTTCTGTAACTCGATACTCTATCGCAAAATCTTCATGCTCGCTTGGATTACCGTGTGAAATGTTTTGAAATTCCAGTGTTGGATTTATTGAGATATGTCGACGCATTTGAATGACACCGTCAACATCACGATTGTCCTCTATTTCTATCGGTTTGTCTTCACTTTGACAGGCTTAATCGTCTTTTTCTACCGGCTTGTCTTCACTTTGGCATTCTTTGTCCATTTTTTTATCGGTTTGTCTTCACTTTGACAGGATTTATCCACTTTTTCACTTGTATATATTTTTTCCATTTGCTGTAACGAAATGAATTCATCATTATTATCATCATCATCATCACTATCACCGTCACCGTAGTTGTTCATTGATATAAACGATAGATCGCTGAACGTTGATGATGATGATACTTTTTCATCACCTTCTTCAAGCACATTGCTTTCATTCTCCACAACCTTCTTTCTTTCTTCCAACAGCTGAGAACATTGCATTTTAAACCAGAAATTACACGGTATAATTTCACCTTTTGATCCATAGGGATGCTTCTCAGAGATTCGAACAATTTTCGTTGGATGATAGAATTTATATAATCCCATCGGTAGCGCGATTTTCGAGTAAAATTGCATCTTTAAATCAATGCATCGCATCACCAGAAACATTGTATCGTATATAAACTCACGATCAGTGTCCTCACACCATTCATTCGGTACTTCAATAGATTGATTATTAATAAAAAAAAATAGTACTTCGTTACGCGCTGCATTTTTACACGCGAACTATTTTCACACGTCTGTTGAAGTCTACTGATTCACTCTTTCTGTGAGCTGTTTCTAATATTCTCAATGCACAATTTAGTCAGAGAAAGGAAGTTGAGTTTAACCGCTAACTAACCACTAATGATTTCCTCTTTATAATAAGATTCATTCGCTTTAAGATAAAATTTCGTTGAAACACTATCACTTTTTTTTAAATATATTACGACTGGGAGCAATGGCATTAATAATATTAAATGATTTGCTATCATCTACAAATCTTGCATATTCAAGAAGATCAGCTTCATCGTTGTGATCTGTTTGACGTAATGCTTCCACAAATTTATCGTATGCGGGCGGTCCTCGTGTCTTTATCGTTAATACGATATCCTGAGCTGTATCTTTACAATGTATCCTCCTCTGAAAATAATTGTAATGTTAAACAAAGAAAAATTTCAAATAAAGAGGAATAATATTTGTTCTTACTCTCCAAATCGGTAAATTTACATCATCATCATTGAAAACCTTGAGTTCAATCAAAACTGGTAACAGCACAGACATTCGTATTTTGAAAATAATGTTTTGACAAAGAACATCGATTATACCATGATCGCGCACATCCATTATTAATGTTCTCGTTCACCGTTTTTTTCTACTGCTTCTTCATCCGCTTCTTCTAATACAATGGAAATTATTTTAAACTGACACGTTACTCCTTCTCCTTTCCATTCTAATCATCATCATCATCCTCTCCCTCCAATCCGAAATTGTCTTCAATTACTGGATGATTGAGAAAGAGATCTCCAATATCTTGCTGTTCAGAATTGAACAATCGAACACCCGGTGGTTTAGTTTCATCACCATAATTGATGAGAATAAGTGTCATTTCACCTACACACACATCGTAAAGCATTTCCGCTTGATGAAAACGTGTATAATTTTCAAAATCGAATAGTCGACACTCAACAGTTAACATTGCTATAGCTCCAATGTACGGTTCAATGTGGTATAAACACTCAGAGTCAATGGTTTCTGTGTTTCCTTCGTCAACGTACTTCACTTTTACCATTCTACCATTGTCTTCGATAGAAATTAACGTGGCGCGATATGCATCAGTATCGTGCTTCACTATACAAGACATACCAATGACTTTATCTTCATCACTGATACGTACACCTCGTAGTTCTTCCACATAGTAACTTTTTAGTATATTATATAATTGTGTGTACACAGTGCTCATTTCAGCGTTGTATAAAAATATACTCGACGTACTGACTGCATGAGCTAACGTATACGTTGCGTTTTGATTTAACAAAATTGATTTAGGATAGCTCGGATACATTTAAAAAAAATAAAATCTAGAGTATATGTGTGAAACTTTAAAGACTTCTTGATAGAGTGAGGGCTTATTTTACTCTGAGTGCCACATTCACCACCGATGTAAGATTGACTGTTACGGAGCCCTTATCACAGTTTACGGAAGCATGGTTGAGTTGTGGTTTCAACGTTGCAACGGTTATAACGGTTTCTGTGATGTTGCATTCATTTCAGAAGAAATGATTTACTCTCACTCTTTATCCTACAGAATTTTCATGTTTCATCTGACTTTTAGAGGAAGAAAGAAAATCAGTGTTATATGCTACCTCTAGACGCATAAATATGTTGCGTTCCACTGCTTCATATTCAAAAGAGTTCGTCACATTCAATGAGAATCATGGCATTCAATTACTCAGCAGCAGTCAATAGTGCATTATCTCATATAAATCAAGTTGCTCGTGTAACATCCGTCATGGGTTCGGGGAATAATCAATACTTGCCGACAGTGGCATTTAAAGATTTAAAAACAAATAGAACGTATCGAGTTACGGAAATTCGTAAAGTGCAGACTCGATACGGTGAAAAAATTCGAATAGAATTGAATTATCAGTGTAACGTGTTCTTACCGATACGCATGTGTCGAGTTCTAATCGATGATGAATCAACTTACAACACTCTATTAAATCTGAGTGTGTGTAAAAGATTGAAACTAACGTTGACCGGAAAAACTTAAATTTTCATTTCCACGTTGATAAAGAAGATGAAAAAACAGTAGACAACATGGATGATGATGATGATGACGATGACGACGATGACGATGATGACGATGATGAAAATAAACCGTTAATCCAAACGAAGAAGTTAATACCGACTGAAGATGAAGACCAGGAGGAGGAAGATATGGAAATTCGGGAGCAAGTAGATGACTACGACGAAGGTTTCAATTGCAGTGAAAAATTAGCTACATCGCAGCACTGCAATGCACCAAAAAAAAAAAAAACATAAAGAAGATGACAAAAGTTTCATCGGGAGCTTGTCGTCAGATCGAGTTTGAGGCAGACGTTGCAGAGGAGAAGGAGGAGGAAGAGGAGGAGAAACAGCAAGAAAAATGGAAGAAAAAAATTGAGAAACGTTGCACTGATTCAAGCAGTTCTACACAACAAGAACAACCACCGCGGAAAATGGCTCGCTCATCAGCACCGATGGCTATTAAAGGCTATAAACAATAAAGAAGTAATATATAGTAAGTAAAAAACAGTATGATAAATTTGTACTATTGTATAAAATGAAACTTCTGATATTAATGCTTTTTACTTTTTCTGTGTTACAGTTCTTCCTCCACGAGGATCTTCTGCTTTCAAGACCAGTGACTAGTGCTTATGCTTTGATTAAATAATGAATCGTAATAATTTCTTAATTGCTATAGTCGAGTTTGACTTATTTTATCAATAATCTTGTATTCATTTTTATTTACTAACGTATTGAAATGATGTAATCGTCACTGTTTGTCTAAAATATAAAATATAAATTGTAACCATACAATTATGTGAAAGAGAATATGGAGGAGGAGAAGGAGAAGGAGGAGGAGGAGGAGGAGGAGGAGGAGGAGGAGGAGTAATCGTTTATAAAACGATACTCTTGAAAAAAATCTCAGTTTATCTGCAAATTAGTAAGAGTCTTTACTCTTTCATTCGGTAATTGTAGACACTACTATTCACTCGCGCAGTTGCGGTTAAAGCTATTCACTCATACAGTTGCGGTTAAAGCTATCTCAGTTTAGTGGTTTTCACATATCAAAGAGTTGATAACTAATCACATCATGGAATTTTCACTTCTTTTAACTGTCATATTAGCGACCGTAGGATTGGTAGTTAATAGCAATATACCTTTTAAAGAACGACAATATCTACATCGATTCGGTTATTTAGCAAATGTTGATGAAAAAGACTTGATTTCGGTGAATGATGAAAAAGTAAGTGAGGCACTTAGAATATTTCAAGAATATTGGAATTTACCAGTTGATAAACAATTAAATCATGCAACGGAAAATCTGATGACTCAAAAACGGTGCGGTGTTGTTGACGACATTACATACCAAACATCAGTATTCAAATGGGAAAAAAGAAAACTTTTTTGGTTTTTTTTTCCGCTACGGAGGAACAGATTAAAACAGCGAGTCATGCGTTCAATGAATGGTCTCGAATATCAGGATTACAGTTCGAAAGAATTTTACACAGGAATGCCGATATCGTTATATCATTTAGTCAACCGATTCATCGATTTATAGGAAAAAGACACACTTGTAATTATTCATTGGATAATGGTATATTGGGACATGCATTTTTCCCTGATAGATTAAACACAAAACACACAAAAAGAAATTCATTTGAATATGAATGATAAATGGGATATGAGACTTGGAGAACTGGATAGTAACAAAATTAGTCTATTTTGGGTATTGCTACATGAAATCGGACATTCATTAGGTCTTCGTCATACTGATTTTCCAGACTCTATAATGAATCCATATTATAGAAAACATAACACTACGAATTTTGAACCATTCACTGAGGATGAAAAGAAAGCAATGAAATTCTTATACAGTGATCACACTAATACTGATATATCACATCCACCAACGACGTTCAAACCACAACTTCCATCATCACATAACCCGATAGTGACGTCGTCGCCGACAGTGGCGTCGACTAATCGTTCACAATTATCACCATCGTCACCAACGTCAGCACCATCTGAAGATGATATATGTAAATTGAATCCGTCAGATATGACATTTTTCATTTCTCGTAAACGAATGTACATTATGTATAAACATTGGGCTTGGCCAATGAGTTTAACAGACAAAAAGTATGAAAAACCTGAACTAATTCAACACTGGCTTCGGTTTTTACCACAAAATTTTACATCGATATTAGCTATATATGAAAGACCGTCTGGAGATGTTGTTTTATTTTCTAACAACAATATATACATGTTCAGTCGCGATTCATTAAAGCTTTTACCTGATTGGCCAAAAACTTATCAAGAAGTGCTTGGTAAAAATTTTCCGTATAACAGTGTAAAAGCAGCTGTGGCTACTAACACCGGTAAGACATATATTTTTTACCGAGAATTTTACGTTATGGAAATGGATGACTGTACTTTTGAACCGAAACAGCACATATTTTTATCAGATTTCTCCCAGGTGTTGGATGGAAGCCAAATAGGAACTTTTCAGTCTTCAGATACACCAATGGTCGATTATACATTATTACAGATACAAACTATTACGAATTTGATGAATTTACAGAAACTCTCGTAAAATCTGGATCATTTGATTTATCTATATTTGGAATTGAATGTCCAATGGAGACTATAATCAATAAATTGGTGCAATTAACAACAAAGTTATTACACTGTTACGATAAAAATGTTGGTAGCATTATAAAAGACACGTTAGATAATCAAAAAATAATAAGAAACACTTCAATCTTTAATTCATTCTCTGATCTGAGAAAATATGTAGAAGGCTATCTATAAACGAGAAATCAAGTACCATTACTAAAAGCAAAACAAGTGATTGGTAAAGGAGGTTGAGTCGTTGTAGAAGTGATAATGGTGGGGAGGCGGAGTCGTTATAGAAGTGACGATGAAGAGGTGGAGGTTGAAAGGAGGTGGGAAAATAACCACTTGTACTGAATTTATGTTTCTCAAAGCTCAGTAGCGAATGCGGTGGCAAATGAATAGTTAGTCAACATGGCTGACAATCGAACAACAAAAAATAGAGGAAAACGAAAACGTGATTTTTCTAGTGATAATGATAAAACTGAAGATGTGTTCAGTGCGGTTGAAAAGAACTTAAATGAACAATTGAAGATTATTGATAATCCGATGCAGCGTTATCAATGGATTAAAGCATGTGACGAATGCATTGAATCCTTGAAACAATTAAGTGAACAAAATTGTTCAACGGGGTTTAAACAACGTATGTTAGCCATGATAGCGCGATTAAATTGTGCGAAAGAGAGAGTTAGATATTTTATGTGGTCGTTTGGTTGTGGTTTGAGAAGAAATCCTTCATCTTCAATTACCGAAACGTCGTCGTCAGTATAATCAGCAGCATCGTTTCTTCATTGGCAAAACCTTGAATCTGCTTTTGAGTGTCGTATTACAACAGGAATGATTGCAAACGTTCAACACATCGATCCTATGCAATTTTTATTTGATTGTAAGAAACTAATCGTGGCGAATGTGCGTTGGGAAATGGAAAAAAATGATTGTATAAAAGTGAATACAATCTTCAACGCTGAATTTATTATAACGCATATTATAAATCAAGGCGAGAGCAACGATGATCCAATTATAGAAGAAAAAACGGATGTAAAGAGTTTTACAACATCAAATGTCATGTTACTACCAACAATGGATCTTGAAAAATGGTATTCCGACGATGTCATGATGAAAACTTTAACATCGCTGGAAGAATATCAAGAGCGTGATAGTGGATGGGCATTATCGAAGATTATAAACATTCTAGTAAATGTGAATAAATGTATCCCAATGAGTGGAGCGAAATATATCAAGCTTCCGAAGAAGATTCAACTCAAACGTGCAGTGGTGACTGTACAGTCTAACGATAACGCATGCTTCGCTTGGGCAGTGATATCAGCATTATATCCTGCTAAGAATAACGTAGGTCGTGTACAGTCGTATCCAGACTATGCTAAAAAGCTTAACTTAAAGGGTATAACGTTTCCAATGACGTTGAATCAGATACCAACTTTTGAACGACTCAATCAAGTAACAATCAACGTATATCTCTCAAAACTGTGTAAGGGGGAGTATCAAACTCTACCATTACAATAGAGTACTCAAAAAGACACAAATGACACTATCAATTATCGACATATTGATTTATTACTATTTAAAGATGAAAATAACAAAAGAAAAAACAAAAAAGGTGACTTGAACGATGATTGGCATTATGCTTGGATCAAAAATTTATCAAGATTGGTGTCCAGTCAGCTGAGTAATAACCAACACGCAAAATACATTTGTGACAGGTAAAGTTTTAAATTTTTAAATGTACTTTTAATTATCATAGTCCAATAATTGAATTTTTTGTATAATTTTTTGTTTCAGATGTTTACACTACTTAAACAATAAAACGAAACTACAATCTCACCGTTCCGATTGCATTAACATGTATCATTCGAAGATCAATCTTCCGAGAAACGACGACGATGTGAACGGAGCACCACCAAGCGTGAAATTCAAAAACAACATTAGAAAAATGCTTTACCGATTGCAATTTACGCAGATTTTGAATGTCTTTTACAGACAAAAAACGAGTATAATGAAAATGATTCTACATATCAGTATCAGCAACATATACCGTACAGTATTGGATATTATTTACATTGTAATGTCAATCGCATACCGTGCAGATATAGCTCATATCGTGGAGAAAAATGTGCTGAATGGTTCGTCAATGAGTTAAAAAAAGTTATGAACGATATTGGTAATATGTATGCAAACCCACTAAAAATGAGATTCAGAAAAAGCGATCAATATAATTTTATACATGCCACACATTGTCACATTTGTGAAAAGGAATTTGAACCTGATGACGTAGTTGTTCGGGATCATTGTCACTTAACAGGTATTTATCGTGGTGCTGCACACGCTGGATGTAATATTAATTGGCGAGATTCTCATACAATTCCAATAATTTTTCATAATTTAACTAATTATGACGCACACTTTTTGATTGAGGAAGTAGCTTCAAAGTTCGAAAGTTCTCCGAAAGTCATTGCTACAACACTTGAAAAATATATTGCATTCATGGTAAACATTAATGTGAATATTGGGCAGAAAAAAATTCATCTACAAATGAAATTTATTGATTCGTATAGGTTCTTAAACACATCGCTCAGTAAACTAGCGACTACTTTAAAAAACACTGATATGAAGAATTTGCGTGAACATTTTTGCAATGTAAACGATGAATCGTTCAGTTTGTTAATGCGAAAAGGTGTGTTTCCATACAAGTACGTGAATGAACGAGAAAAGTTGGAAGAAACAATGTTACCCGATTACGAGGCATTCTATAGCACATTATCTAAATGTAATATCTCTATGGAGGAATATGAATATGCAAAAATTGTATGGGAAACGTTTAATATTCAAACATTAGGTGAATATAGCGATTTATATTTAAAAACTGATGTTCTTTTATTAGCTGATGTATTTGAAACTTTTAGATCGAGCTGTCTAAAGAGTTATGGATTAGATCCAGCATATTATTTTACCGTACCAGGATATGCATGGGATGTTATGTTAAAAACCACAAAGACTGAATTGCAATTATTGACTGACATTGATATGGAAATGTTCATAGAACGAGGTATCCGCGGTGGTTTAAGTCAATTTTCTCATCGACATGCGAAAGCAAACAATAAGTACATGAATGAATCGTACGACCCGCAGAAACAGTCAATCTACTTGATGTATTACGATGTTAACAACTTATACGGATGGGCAATGACTCAAGCTTTACCTTATCAAAACTTTCAATGGTTGCAAAATGCTGATAATTTCGATGTAATGATAATATCTGATGATGCACCGACGGGTTATATATTAGAAGTAGATTTAGAATATCCTAAAGAGATTCACGATTGGCATGCAGATCTTCCCTTTTGCTCAAGGCATGAACGACCACCTGGTGAAAAACACAATGAAAAACTTTTAGCTACGTTATATAATAAAACTCGTTATGTAGTTCATTATCGTGTCCTAAAGCAATGTTTACAAAATGGTTTGAAATTGTGTAAGATACATCGCATATTGCAATTTGATCAGTCAGCATGGTTACGCTATTATATTGAGTTAAACACTGAACTACGCACAAAAGCTCAAACTGAATTTGAAATGAATCTATACAAATTGATGATTAATGCAGTTTTTGGAAAGACAATTGAAAACGTTCATAATCACATTGATGTAAAATTAGTAACAAAGTGGGACGGTAGATATGGAGCCAACTCTTATATTGCAAAACCTGATTTTTATCGGAGAGTCATTTTCAATGACAATTTCATTGGTATTCATATGAAAAAGTTAGAAGTATTAATGAATAAACCCATTTATGTTGGTATGTCAATATTAGATCTCTCAAAAATATGTGTATACGATTTTCATTACAGTTATATGAAACCATTGTTGAAAGATACATGTTGAATTCTGTACACTGACACAGACAGTCTGATTTATGAAATCAAGAATCAGGATATTTATGAAATAATGAAAAAGGATATCCAACGGTTTGACACGAGTGACTATAAAGAGGACAATGTTTTTAATATACCGAGGGTTAATAGAAAAAAAATAGGTTTTGATGAAGGATGAAAGTAAAGGATTGATTATCAGTGAATTTGTTGGACTAAGAGCGAAAATGTATGCATTCAAAGTCTATGGAGAATATGAAGTTAAGAGGGCTAAAGGTATTTCAACACATGTTGTCAATCGAGAAATAACATTTAACAATTATTTAAAGGTGTTGCAAACTCAGGGATCCATAACAAAAAGACAAAACTGTATTAGATCTAAATTACATAAGGTATACACGGTTTCAGAGCAAAAAGTAGCACTTCAATCGTATGACGATAAACTTTACGTTACATTGGATAACGTGAGCACACTGCCATGGGGGCATTATTCCATTCTTGAAAACGAAGATCCCTCAAATTAATGTAAATAATTGTATATTGATTCTTGTACATATATATATAGAGAAAATATTAATAAAGTATTTTAGTGAGTAAACAGCTTGTGAGACTGCAACATCTTTCATCTCCTTAAAATAATTATCTCCGGACTATCTACAGTGAAATAATTTTTTTTAAGTTGTAATATAGATGCGATATTACATTGACGAGAAAGTGAAAAAAAAAAATTTGGATGTGGACTACTCAATAGTGCAATCAATTCACTACCATTTGAGCTACATATACCTGGATATCAATTTTGTGTTCCAGGAACACATTTAACTGAAAGATTAGCTCGTGGTGATTTGGGTATCAATCCATTGGATAGCGCTTGTCGTGACCACGATATTGCATATTCTCAGTATAAAGATCTTGAGAATCGTCATCGCGCTGATAAAATATTAGCAAATCGTGCAAAACAACGAATAACTGCTAAAGACGCAACATTAGGTGAACGAGCTGCTGCAACAGCCACTTGGGCAGCAATGAATGTTAAGAGAAAAGTAGGTATGGGTATTGTAACGGCCGCAGCCTCATATTTTGTTTGAACCGACTTTAATATTTATCCGAGCGTATCGATACGGAGTTTCCGCTCGATACGCTCTTCA
Organism: Stenichneumon culpator; assembly: GCA_964017025.1. Classification (NCBI taxonomy): domain Eukaryota; kingdom Metazoa; phylum Arthropoda; class Insecta; order Hymenoptera; family Ichneumonidae; genus Stenichneumon; species Stenichneumon culpator. The sequence continues at coordinate 143,323 of CAXHKB010000007.1, read as the reverse complement.
AAGAAGCCCTTAAGGCTATCGCGCATCCGGACCGCCGTGAGCGTCCACTTATCGAATAGACTAAACACTCTGTGACTCTTTATTCCATTGTGAAGCGAGCGCGAAGCCCTCAGCTTCACGCCCGCTTCACGTCAGTTCAGCTCCGACCGACGACCAGTGCGGTACACCGCCAATTACACACTCCGAATAATTATTCTCCGACTAATAAAGTCCGATTATTATTATATACTCGACTCATCTCATTAATACGCTGCCTGACCAATCGACCATCCGTCACATTGGTGTCAGAAGTGCGCGAATCATTCAAACACGTCCGCATTAAAAAAAAAAAAAAAAAAAAAAAAAAAAAAAAATTTCGCGACACTCGTGTTCGAGCCGCAGCTCACACAAATTCGGAATTGACAAACGTGCTCGAGCCGTGCTCGCACACAAAAAAAAAACAGTGAACAACAACGAAACGAACAGTGATATACAGTGAAAAAGGAAAAATAATACAGGAAAAGAACAAAACAGTGGAAAAAAAAGTGATATTCAACAAAAAGTGACATAACAAAACAAAGTGAACAACACTGTGAATAAAAAAAAACAGTGCACAGAAAAACACAACGAATAGTGACAAAAAAAAAGTGAAAAAAAAAAATCAACTCAGTGAAAAAAAAGCCATCACCCGTGCTCGAGCCCAGCTCGCACGATATCAACATTGACAAAAAAAACAACACCAACAACAACAAAGTGACAGGTGAGAGTGTACGGAGTGGGCGAGCGACGTCGGGTATATCGACCGCCAAAAATCCTCGCGCAGCGGCAGCCGCCGACGTTACCACCGGCGAGCTGTCATCGACGGCGGCATCGATCCGCCACGCATGCGATCCGCCGCACCGACGTCTCGACGCCCACCGTCCTCCACCATCCACCTCCGCCATATATGAAGGAAGGAAGGATGTCAAAATACAATAAAAACGCAGAAGGAAGTTTTATAAATACATAAATCGAAGGAAGGAAGGACGACACACGATAGGAAAAGCCAAACAAAAAATACACAACAAAAATCCAACCAAAACCGACCAAAGTTGAATAAAATTATTATTTATCGTCATCGTACAGGTAAGTACCAACCAATTAATTAAATTGTTTTTGTTATTATTATTTGACGTTATTTGTAAGGCATATTGAGCCAATTATTATTACTTATTTTGCATTTGTTTTTAATACGTGAAATATGAGCGCTGACCCACGAAAACGTATCGCAACCCTGTTACGTGCTCGTAGTGCATGTCACGACGTACGACCACCGTATTTCACGGAAAAGATAGAATTTCCTTTTTTCTCAAATACATTTCAATTCTCTTTTTGCCTTTTGCTTTACTTCAACACAAAGTAAACGCGCCTCACGTAGATGGCATCGAATAAAACATTTTATACAACATTTATAGAAATACTAAAATAAAAAGTATAACGAAAAATCGAAAAATTATATGGATACAAAAAAACACGACAATTTTGAATAAGACAAATCGAATAGAGTATTGCAAATATTTACAAACACTATTTACAAACAATAATTAATAACCTTTTTTTCAACTCAATACATTTTCAAACCTTTTTGAACATTGACAAAATCTTTTTCTTCTCATCATTTAATTAAATTTTTCATACATAACTTCGAATTTATTTGTCATTTGGCCTTGATCAAAATTTCGTTTTTTTTCCTGTGAATACCAGATAACCTCAGTTACGAATTCAATTCAAAGTCATTTTTTTTTTTTTTCTCAAATACGTCAATTCTCTTTTTGCCTTTCTCTTCACTTCCACATAAAGTAAACGTGCTACACATAGATAACAGCGAATAAAAAAATTAATACAAAATTGATAGATATCAATAAAAAAAGAAGGTAACAAAAAATCTTAATATATAAAATTACATAAAAAAAAAATCAACTGAATTCCGAATAATTTTCGAATCAAACCGAGAATGTAAAATATATTTAAAAAAAAACAAAAACAAACAAAATTACAATATTTGCGAACAAAATTTAACACACTTTTTCTAAATTAATACATTTTTTTTTAACCTTTTTCTGAACATTAATAAAACCTTATTTTTATTTAATTAAAATTTGTTTTATATAATTTCGGATTTATTTTCCGTTTTGCTCATCACCAACTTTTTTTGCGAATATTAAACAATTTCCGTTTCGATTTCAATTCATTTTTTTTCACATATTAGATAAAACTCTTCAGCATTTACAATAAAAATAGTTTTTATATTTTACAATTTTTACACATTTTTGAAAATTAACAAACATAAAACATAATCATCAGTTATGGCAACCAATAATATTGCCTTTCGCGATGTTTGCAGCGCAATACCATCGTTCGATGGTAAAAATATACCAATTCGCGACTTTCTACGCATTTGTAGAAAGGCAGCAGAGATGGTTCCTGAAATTGACCAGTCGCTATTTTTAACCATAATTAACCTAAAATTATCCGGATCTGCTGCAGATATAGCAGATTTGAGAACGCATCTTACACTCGAATCTCTCCTGAGAGATCTCAGAAAAGCCTTTGAAAAACCCGTAGAATTATCTGATTTCGAATTAGAATTGACGTCTAATGTGCAAAATTACAACGAGTCAGTTAGAGACTACGCAATGCGTACGCGGAAAATCGCGAAAAGAATCGAAGAGCACCTCAAAGAAGTATACACAGAACAACACCAACAACAGTACCTGGAAAATAGAATACAAGAAGCAATGCAAACCGCGATAAAAGCCTTTATCCGCGGATTATTCGATCGCATCGCGAACATAATCATGCAACAAACATTTCTAACCCTCGATGATGCAGTCGACAAAGCAATAAATATAGAAAACGAACTTACGCGTAGGCAAACGCTTCATCAGACGCGAAGCCGCGAAAAATCCGAATCCAGGGAAAATAGTCCCAATAAAGCAAAAATTCGTTCCGCACAGTCCAACGACCAACATGGACAGAAGTTTTATAAACAACGCTTCGAAAATCCAACGCGAGCAACATCAAATCGCCACACCGAAAATGGAATGCGCGAAAACATTAATTCGCGATCCAACAGTTATCAAAATAGCGACAGAAATTCTCGTAACCAAATCGACGATCGTGATAGGGACTCATACGATCGATACGACTATCGCAAGCCAGATTCACGAGATTGTAACTATCGAGACAATTCGCGGAACCGCAACTATCGTGATAACTCCCGAGATCAAAATTACAGAAATTATTCTCGATATTGCAAAAATAATTCTCGAGATCAAAACTACCAAAACAATTCGCGTGACAATTACAATAATTCGCGCGGCAATTACAACGATTCCTGCGACAACTCGCGCGATAATTATAACAATCCACGTGACAATCGGAACAATTCGCGACGAGACGATTCGCGATATCGCGATTATCAGCGCGACCGAAAATATCGTGATAACTCAAGCGACAATTATCGCAACAACTATCGCGACAACTCGCACAAGCGAAACTATCGAGACAGTTCACGTGACCGAAAGTATCGAGACATATCATCAGACAGCAGGCTCAGCGATTCACGAAATTCGCAAGCATCTGATCAACATTCGAACCTTGATGTGGCACAGATCGAACAGATTTTTCAACGATTACTTCAAAAGAAAGGAGGAATGTGCTCCACAAAACTTCGCAACAATAATCAGGTCACAACAGTGAACGACGCAAGTGCCGAAAAAACTAAACAAATTCTCCCTAAACAGACAAAGCAACCACAAGAAGAAACAAACCAATTACCGAAAATGAAAGAATCAAAACAAATAACGGAGAGTGTACCCACAAAAATTGATTCAAATATTCACAACGAAACACCGCAAACTGAAACATCAGAAAACGAAGCTGAACTCATAAAAATACCTACATGGAAACAGACCAGGCAAATATTAAAAGGAAAACGCAGAATCAAACTACAATCGAAACCGATCGAAAAATGTCTAGCGGACTCATCTGAAGACGAAGATAGAGAAATAAACGAACCACGCAAACAACATAGGAAACGAGATGACACTGAAACAAAATATAAGTATACAGACATAGACGATAGTACAACAGAAGAAGAGCAGGACAACGAGAGCCCAACGAGGCCACAAAAAACAAAAAGCCCAACGAGGCAACAAAAAGCAAAAAGCCCAACGAGGCCAGATAAAACACAAAGCTTATCGCAGCTAAACAAAAACGAGTTTCGCGAAAAAGTCAGCCCTGACGGGGCAACCGGCTACTTATACGGTGACAAAAGCGAAAAAAATAATGGAACCAAAACCAAAAACGACAACCAAAACGCTACAAATAAGGAAAATGAAACGGAAAACGAAACAGAATCCGAGAATGAAAACTTCAACAAGGGATTCAAAACGTTGCCGACGAACATCGGAGAATCGTCTGGTGACGAAAATAGTGGTAAACCACCCGTAAAACCAACCTTCAGATCACCTCCAACAATTATACAGGAAAAGGACTGCCCTCCGAAAGCCGCACAAATACTAGTGCAACTTGATAACTCACTACCAACTCGCGACAAAAAAATATCAGATTCAGAAAACTCAGTACAACATTCAATACAACTGAATACCGAACTATCACGAGAACATAAGGACGCCGCGAAACTCGAAAATCAGCCAGTAAATAGCGATACAACAAACGAAACGCTATCACCACCAATAGCATTTGAATTACGAGAATTCGTTCCACCTTGGCATCGAGAAACAAGCGTATTGGAGAAAAATGAACACACCATACCACAGGAAGTGCCACTGAACTTCCGATCACCATCCATCTCCACAAAAGCTCGAGAACTTGAAAATTTACCATTGCGTTTCAACTTTGTTGGATATATACCACCGATAAAGGCTGAACGAACAGACAATGCCGAGCAACATCCTGCACAAACACCAGTGCCACCGAATTTCAGATCACCACCAATACTTCATTGTGACGTAAAAATTGATAGACCGAAAGCTAACAATTATCAACTAATCACACTCATACCACGCAAAAAAGCACAACCAGAAACGATCAGCAATCTTCTATCGAAACTAACAGCAAATCGCATAACATCGCCTGGAAGCGCATAATACGCATTCGTGGCTTAAACAAACATTCCGATCATCGACAAAAAAAAATCATAAAAAATATGAGAATATTCATTAATATTTTAGTTAAGACTAGATATAAGACAAATGAACTACACGTACAGACAACACGCACATCTTGCACATAGTAAACATTCGAAATATTTAATAAAACAGATACACAGAAAAACCGGAAACACACAGAATGTAGATAAACACCAATCCATCCAGACACTTAATAGAACCAAACGAACTGCAAATTATTTTTTCGGAATACCAGAAAATAGGATAAACCATAGTAATAGGACTACACTTCTTAAAAACAAATCACAACTAAACAAATACACACAAAACCCATATACTTATTCACTCATATATTTAAGCTACATTTACTCCGATATAATTGAGCATACAATATATTTAATTATCAAATATACTTCATAAACCGGAACATGAGAAAAATGGAAACAAATAAAATAAAAACAAAATTGAGACAATTACAACCTAACAAAAAAAAACCGATGTTTATATACAATGTCTGACTACGCTGGGACATGCTCTGCGACACACGTATTTTAATGCAACAAAGAAAAAACGGAAGTCAGCAACTTTATATTTATAACAAAAAAAATCGTATGGGAACAATCATATCCCAATGTCAATCAATATCAATATCAATTTGATTTATTTCATTTTTTTTTCTTCTTTCGCAACGAAATTATTGTCTACCCTTTTGGCCAATATATATTTGCTATGTTTTTTATATACCATAAATATTCGTGTTAATCATTTTACCTATTCCAGAAACAACTTCCATAATTTTACCAACAAACCATTTCCAAATAACATACCTCACCCACTAACCACCACTAATTAGAACTTAGAATGTTACAGGCACTACACCATCAAAAATGTCAAAATTTATAACCGAAATACCAGGAAAAGGAACAATAGGAAAACGAAACGAATAAACTGACAATCAATGGATAACCAAGGAGAAACCGAAATTACCAAATTTGAACAAATCTACCGTAAAACGGAATACATATAAACATTTTGGAAAAACAAAAATGGAACCTACACCAACCGAACGAAACAGGACAACATTTTAATTTTTCTTAACCATTTTTAACACCTAACTAAAACCCATCCAACTTAACCTAACTATTCCCACTAACACGAACAACTAAAAGTTTTGCTTAGTTACAGATACCAACAACCACCAACCATTTAGGAAAACAACAGGAGTGTACCGCAATCAACTTCAAAAATCAAAGGATAATCCTCCAAACCAATTCGGACAACAACCAGGAGCTTTACTTCTTCAGCAATCAACAACTAACAATCAACAATCAACCAATAACTACAACAAAACATACATTTGAAAACATTACACAACTTACACAAAATGAAAATATCTTAGAAAAATCAAATAACTTTTTAAAATTATATCGAGTCACTTAACAAATTTTGCCAAATGTAAAATCCGTAATATCCGATGCGGGGGCATCGTTTCCTCCCAGAGGGGGAGTGTAACGGCCGCAGCCTCATATTTTGTTTGAACCGACTTTAATATTTATCCGAGCGTATCGATACGGAGTTTCCGCTCGATACGCTCTTCAAAGAAGCCCTTAAGGCTATCGCGCATCCGGACCGCCGTGAGCGTCCACTTATCGAATAGACTAAACACTCTGTGACTCTTTATTCCATTGTGAAGCGAGCGCGAAGCCCTCAGCTTCACGCCCGCTTCACGTCAGTTCAGCTCCGACCGACGACCAGTGCGGTACACCGCCAATTACACACTCCGAATAATTATTCTCCGACTAATAAAGTCCGATTATTATTATATACTCGACTCATCTCATTAATACGCTGCCTGACCAATCGACCATCCGTCACAGTATACGAAAAAAAAAACCCTCAAAAAAGTATAAACGTGGGAGAAAGTTACCCATTGCGAAACGAGGAGGGCTTTTACCGTTATTACCGATGCTTGGTGTATTAGGATCATTAGTTGGCGGTGCAGCGGGTGTGGCTAACGCTGTAAATAAAACTAAATCAGCACGTAAACAGCTAGAGGAATTGCAACGGCATAATCGTGCTATGAAAGGTCGACGTCTTTATCTAAAACCGCAGAAGCATTCCGGTCGTGGTGTGTATAAGTCAAAGAGGAAAAAAAAAAAAACGTTGAAAAAAACAAGGATAACGCATGACACTCAAGCGATGACAAATATACAATTAGAAAATGCGTGTAAAAATATTGTAAATTTCCGTGGAGTTTTTATGCGGGATAATTTACCAAACGCTGCATTATACAACGAATCTGCTATTGTAAATCTTGACAATAGTGATGGATTGGGTACTCATTGGGTTGCATATATAAAAGGTGGTAATCGTGTTGAGTACTTTGACTCATTTGGAAATCTTAGACCTCCATTGGAACTGATTCGTTACTTTGGATCGACAGTTATAATAACGTACAATCACAACCAATATCAGTCTTATGACACAAGTATTTGTGGTCAGTTATGTATAAACTTTCTCCTACGAAACACTCTACAAAAAACTATATCTAAAGGAGAACAATTGCATGAAAATTGATGATGATGTCATCATCAATTACTGTTACATTATCAGGAACTTATTTAAACCTCACCACTGATTTTTTCCCACCGATCGATCTTAGTGACAATAATTATGAACTTGGATTAGTAGATTTTCAAACCTTTCATGTGATATCCAATGTTGACGCAAGCAATAATAAGTTTTATTACGATAATGATAAATTGATTGAAATACCAAAAGGATCGTATGAACTTAGTGCTATAAATAAATATCTGCAAGATAATATACCTCGTGGCGTAAAAGAAGAAGCTGATGATGTATTAGTTTTACGAGCTAATAACAATACGTTAAAAAGTGAAATTAAGTGTAAATATTCAATTGATTTTACTAAGCCTAACAATATTGGTGATATTCTTGGCTTTTCAAATAATCGAACACTCAATCCAAACCAATGGCATGAGTCTGACATAGGGGTGAAAATAATTAAAATAAATATTCTACGGATTGAATGTCATATTACTTCCGGTGCATACAGCAATGGAAAAATGATACACGTTATTCATGAATTTTTTCCTAATGTTGAACCAGGATATAAGATATCAGAAACACCGTCAAACGTCATTTATCTACCGATCATCGTGCAAGTGATAGATAGATTAACCTTACGAATTGTGGATCAAGATAACACTATTGTGGATTTTGGTGACGAAGAAATTACTATACGACTTCATATAAGAAAATGTTAATTTACAACAATAACGGTGATTTCAGTGATCATCACGTAGAAAGTAGCGTTAATAAAACTTATAAATTATCAACATCAAATTCATCGAATATTAGTCGCGATTTAACTAGCAAAGCGTCATCATCGACTAATAGAAAGAGCATAAAACGTGATAACATAACATTTTTACAATCGTTGGGCTTCAAAGTAAATCAAGCAATCCTGTGACATTGCTCTTCAACATCAACGGAGGGTCAGTGAATGTAATTTTTTAAAAATGGCGACAGATATGTTAAACATTACATCCAAACCAAAATACGATAATCGTGTGACTAACGTTGAATATCATAGTTATAATCCATACGTAAACACTTCATTTGACTATAACGATGAAATACGTATTCCCATCCAACAACAAGATCTAATTGTTCTACCTCATCAGAGTTATCTATATATCGAAGGTAAAGTGATCGTAGAAAAAAATGCTGACGCTACAGATGCTGATAAAGTTTATATGGATAACAATGCGATAGCCTTCACATTCAGTGAGATACGTTATGAATTGAATGGTGTTGAAGTGGGTCGCTGTAAAAGCGTTGGTATTACAACGACATTGAAAAATTTTGGAACGCTTACGCGGGAGAAAAGTAAAAGTCTACGAAATGCTGGATGGGATGTATCATCGGAGAGACGTAGTGTTTCAGAATTTAATTACTGCATACCATTGAGCATGCTGATGGGGTTTTGTGAAGATTATAAACGTGTAATTATAAATGCTAGACACGAACTCGTTCTAATCCGAACACGTGATGATAAGAATGCATTATTCATCACATCCAAAAAGCGAATTCAGCGGAGTATGCCTCATATTGTACTCGATGACTATACGAAATTGCAATATTTACAAATACTCAATGAAAATCGTCCTATAACAATGGCGTTTCGTTCGTGGGATTTATACGAATATCCATTATTACCACAGACTGAACGTCACACATGGTCCGTGAAAACTTCTAGCATGTTGGAGAAACCGAGATATGTTATGGTGGCTTTACAAACGAATCGTAAAAACAATGAAAGTAAAACTATTTCAAAATTCGATCACTGTAAATTGCGTGATTTAAAATTATTTTTAAATTCTGAATGTTATCCCTACGACAAGCTCAATTTAAATTTTGGTGACAATGAAAATCGTTATGGTGTACTGTACGATATGTATTCAAGATTTATCAACTCATACTACAATTCTGACGACATGATACCGATGCTTGATCTCGACAACTTTCTAAGTTTCGGTCCTATAACAATCATCGATTGTTCTCATCAAAATAAATCAATCAAAAGTGGTACGGTGGACGTGAAACTTGAATTTGAATGTTCAGCTAATATACCTGGAAATACAACTGCTTACTGTCTCATCATACACGATCGAATTGTAGAATACCTCACGCTATCGAATATTGTAAAAAAACTGATTTAATGAATCCTACCACATCCATGTAACGGTTCTCTAAATCTATTGTTTCCAACATCGTAACCGCGATATTCTCACACAACGTCTGACATTAACCACATCCACTCTACATCTCTCTCTCTCTCAGCATCTGAACAAACGTTATCGTTCAGCTTCCAAAGGATTTAAAAAAGATAAACCTCACATACATAAACTGTAAGTGTGAAGTAAGGAGGAATATAATAATAATTGAATTTATAATATATATTTGTACAGGTGTCATACAACATGGTAGATCAAGTGATCTCGGTAGCACCATCAACGTTATGGAAAAATATTACACATATTCTTGACATCGAAGGATTTCATCGTAATAATACATTCTTATACAAAGAGATTGCCCTTCTGGAGTGTTCCACTGAGAGAGTATACAGAACCAGCTTTCGATTGGATGACTCCTTCCATAATCTATCTGCACGAGACAGACGTACAAACAGCTTTCTCTTCCATTGTATTATGATTGGGAATGTTTAAGTCAATCGAATGTTCAATCAACGCTTCAACATTATCTAGCACAATCGAACATTCCTGAAGAAAGTTATTTAGTTGCATACAAAGGTGGTAGTATTGAAAAAAATCTATTATTAGAAATGAAAATTGAATCGTTCAACCTTGAATTAATTAATTGTCCTAAATTTGATAGCATCATATTGGATAATGTATACAAGCAATCAATTATATACTACAACTGTCCACTGCACGTTAAAATGAAGAGTAGAATAAAAAAAAAATCAATTCACTGCTCCACAGTGGAAGTACAGGTTTTTAATAACTGGCTAAAACTGTACAGTAAAGGAAAAATGTAAAACGAAAAATGTAAATAATCACCTACGATGTATTTTAATAATAAAAATATATACATTGTATTTTATCCTTGTGTTTATCACTCCTTCTTTTCTCCCATGAATTACTTATAATAAACGAATGAATGATTAAAAAATTACCGAGTGTGGGATTCGAACCCACGCTTCCTTCATAGGAAAACGGAGCTTAAATCCGTCGCTTTAGACCTCTCAGCCAACTCGGCTACATCAATTTCTCAAAGCGTTTCACGCCTTTTATCATACTCCGGTTTTTTTTCTTTTTTTTTTTTAATTTTTGTATACATGCATTTTTTAATCCACCCACTGCCCCCCTAACGCTGCCGCACATCCGCATCACTCTAGCACACACACACACGCACGCATGCACGCACGCACGCACGCACGCACGCACGCACGCACGCACGCACGCACGCACGCACGCACGCACGCACGCACGCACGCACGCACGCACGCACGCACGCACGCACGCACGCACGCACGCACGCACGCACGCACGCACGCACGCACGCACGCACGCACGCACGCACGCACGCACGCACGCACGCACGCACGCACGCACGCACGCACGCACGCACGCACGCACGCACGCACGCACGCACGCACGCACGCACGCACGCACGCACGCACGCACGCACGCACGCACGCACGCACGCACGCACGCACGCACGCACGCACGCACGCACGCACGCACGCACGCACGCACGCACGCACGCACGCACGCACGCACGCACGCACGCACGCACGCACGCACGCACGCACGCACGCACGCACGCACGCACGCACGCACGCACGCACGCACGCACGCACGCACGCACGCACGCACGCACGCACGCACGCACGCACGCACGCACGCACGCACGCACGCACGCACGCACGCACGCACGCACGCACGCACGCACGCACGCACGCACGCACGCACGCACGCACGCACGCACGCACGCACGCACGCACGCACGCACGCACGCACGCACACACACACACACACACACACACGAGGAAGGCGCTTCACCGCAGCATCCGCGCACCGAACTCCTCGCACCGCACCACCCCCCGGCCCGCGCGCAACGGCGCTCTCTCTTGTACGCTGTATCGCTCTCTCTCTATCTCACGCAATTCGCTAAAGTGAATTAGAACCGGCATAGCTTACCTACTGGCACTCCAAGCCAAATTTACTGCAGGAGTTGCCCGAATAAGAGCCCTATGACGGATAAGCCAACAGTATGTCCAGTTTGCAAGGCGACATTTCACAACAGCTGTGCGAAGAAATGCTCTGTAGCCTCAAACGGTGGCTTTTCAAAATGTTGTGGCAAGTCTCGCAGTTCATCACCGATCCCCCCGCAACATTTAGTGCTAACAAGAGAGGACCTTGACTCGGTAATTTCTGGACATTTCAAAGACTTTGCGAAGACTCAAGAAGATTTTAACTCATCGTTAAAGAAGTTTGGCTGTAACCTTCAGGAGGTTTATGAGGAACAACGGGCTACCCGTGACTCACTAGAGAACGCGGTAACAGATTTATCACATAAAATAGCGACGAATAACCAATTATACTTGGAGTTAGTGGCGAAAACTACAGCTACGGATACGGTTGTGCAGGAGCTTAAAGGTCAAGTGGCGGCATTAAACGCAACAGTGACAGAAATGAAATCGTCTAACGCTGGTGTATCTGTTATCTCGGAGGAGCGCTTAATGCGTGAAGTTGAAATGAGAAGCCGCAAGTCGTTGAACATTCGCCTTTTTAATATCCCGGAATCAGGTGATGATAAAGACATTGTCACACGACTATTACAGCCATTCAACATCCGAACAGATTGCCTTCACGCTGTCCGACTTGGCGTGCGGCAAGCCGGTGTGCAGGGTGGAAATCACCGTGCTCTTCTTGTCACGTTGGGATCGTGGGCGGACGTGAACTTAGTTTCGAAGAACCGCGATAAACTTCGACTTGGTGAGACAACTATTACTGTTGGTGCGGATAGAACTGAAATGCAAAAAGAGCAACTTAAGAAGGCGCGAGAGGAGTTGGAACGTCGGAAGCAAGCAGGCGAGATGAATATTACGATTAAGTATCGTCATGGTATACCAACGGTTGTATCAGTGGACACCGGAGCGAGCTCAAAAAACTAAAAGGTCTATGTATATACTATCAGAACGTGCGAGGATTAAGAACGAAGTTAAGCGATCTCAGGCAATCTATTTCGACTCTTACTTTTAAATATGATGTTATAGTGTTTACCGAAACATGGTTTGACTCTTCAATAAACTCGGCTGAGCTAGGACTTGGTGATTACTCCATATTTAGGTGTGACCGGAATTCCGAAACGAGTAATGCCAAGCGTGGGGGTGGGGTGTTAATCGCAGTATCGTGGGCTTATCACGGCAGTTTGTGCAGTCACTCAACGAACAATGTGGAACATGTGTTCGTCTGCATTTCTGGCAAAAATGTTAAATGCATAATTGGTGCAGTGTATTTACCGCCGAATTCGCATAACTCGCTCTATCGTGCCCACAGTGATTGCGTTGACCACGTCGTCTCTTGCCACAGAAATTGTAACGTGTATCTGCTGGGGGACTACAACTTGCCACATGTCAAATGGGGACTCGCAAATCGGACGAACATTGAGTTCTCTCCATCGGTCACACTAAACGAGATTGAGTCTGCATCAACGATTGCTGCCGACTTTGCCAGTTTAGATCTTCAACAGCTAAACGGTGTGCCAAATGCGTATGGCATAATCCTGGACTTGATCTTCTCGGACATCTCAACGGTGACAGGTGCAACGCTCGGAGGACACCCTCCTAGCCTGTGATGCGTACCATCCCGCATTACACATTACTTATCGCGAGGAGGCATGTAATCCGGTGCCCCCGGGTCAGAGTGGTTTCTATGGTTTTCGAAATGCGAATTTTGTGTTATTGAATGATCATTTTGCACTAATAAATTGGCATGATATTTTTCAGACCCGTGACATCGCGGAATCAGTAGAAGTTTTCAATACTATACTGTTTGATGCAATTGAACTATATGTCCCATGGAAACGTGTTTTTTCGTCGCGATACCCACCGTGGTTTACTCCAACACTAAAGCGCTACGTCGCGGCCAAAAAAATTGCTCACGCACGGTATAAATCTACAAATTCACCGGAAGACTATCTTTATTTTGCTGAGTTACGCTCCCGAGTAAAAAGTTTAAGCGCGCCATGCCACAGAGACTATGTAAGACGTGCGGAGTCATGGATTCGCACTAATGTCAAAGCGTTTTGGAGTTTCGCGAATGCTGGAAGGACCGATAGGTCCATGCCTAGATCCATGACGCATAACAATAGAACATCGTCAAATGATAAAGGAATTGCTGATTTTTTTGCTGAAAATTTTGAATCAGTGTACGTCGAGGATTCTGGCATGGACTTTACGTCAGAGCAGGTGGTTGGAAATGGAACTTATCTTTCTGAGATAGCCGTGACAGTAAGGGACATTTTCGAAGCACTTCAGTCACTTGACCAAAATGGGGGCTCGGGTCCTGATGGGATACCGTCCATATTCTTTAAATACTGTGCATGTACGTTGGCGAGACCGCTGTTTCAACTTTTTAGCGCATCTTTGCAATATGGAACTGTCCCTGACTGTTGGAAGGAAAGTAGAGTTCGCCGATCTACAAATCTGGTGACAAAAATTTGATATCGAACTACAGGCCGATCACTATTTTAAACGTTATTCCTAAAGTATGTGAAAAAATTGTCACGGAGAAGATCACGAAGTTCTTGTTACCTAGCATATGCGAGGAGCAACATGGCTTTGTAAAGAGGAAATCAACTTTGACAAATTTAGCAGCGTACACTAGTTACATATATAAAGCGTTTGAACAAGGCAAACAGGTGGATGCAATATATACCGATTTTTCGAAGGCATTTGATAGGGTCAACCATCGAATTCTTCTGTTAAAGTTGCGGGCGATCGGTATTTCGGAATCGTTGCTCTCAGGCTGAGGAGCTATCTTAGTAACCGGGGTCAGTATGTTCAGGTTCGAGGCACGAATTCGCGTCTGATTCGAGTTGTTTCGGGCGTTCCTCAGGGCTCACATCTCGGCCCGCTCTTATTTAATGTGTATGTCAACGATATTTTGCATCATGTTCAACACTGCCGTGCGTTGTTATTTGCGGATGACATGAAGTTATTTTCGATAATTGAGAGCTCTGAGGATACACGCCGGATACAGCTTGATCTTGATGGTATTGCAAATTGGTGTGAGACTACCGACATGAAGTTAAACGAGAATAAATGTCATGTGGTACATTTTTCGAGACGTCGTGATATATTGGTCAATAACTACGTCATTAACAGCTCAACCCTCTCGACATGTGCACAGATTCGTGATTTGGGAGTAATCATTGACTGTGCTCTTACTTTCACAGACCACCACACTGACATTGTGAACTCAGCTATGAGAATGTTAGGGTACATAAAGCGTACTGCGGCAACGTTTAATGACCCAATCAAGCTCAAAATATTATATACATCTTTGGTGCGATCGGTCCTGGAGTATGTCTCTCCGATATGGTGTCCGTATACACAAGTTGGCATTGATAAAATAGAACGTGTTCAGCATAAATTTCTTCGGTTCGCGGCGAGTCGGTTGGGTCATGCGATGGACTACCGGGACCACAACTATGTCCCAATGTTGAATTTACTGGGGTTTCATACGCTGTCTGATAGGAGAATGTTTGCGGATCTTATGCTGGTGCATAGCATTTTAAACGGTTACCTAAGCTGTGAGGATCTCCTGCTCGAGTTTGTTCGTCGTGTCCCTCCTAGATCGACGAGAAACGTAACACTCTTTGAGGTGCAAACTTATCGTACGAATTACGGCTACTACAGTATAATTCCCAGGCTGATTCGAGCGGCGAATCAGTTTGTGGACCTCGATTCAATATTTGGTATCTCCAAGAAAGCCTTTGTTACCTCGTTATTACTGCGTCCGAGACTTTGATAACGTGTCATGACAGCATTGTGATATTAATTGTACACTCGCTTTAAGCTATTTGTAAGCACTCAGTCACAATGACTTCCACACTAATGTATTACAAAATGTAAAAGGGCGTAAAAGCCCGTATATATTAAATAAATAAATAAATAAATAAATAAATGTAAAGTCGTTCCATGCACCAAGCCCCGCGCGCCCGTTGGCGCGCAGGACAAAGTCCGATTTCTAATGAGTGCAGCACGCGCCGCACCCGCCACTCTTAAGACCAAGGGCAAGGGGGACTCCTGCACGTGAGTGTCGGCATAAGTCGATTCGTCATTTGCATCGAGACTATAACAGCACAGGATGCATCCGAGGTGTGTTCACCCGACATTTCTCGGCACCATGTGTCAGATACGACACCCCAGAAGGGCCCCCAGCAACCCCCAGCCCGCCAAGAGACGGGAACAACCCGAACAACCCCCAAGAGAGGGATCGGACCGCCTTGAGCCAATCTGTGAAAACAGCGATCACCCGGTGTCCGAAGATCACCGTATGGAAGGGTGGCTCGAAGACTTGACATCAACCAGCTATGAGACGCCTGCTGATGCCCATAATGGAGCATACAGGCGTGTGGGACCACCCGGGGTAACGTGCCTTCGTTACGGCTACTCCGACACTCATCCCCGGATGGGGTGACCCCCATTACCCGCATGCTCGATCGCCAGTAGATAGGGACAGTGGGAATCTCGTTAATCCATTCATGCGCGTCACTAATTAGATGACGAGGCATTTGGCTATTGTCCTGTATCTTTCTTATCCTGTCTGGTCGGAACGGCATTGCTACCTCCCGCCCAGCCAGGACTTAGGATAGATTTCCGGAGGTTTACCCCCCCGTTGGGTTTGAAACTTAACAACTATAGCTTTTTGGCCTCTCCACCGCTACCAAAGGTCCGCAAAACGGCCTTGGAAAAATTAGTCTGAACAGAGTCCCTTTTATCAAGGGAAAGCGGCATTTCGCTACACCTAGTGTGGACTCAGGGAAAACGTCGTGAAGGTATCCGCCCGACTTGAAGAGTCGCTCTGCCGCCGTGACGTGTCTCTTTGTGGGAGACCGATATTGTCCTACGACTCGCACCACCGAATTGACTGTCGCATATTCGTTGGGCTATTTTTAGCTTTTAAAATTTGTTCCATCTTGCGGCTGATGTGTCATTTGTTAAAATGTACTTTTAGTTCTCGCATGGTTAAAATATCCTTGAATGTGCAATGTTAAAATATCTTTAGATGTCATGTGTTAAAATATCTTGTAACAGGAGCAAGCTTCCGTACAGTATTTTCTCCGAATTCGTGCACTTCCTGTAGAGGAATGGGCGCTCAAACGGAGGGATTCGTGTGCTCGAGTGTCCAGGAATTATGGGTTGGCGTATCAGAGACGGTTGTTATGTGGAAATAATGATTTTATTTGTAACCGGATACGTTTTCAAGTATTTACAACTCTTTCCCTCTCTTAAACTGCTTCTTTTTATTTATTCTTTGTGCAATACTTTCTTACTTGTTACCTAATTTTATGGACAAAATGCTTATTCTTATGTTCTTATCATGTTTCCCCTTTTACTGGCGCCTTTATTGCTTGAGGTTGTGAGTATTATCGATCTGCATTATTATCGCGCGTTGACCGTTTTCCGGTTATGTTACCGTCGCCACATGCGAACGCCCTATGATCTCGGGTCGGTGGCTCGATAGCTCGTGTTCCCAAGATGGCCGCCGCTTGCGGCTGGCTGCGCTGTGACGTCACGGGGCCGCGTCGGTAGTGACAGCTCGCTCACCTCGCGACTTGCAATTGGTGTTTATTTATTCACTAGCCGATTTTACCTGGATTTGGCGACATAGGTAAATGCAGGAGACGTGAATGAAGCCCTGTGGGTGGTTTTTTCGGGTCCTCGGCGTTGTAAAATTCGCTCACCCGTCACGTCGGCTTTTCTGACCGGTCACTTTGGTCACCTTACCGCTTCGCGCCAATCGTTGCACCACAGTATAATTTCGAGCTTGGCACGCAATTTCGACGTGTCCTGAATTTTGCGAGTCCGTGTCACAATTTTGTAACGAGTTCTCGGCACTAATATTACTAGTCCTGCGTGGCTAATTTTTGTAAGTCCACTTTCACACTTTTTCTGAGCCCGAGATTAGCCCGGAGGCGTACAAGTCCGGTTTCGGCACGAATTTCGTAAGTTCACTCGGCTCAAAATTTGTATAAGTCCGAATATTTTTATAAGTCCGATTTTTGCACGAATCTTATAAGTCCCATCTTGCCCGAATTTTATAAGTCCAATTCAGCACCGGAATTTATAAGTCCAGCTTAGCACAAATTTTATAAGTCCGATTCGGTACAGAATTTTATAAGTCCACAGTTGCACAAAATTTTATAAGTTCTTTTTGGCACTGTTTCACTTTAGTCACTTTTATCCCCGTTTCGCACTTTTACTTTTTACTTTTCACTTTTCACTATAAGTCCTTGAAGAGCTGGTGTAGACCCGGTGAGATGATTAACTGATTTCCGGTCGATTTCGTGCCTTTTTATATGCTAATTTTTGCCTCCCAATCGCGAAAATTGCATCTTTTTGGCGGACTCGCGCACGCGTATTTCGTTCTTGGTGTTTAATTTTTCTATTGGTCCTTCAAGGTTCTTCTCCCTTGTTCTCCAATTACCGGTGGGTTCTCCAGTGACGTCATTGCCCTTCTCGGCTTATCTCTAATCGGATGCCTTTCTTGGTAGCGGTGGCGTCATTTTTGTCCAATCCTCTGTTCCCTTTTTCCCTCGCTTTTTCACTCCTTTCTTCGACCCTGAGCGTGCTTTCGCCGCAAGCCCGCTTGGCCGCGCCGTGGTGCTTCCGAGCTCTCGTCTGCGCATGCGCTCGGCTCGATATTGATCGAGCCGCCGCTCGATCCTGGCAGGTGGCGCCACTTGCACCTCGCGATTGCTCCCTTATTGCCGATAATATCGATTTTGGCTCGGCCTGGGGTGGTCGCCGATAGCCAGACAGTTACATTGTCCCCCGATTTATCATGAGAGATAACATTTATGATCTCGAATGATCAATCTTAAAAACTCTTCTCTCGATAATTCTGTTGTCTACTTCTTTGTACGGTCCTTTCGTTTTTACTGTTATTCGTATAATTATTTTTATTTTATTTTTATTTTCCGCGCACTTGCGTCCAATGTCGTCACTTCTTCGTATCTTTTAAGTTTATCACGTTATCGCCCGCACTCTCTTTTTATTTTCTTTGTTCAGTTTTTTCTTTGTAACCTGTCCATTTCTTTTTATATTTATGTTTATTTTTATTTTTTCATTTTTGTTGTTTTTCTTCTTTCTTCTTTCTTCTTTCCTCTTCGGCTCCTTTCCTGATCCGCTGGCCTGTAGCCTCGTTGACAAGCCACGTTCTTTTTGGGGCCTCAACCGATCCCACGACGGATTCGTCGAGTTAGGTTACTCTCGACGGTTACTTTGAAGCTGGGCGGATCTTTACCGTCCCCCAGTCCACCTGGTACCCTGGTGATCTCTGCCGATCCACCTTTTCTTCGACCGGACTCTCGAGTCTTATCGGCCGGCTTCTTCTTCTCCCGGTCGCCCACGTCGATTCTTTCGGCATTCCCTCGTGTGGTTGTCTCAAAGGTCCTCATCTTGACCTTTTCGACAGGTTGGTCCTCCAGTGTCTTGCCGATCTTCTTTTTATCAGGTCCCTTGGCCACTCTTTTATCGGTGTCCCTGAAGACTCCGAGTGGTGGCCTCGCGTCGACCCCGCGTCCAGCCGGTTTCTCGCACTTCCCTGTGCTTTCTGCCCGTGGCACCTCCTCGGATCCATCCCGCTCTACCTCAACCAAACTCAGCTGTTTTCGCCTCCCGCCGAATACGATTTCGTCCCGTAACGTTATTATTTGTTTAAATGTACCGATGTATACGTCAAGCTTGATCCTTGCGTCGATACCGAGAAGCAACGATTTTAGCAATCTCGGTACCATTAGCAAATTCACGTCTCCCTCGGAATCATACACATTCGCCTTCGTCATCACCTGGTGTTTTCTCCGTCCCGAAACCCCTCCGAACGCTCCGACAATATTCCTTGACGTCACCGTTGGGGTCGGACATTCTTCAATCACCTCCAGGTTCGGTTGGTGAAATTCTTCCGAGACACGTGAAACCTCGCTTCGACTGTCTTGCAACATCCATTCGAGGCCAATCGGTACCTCGGGACTCCTTGGTCGCGTTTCGTCGTAGGTTATGTTCCATCCTGGCATATCTAGGAGGAAATCTTGAGGACTCTCGAAACTATCGTTGAAAATTCTTTGGCGCTTGTTAATTTTTCTGCCTTCGAAATTCCATTTTTCTTCGGCTCCTTCCTCCGCTCTGGTCCATCCATTCCACGCCCATGTCTTCGGAATGGCTTCTTGCTCGAAAGCGTTGACTCCCTTGTTCCCGGCCGCCGTTGGCGTCGAAACCGGTACGGGTTCGAGTTGGGGTTGACGATCCTCCCTCCTGCCCTCCTTGGCACCGACCTTCTCCTGGTCCATTTCTTCCTTATCCTCCCCCTTCCTAGGATCCGTCTCTGCCCCGTTCCTCGTTAACCCTTCCCGTTCTTCCAACGATTTGGCCGTACGGACGGTCGTCAATTTTCTTTCGAAGTTTGTCGCTTCTTCCTTTGACTTTTTCACCTTCTCTTTCTCCTTCTTCATCTTCTCCTTCCGTTCCTGCCAATACTCGACCTTTCTCCTCCTCCTTTCCTCCGCTCTCTTCTTCTCTTCTTTCTTCTCTTCTTCTTTCTTCTTCTCCTCCTGTTTCTTCTTTTCTTCTTCTTGTTTCTGTCGGCTATTCCACGTTACTGACGCCACGTCCACGCATTCACCCGTTTCGTCGAAATCGTCCCCCATTGCTTCACGTGGGCTGATCAGGATAATGTTCTCCTGCCATGATTCCTCTTCCCATTCCTCTGCTCGACATTTCTCCTTTCGTTTCGCCCGTCTCCTCCGGTTGTATTCTCTCCTCCGTTCGTCTCTCTCTTTTCTTCTACGCTTCCAGTCTTCATACTCTGAAGCTATTCGCTGGTCGTTTCGTGTCTCTTCCGACTCCGTGAGTGTGCTGCCCTCACTCTGTACGACCGTTTCGACCGCCGCCACTTCCGCTGTCCGGTTTTCCTCGTGTACGGACGGTGTTCGTCCCCCGGGCCGGCTGTTATTCTCACTCTCAGAAAGGTCCGTTTCTTGTAGGTGCTTCAATAAGGTTGGCACGTCTCTAATTTGTTTTTCGTGCACGTGTTTCCGGGTCATTAGATCGAAGTGCCGCGTGAGATATTCGACAAGATCTTCATCTGGGATTTCTTCTGGTAACTCTCGCGCTTCTGTCACGACCTGGAGAGCGTAATGCTTCCGCGTGACATTTTCTTCACGGTCCTTGTATGATCCGTTCCACAGATGTTGTCGCACGCAGCTTTGTGCCTCCTGGTTCCAGAAGTACCACCGGAAACATTGCACAAACTCTTCGTACCTCCATACATAGCGTCTGATGTCGTGCCACCACCCTTTGGCCTTTCCTCGCAGTGTCCTCTCAATCACCGCTATTTTTTCTTTTTCCTCGACCTCGACTAACGAGAAAATGGTCTTGAGTCTCCTTAAGTATTTTAAGGGGTTCTCATTGCCCACGCCACTATAAGTGGGAAGGTCCAGCTCTCCTAGGGTCCATCCCATTTTGTTAATTTATTGTTTATTCTTGGCTCTTCATTCTTTACTTTAGCCGATTTTCGATCGATAGTCACGGCATTTTAATTCACTTGCCCTGACACAGCCAATTCCTTTTTGCTCGAGCCCCACGTCGGGCGCCAAATGTAACAGGAGCAAGCTTCCGTACAGTATTTTCTCCGAATTCGTGCACTTCCTGTAGAGGAATGGGCGCTCAAACGGAGGGATTCGTGTGCTCGAGTGTCCAGGAATTATGGGTTGGCGTATCAGAGACGGTTGTTATGTGGAAATAATGATTTTATTTGTAACCGGATACGTTTTCAAGTATTTACAACTCTTTCCCTCTCTTAAACTGCTTCTTTTTATTTATTCTTTGTGCAATACTTTCTTACTTGTTACCTAATTTTATGGACAAAATGCTTATTCTTATGTTCTTATCATGTTTCCCCTTTTACTGGCGCCTTTATTGCTTGAGGTTGTGAGTATTATCGATCTGCATTATTATCGCGCGTTGACCGTTTTCCGGTTATGTTACCGTCGCCACATGCGAACGCCCTATGATCTCGGGTCGGTGGCTCGATAGCTCGTGTTCCCAAGATGGCCGCCGCTTGCGGCTGGCTGCGCTGTGACGTCACGGGGCCGCGTCGGTAGTGACAGCTCGCTCACCTCGCGACTTGCAATTGGTGTTTATTTATTCACTAGCCGATTTTACCTGGATTTGGCGACATAGGTAAATGCAGGAGACGTGAATGAAGCCCTGTGGGTGGTTTTTTCGGGTCCTCGGCGTTGTAAAATTCGCTCACCCGTCACGTCGGCTTTTCTGACCGGTCACTTTGGTCACCTTACCGCTTCGCGCCAATCGTTGCACCACAGTATAATTTCGAGCTTGGCACGCAATTTCGACGTGTCCTGAATTTTGCGAGTCCGTGTCACAATTTTGTAACGAGTTCTCGGCACTAATATTACTAGTCCTGCGTGGCTAATTTTTGTAAGTCCACTTTCACACTTTTTCTGAGCCCGAGATTAGCCCGGAGGCGTACAAGTCCGGTTTCGGCACGAATTTCGTAAGTTCACTCGGCTCAAAATTTGTATAAGTCCGAATATTTTTATAAGTCCGATTTTTGCACGAATCTTATAAGTCCCATCTTGCCCGAATTTTATAAGTCCAATTCAGCACCGGAATTTATAAGTCCAGCTTAGCACAAATTTTATAAGTCCGATTCGGTACAGAATTTTATAAGTCCACAGTTGCACAAAATTTTATAAGTTCTTTTTGGCACTGTTTCACTTTAGTCACTTTTATCCCCGTTTCGCACTTTTACTTTTTACTTTTCACTTTTCACTATAAGTCCTTGAAGAGCTGGTGTAGACCCGGTGAGATGATTAACTGATTTCCGGTCGATTTCGTGCCTTTTTATATGCTAATTTTTGCCTCCCAATCGCGAAAATTGCATCTTTTTGGCGGACTCGCGCACGCGTATTTCGTTCTTGGTGTTTAATTTTTCTATTGGTCCTTCAAGGTTCTTCTCCCTTGTTCTCCAATTACCGGTGGGTTCTCCAGTGACGTCATTGCCCTTCTCGGCTTATCTCTAATCGGATGCCTTTCTTGGTAGCGGTGGCGTCATTTTTGTCCAATCCTCTGTTCCCTTTTTCCCTCGCTTTTTCACTCCTTTCTTCGACCCTGAGCGTGCTTTCGCCGCAAGCCCGCTTGGCCGCGCCGTGGTGCTTCCGAGCTCTCGTCTGCGCATGCGCTCGGCTCGATATTGATCGAGCCGCCGCTCGATCCTGGCAGGTGGCGCCACTTGCACCTCGCGATTGCTCCCTTATTGCCGATAATATCGATTTTGGCTCGGCCTGGGGTGGTCGCCGATAACCAGACAGTTACAATCTTTACATGTCCAGTGTTAAAATATCTTCATATGTAAAATGTTAAAATATCTTTAGATGTCCTGTGTTATATACTTTAAAAGAAGTGTACATTTTCTTTTCTTGTACATTGGTTTTAAAATTTTGTGCGCTTATCTTTTCGATGCGCTGTTGCGCTTTTCAGGCATTTCTGTCGCCATTCGTGCTCAAGTGTCTTGCGCACGTACTTTATTTGTTAAAATGTAAGATTAGTCTTGGATTTAAAATTCTGATTTGTTCGTTTTCCCCTTGAACACTGCTTTTGGCGTCTGCTTTGTTTTTCACCATTTTCAATCGTCGATGAAGGCATTGGCTATCTCGATCGACGATCTCAACGCCATCATCACGATTGTTATTATGTCACCTTTGGTCATTCCTAACTTCCTTAGTGCTGTTTTGGTCTTCGCCGGTATAGCTCCTCTGCTGTCGATGACGATAGGCCACACTGCTCCCTTCGTCGCTCCATCCATTCTATCCACTAGGGCATCGACTGTGGACTTGTACTTTTCTCTTTCTCTTTTGCGGCACCACTGAGGTATGTGCGGTTTTCGTATTGTAAGACGGCCAATTATGGTGAGAATAACTACACTAATAACATTTATTGTGAATAGAGAAGCTTTATTCCTCAGTACATGACCATCGCCTCGTCTTACTCACGACCAACTGTCATATCGCCTCGCGATAGGGATCCTCGAGTCAAGGCCTACTCGGTTATCCCTTACAACTCGGCCAATCCTGATATATATATATCCGTCCTCGGAATATGTTTTAAGTAAATAAAATTAATTACAACGAGTACAACAGTCTTAAATGTAAACTTATAGTGCATGGAGGCTAACATCAAAATTGTATTCCTGAATGTTCCTTAAAGTTGATCCTTGTTGATACTGAGCGGTTTAGCTCTTCGATATAAGATCATATTATTAGGTTCCCAAATACCTTCGTAGGATATTTGTGTATTTTGGAAGCCACTTATGTCCTTTACAACATATCTGTCGTTTTCTAATATTTTAATGATCTCATATGGACCTTTCCGTTCCGGCTTCAACTTTGTCGAGACTCCCGCTGTGTTATCAAAATTTCGCAACATAACATAGTCGTGGACTTGATATTTGTATGGCGCTTTTCTTTTTTCATCGTAGTGTTGCTTGTTATAATTTTGTGAGGTCATAATATTTTGGGATGCTCGGCTTCTAAGTGTCTCCAAGTCTCGAGGTTCAGATACGATTTCGTTTTCTAAACTGTCCTTTAATGCATCTATTGATTTTCCGCGTTGTATGACTCCAAAAAGTAATCTACTCGGCGTATCGTTAGTTGTTTTGTTACTCGTATTATTTAGAGCGTATTCAGCTTGTTCTAATACTTGATACCAGTGTTTTCCTGGACTGTTCTCTGATATTTTTGCCAACATTGGGGTAAGAACTCTATTGTATCGTTCAGCTTGACCATTTGCCCGAGGAGCTCCGGTTGCAATCTTTACATGTTTGATTTGATTATTCCTGATGAATTCCTCAAATTCATGGGACGTGAATGCGGCACCACGATCGGAAACTAATACTTGCGGTCTGCTGTAGTAAGCAAAATACTGTTCCAAACATTGAATCGCTTCTTTTGAACAAGTAGTTTTAGTTGCGTACAATTTCACGTATTTTGTGAAACCATCGACAACGAGGAAAACGTATCGTTTCAAGAAACATCGTTTATCCATAGGTCCTAAATGATCTATGTGAATGGTTTCAAAAGGGATGTTGCCTTTAGGAATTAAGTGTAAGAAACCTTCTCGTTTACCTACAGTAGGCGCGAACGAAATACACTTTAGACAATTTTTTACGTGTATCCCTACTTTTTCCCTAAGTTTTGGAAACCAATAAGTCATTAAAATTGCATTACATGTTTTTTCGGCACCTACGTGGCTTAGTTCATCGTGATATTTATAAATTACGTTATTTTCCATTTGTTCCGGCACGTAAAACAGCAGTTTGTTACCAAGTTTTCTATAAACAAGGCCGTTTCGCATTTCGAACAACGGATCGTTGCTATTCTCGAGCCTTGTCATTATACCTTTGATTTTCGAGTCACGATTTTGACAAACGATTAAGTTCCAGTCAAATGGATTATCCTCTATCACTAAGACTCCCGTTGAGCGGCTTAACGCATCAACGTGTTGCATTTTCGTTCCAGGACGATGTTCCGGAATGTAATCGTATGATTGTAATTCGAGCGACCATCGAGATATTCTAGGACAAATGTCCGTTTTGTCGAGGGTCAGTTTAAGCGATTGACAATCGGTAACTATCTTGAATTTAATTCCAAGTAGGTAAACTCGGAATCGTCTAAGAGCATACACGATTGCTAATGTTTCCAGTTCAAAACTGTGGTACCGACTTTCTACATCAGTTGTTCTTTTTGAAAAATAGAAAATTGGGTGAAACTTTAGATCTTTTTTCCGTTGAATTAGAACAGCACCAAATCCTATAGAACTCGCATCGCAGTGAAGTTCGGTTTCATCTTTTGGATCGTAAATAGCTAAGATCGGAGCCCTTGTTAATTTCGACTTCAGTTCTTGGAACGATTCGCGCTCAAGTTCTCCAAATTTAAATTCCCGGTTTTTCCTTAGTAGATCATACAATGGTTTTGCGATGATCGAAAACTGTTCAATAAACTTTCTAAAGTAAGAGCAGAGGCCGATGAATCTTTGAACATCTCGCACATTTTGTGGGATAGGGAATGACTCGACGGCTTCTATTCCGCTCTTAGTTGGGCGAATGCCTTCTTCGGAAATAATATACCCTAGGTAAACGAGTTGGTTATATGCAAACGTACATTTGTCAAGACGGAGTTCCATCTTATTTTCGACTAATAGTTGGAAAACGCGTTTTAATATTCTCAGATGATGTTCTAAAGTTTGCGACGCAATCATGATGTCGTCCATATAGGCCACGACATCTCCCGATTTAATCAACTCATTCATTGCTTCGTTTATAAATCGTTGGAATCGAGATGGAGCAGTTTTCAGACCGAACGGCATCTTTAAATATTCGTATTGACCGAATGGAGTAATGAAAGCCGTGTATTTTACCGAGTCTTCTGCAACTCTAATATGATGAAATCCGTCTTTCAAATCAAGTGTTGTAAAGTATTTCTTATTTCCAACTACGTCGAGTTGGTCTTCGATAAGGGGTAACGGATAATTATCTCGTGTTATCATCTTATTTAACGTTCTATAGTCTACACACATACGTAGTTCCCCGTTTTTCTTTTTAACTAATACAATTGGAGATGCGTATTCGGACTCGCTAGATCTTATTATATTCTTTTTTTCGAGGTTTTCTAAGATTGACCGTAATTGATCTTTCTCTGCGTACGCTACCCGCCGAGGTGAGTAGTGAAACCGTTTTGGATTCGATATCTCTAGTTTGAGCTCAGTTTTGACCTTGGGTTCATCGGGTCGCGCAACGTTAACATATTCTGTGGAAAACAGTTCACTGATTTTTATCCGAATTTCAGGAGGTATCTGGGGATTAATATCCAATCGATCGAGATCATTCAAAGGTTCAATCTCTATATTTAAAAGT
Organism: Stenichneumon culpator; assembly: GCA_964017025.1. Lineage (NCBI taxonomy): Eukaryota > Metazoa > Arthropoda > Insecta > Hymenoptera > Ichneumonidae > Stenichneumon > Stenichneumon culpator. Next base: position 116,400 of record CAXHKB010000007.1, on the reverse strand, counting down.
TCGAAGATCTTTTCCTCTAAATTGGATATATCACGGTTTTTAGTTTCAACTAAAGATGGGATTTTAGCCAGTCCTATACCGAATTTCCGTAAAATGTCTTTGCCGATTAGAACCGATGTTTGCATCGTAGAATCCGGCACTACGAAAAAGGACATATTTTCCCGAATTATATTGTCGAGCTTGACATTTAAATTTACCGTTCCTTTGATGATTAATCTAGATTTGTTAATGCCGCTATAGCTCGGAACGGAATAATTTAGTTCCCTTATAGCTTGGTCCTGTACGAATTGCTCTTTGATAAGACTGACGCGACTTCCTGTATCGAGTAATGAGTCTAAAATCATAACCTCACGGGATTTGTCATCAGCTAGTCACAACTCGACATTTCGGAGCTCTTCTATGCTCTCGATTTCTTCGGCTTCCTCGATCTTCTCGTCTTCTTCGATGTTAGCAATCAAGTTCACCTTCGTTGGACAGTCTTTTGCTAAATGTCCCGGTTTACGGCAATGATAGCAGTTCCGCTTGTATTTCCAGCAATCATTCGTAATGTGACCTTCTTTGTTGCAGTTCGAGCAGCTCAACATTTTAGGTTGATTCGATGTGTCATTCTTGTTCGGAAGTTTTTCCGGATTCACCTCGGTCTTACCGTCCGGTCGAGAGTTCTGTTTCCATGGAGGTTGGCTTCGTAGACGCGTTGGTAAAGAGATTTTTTTGAAGGCTTCAAGCATATGTTTAGTGGTTAGGAAACATTGCAACCTTGCTTGGTCACGGAGTTGTCGGTCAGGTATACCGTCGATGAGATAGTCGACGAGTTCTTCTGCCTCGATAGGTACTTGATTAGCCAAAATTATTTTATCGTGATGATAACTGCTGAATGTTTCGTCATTTTGCCATATACGTTTCTCAAATTTCTTCCGAAGCTCCAGTTTGCTTGGACGAAGGTCGAACATGGTTTTCATTTCGCGAAGCAATTCATCGAGATTCATCTCAATATGTTCGGGTTTTGAGTGAAACCAGTCAGCTGATTTTCCTTTGAGACGTGAACTCACGAGGATCTTCGCGAGATTGTCATCTAATTCGTAAGTTACACATAGTAATCTTACTTGAGTTTCCCATTTCGTGAAATTTTCCCCATTTCCGTTGAAGTCGCTCAATAAATCACCAACAGCTCTGATGTTCATCATTGACTTGGAACTCTGAGAGCTCGAATTTGAACGTGGTGAGTGCCGCAACATTTCGTTTTCACGTTGCATCACTCGTAATTCTCGCTGCATTAGTTCGTTCTCACGTCGTGCAAAAAGAAGCTCTCGATATATCGCCCGGTTTTGATCTTCATGGATTACATCTTGAGCTCCTTGGGCATGACCTTGTGGGACGTTATTGAAGACTTCGCTGCCGTTACGTTGAACACGAACATTGCTGGACTCCGGAACATTCTGCTCCTGATGTACTTGTACATCTTGTTCTATATTATCAGCGCCGTGTTGATTCAAAATAGGTAATGCCTCACGAACAGCGTTATTTTCGATATTTTCTGGAGGGTCGTCATTCGTCCATTGCTCTGTCGGATCGAACAAGGTCAATCGTGTGATGAGTTCTGCTTTAAGTCCGGTTTGCGGAAGGTCTCGTCTCCTTAGTTTTTCTTTTAATTCAGCGACCGTGAACGAGTTGGGATTTCTCATTGTGATTATTTGATTTTCTTCTGAGAAAATTATCCAACATTAACTTTTCATCATTTCTATCTTGATGACAGATAACAGCGACTCAAATGTTTTCTTGGTTACGGCTCAGAGCCTTTCAGATACGCTTGATTAACACGAAGTTTTTTTTTTTTTTTTAATTTAATTTTTCGACACAAAGTCCCCTTTTCTTTTAATTTTTTTTTTTTTTTTATATCGACACGTAGTCAGAATATGCACCAATATTCCTTCATCGACACGTAGTCAGATTTCCAATCTTGAAATTCGTAGATTTCACAAAGGTTATCGGCAATCAAATCTTCATTCCTGATAACAAGCAGCAATAATCCCGTCGTAGAATGTATATACTCGGTCTGTATCCCACTTCTGAAGTTGTAAGACGGCCAATTATGGTGAGAATAACTACACTAATAACATTTATTGTGAATAGAGAAGCTTTATTCCTCAGTACATGACCATCGCCTCGTCTTACTCACGACCAACTGTCATATCGCCTCGCGATAGGGATCCTCGAGTCAAGGCCTACTCGGTTATCCCTTACAGTATCTTATTGTTACATCCGCAACTATGACCTCTTCCCCTGTATTTATCACCAGATCTGGTTTCTTTAGTTCCTCACCGACCCGTATAGTTGGCTCGGTGAAGACTGTGAATCTTCTTGCTGTCTTTTCGGCGATAAATTCTTTTATTTGGTCGTGCCTTCTAATTCTCGCATCCTTTGTATGAATGCATTGACCCAATATGTGGCCGAGTGTTTCAGGTTTGTCCTTACACTTTCTGCAATTGACATTGTGACGGTGCTTCCTGGTCCTTGACGCTTCCCAAACGGGACAATCGGGGGAATATAGGGCGAGGGGAAGGGGAAAATAATACTCCAGTATTTTGTGTAGCAAGGGGGAAAAATGACTTTTAATAATGATAACAAAATAATAGGCAGTCTCAACAATAATCATAAAAGAAAAGTTCGCAATAACAATAATAATAACCAATTCACAAAAAATAAGAGCAGGGGGCAAAGAGTTCAGAAGTAATAAAAAAAACGGAAATAATCGCTACGCAAGAAAAATAAGAAAGTAGAAAAATACTCAATACTCGGGGGGGGGGGGGGGGGGGGAAATAGAGAAATAGTTAACGCTGGGCAGAATACACAAGTCGAAAGGTAATTAATACGCGGGGGAAAATACTAAGGTCGAAAAAAAATAATTGCTCCTAAAAAAAAAAATAGGGGAATCGGAGAATAATGAACACTAAAAAAAAAAAAATAAGAGAATCGAAAAAGTAAGAAATAATCAACAACAAGACTTACGAAAATACTATGGTTTACGGTAATTGCCGGGACGGCACTTCGCAGGGTCAATCGCAGGGAAGGGGAGGGGAGGAGGGGCTGGCCGGTGGAGATTCTACACAACGCTGGTCTTACGCTAGCAACTCAAAAAAATCTCAAAGCTCGGGGAACAATCACTTATTTTTGGGCGCCAGCTACTGTATCGGTGTAGCACCGCGACGCTCGATTTAGTTAATCGAGTTAAAAAAAAACAAGAAAAAAAGAAACAAAATCTATTGCCTTTTTACGTCACTCGGCTAGCGGGAACGGGGGAGGGAGGGGAATGAGACTTCTCAGGCCGCAGGCACTGTCCAGGGCTTCTAGACAATATTACCTCGGCACAAAAAAAGATACAGCAAAATTTCAATAATTATACAAAAAAAGTACATACTAGGAACGATTTTATAGTCTCGGGGAGAACGGGGGAAATACGCTAACGGTCGCGCGCTGTAAATCTCCGCGATCGCCACCATTCACGCGCACACGAAAAATATAGAAAAAATGCCGGCGCACGTGGCAGCCGGTGATCGACGGTCGAAATTAATACAATCAAAAATCAGGTAAAATTACCAGGGGGGTGACGGGCAAATTTTCAGGGGAATGTGGGAAATGGGACAGTCAATCAGGTAGAAATGGGGGAAGGGAAACTCAAAATGTACTCACTCAACCGGTCTCTTACGATTCGTATCGCTTACAATAATGCGTGCGATCACGCTCTCACTCAAGTCCGTTCAATATTCCTGGTTCGCTCCGGTTCGATATAATTCCCAATATTTGGCCCAATTCGTGTCCGTGGGCGTACAATTCTCGTCGAGGTAAATGCGGTAACTCTCCACAAAGGAGTCGGGTATAACGTGGCTTGCCAGGTCGATATAAATTCCAAAAAACTTTGCTCGTATATTCGCTCGTCTGTCCCACAATCGCTCTCTCACACGCCGTGGCTCGAAGTGAAGAAAGCCATGCCGTTTCCGGCTTCTTCTCCGACCTCAGGGTCGGTCTTGCAATTTGCGATTCTTCTGCGAAAATCGATTGGTCAGACTCGGGACTAGCTTGGCGGTGGGCGTCGTAATTGGCTGCGGCCGATTGCGAATATTAGTCGCGACGGAAGGCCTGTCGCGACGCTCGGCGCGCGCATCCTCGGCATCGATTGGCTTATCGATCGCCGAATATTCTCAACGTCAAGAGGTGCTGGTTCCTCGCGGCGCTCGGACGAAGTGTCGCACTGACAGTTCGCCTGTATTTCGACGGTGTTTACCCGCACGACACAGCTCGTCGGTTTACACTCGTTATTTCGAGCCGAGAGTGTGTCGTCGGGTTCCGGGCTGTCCATGGTGGGTCAGACGGGTGGAATTTTCGGTGCTGTGGCCTCCAAGGGACGGACGTCGGTGTGGGAGCAGAGCATCGGTTTGTCGGATTTTTTTGGAGGTTAGTGCCGGAATGCCGTACCAGGCTTTAATTCCCGGTCGGTTGACAATTTTTATAGGCTCGTTCTGGGCCTGGCGGGGTCAATCTGGTCGATGGTGGAGTCCTCGATGGTCTGCGCTGGTCTGCGATGGGCTGTGATGGTCTTCGGGGTGCTGCGACGAGTCTTCGTTGGTCTTCGGTGAGGCTGCGACGAGCCTTCAGTGGGTTGCGAGGGCTTCGTTGAGTGAGTCGAGGGACTGACAGGGTGGCAGGGACTGAGGGTAAGTCGAGGGGGAGGGTTAACAATATTTCAAGTCGTTGCTTAAATAGTAGATCCTAATTCTAGTTTATTTTCCTAGGTGAGTGGTGGGACGTCGAGCCACGTTGGGGAAAACTTGTGACGCACCACGTCACGACATTTAGCCGGCTATCAGTTCGACCGATCACCACTCGGGTGCCGAAAGTGTTTGTTCTCATTCTCATAGCATCGCACAGCCGGCCTCCTTTTAGTAACTTCATGTTTGTTAGCCAGCAGTTTCCCAATTTGTCGTTCCTGAAGTCATTGACTCCCTGTCTTTGCGATGGCTGATTTGCCCAGTCGTCGGTATCCTTTCTGGCGGTTCGTATTTTTATTTGCTGGAACTGCTCCTCGTTCTCGGGTAGTCGTACTCCCAGGGATATTGCACTTTTTCTCGCCGCCCCTTCTAAGTTTCCCCGTTTTCCTGCTTCCACGAGAACCTGGTCCTCGGACTCTTTCACCCTCAGGTGACTTGGGATCGTGCTCAGCTGGACCATCCGTTCAAATTTTGTCATTCCCAACCCTCCTCTCGACTTTTGTGTGTAGAAAAAGCCGGTTGAGGTTGAGTTGACGAGATGGAAAATACCTTTGATCTGCTGCCTGATTTGCTGATCAAGCATTTTCAGCGTTCCTTTTGCTGGTCTCTTATTCGTCAACGAATAGACAAACCTTGGCAGGATATAATTTTGGATAATGTCCAGTTTTTGATAAGGCTTTAGCTTCAACTCCCTTACATTTCTAATTACTCCCATGATCGTCGGAATCTCCGATCCTTTTATAAGACCCCTCCATAGTCCTATTTTTACGCCCAGGTATCTGAGGCTCTCCTCGGGCTCCACCATCGGCACTTTTTCTCCCCCAACATACAGTCCTGGGTCGACTATGTACCACGATTTCTGTTTTGGCTTTATTTCGAAGGTACTACATTTTTCTGCCGATAATGCCATACCTAGGTAATTTAAGTATTTTTGGACCTTTTCGATTTGGGCCTTTGCCTCTTCTTTATTTCGTCCTAGGAGGACTAGGTCGTCAGCAAACGCTAGTATTGAGGCTTGCGTTTCTCCAATGTCAATGCCGTGCGTTTGTTCGCTTATGTCCTCAATGAGTTTATCCATTGCTAAGTTGAAAAGCAATGGTGACAGAGGGCCCGACGCGCCCCGCTCCTCAGAGCCAATCCTTATTCCGAAGTTACGGATCCAATTTGCCGACTTCCCTTACCTACATTAGTCTATCGACTAGAGGCTCTTTACCTTGGAGACCTGCTGCGGATATGGGTACGAACCGGCGCGACAACTCCACGTGGCCCTCTCCTGGATTTTCAAGGTCCGAGGGGAAGATCCGGACACCGCCGCAACTGCGGTGCTCTTCGCGTTCCAAACCCTATCTCCCTGCTAGAGGTTTCCAGGGAACTCGAACGCTTATACAGAAAAGAAAACTCTTCCCGGATCTCCCGACAGCGTCTCCAGGTCATTTTGGGTTACCACGACGAACTCTCTTGCGAGGGCCCGAATTGTATACGGTTCCGCTGCCGGGTTCCGGAATAGGAACCGGATTCCCTTTCGCCCAATGGGTGTGTGACGGTAATTAGATATTACATTTTTCATGACTCAAACACCATCATCGACATAGGATTTCTCCTAGGGCTTAGGATCGACTGACTCGTGTGCAACGGGT
>CAXHKB010000007.1:0-105000 GCA_964017025.1 Stenichneumon culpator | reverse complement strand
ACCTTTTCCCAGTCTTTCGGTTTCCCATACCGAGGCGCTGGTCCTTTCCTCTGGACCTACTATTATAGTGGGTTCCGAACCACTTTTTCGCAGATAAAAACACCACAGAAAATTCTTGGTGCTTGCCGGGAATCGAACCCGGGCCTACTGCGTGTGAAGCGCGCGCCGAGACCACTCGGCCACGCTCACCCTGACCTTCCTGGAGAGTTATTGTAACGATTACGACCCTTCTGTACGTCCAAGGATACGAATTTGGACCAACGCTTGGAATTTATAACGACTCGGCAAACCAAGGACTATCGAACGGATTTTGCCGAGAGGATTTTATTGAACGGATTGATTGAGACGTTATCGCACGGATTATTGTAAGCGATAAAGAGCGGTTGCGTGAGTACAGTTTAAGTTTCTCTTCCCCCATTTCTACCTGATTGACTGTCCCATTTCCCACATTCCCCTGAAAATTTGCCCGTCACCCCCCTGGTAATTTTAAGTGATTTTTGTTATTGTATTATCTTCGACCGTCGATCACCGGCTGCCCCGTGCGCCGGCATATTGCTCTATATTTCTCGTGTGCGCGTGAGTGGTGGCGATCGCGGAGATTTACAGCGCGCGACCGTTAGCGTATTTCCCCCGTTCTCCCCGAGACTATAACATCGTTCATAGTATCTATTTTTTGTGTAATTATTGAAATTTTGCTGTATCTTTTTTTCGTGCCGAGGTAATATTGTCAAGAAGCCCTGGACAGTGCCTGCGGCCTGAGAAGTCTCATTCCCCTCCCTCCCCCGTTCCCGCTAGCCGAGTGACGTAAAAAGGCAATAGATTTTGCTTCTTTTTTCTTGTTTTTTTTTCTTTTTTTGAACTCGATTAACTAAATCGAGAGTCGCGGTGCTACACCGATACAGTAGCTGGCGCCCAAAAATAAGTGATTGTTCTCCGAGTTTTGAGATTTTTTTGAGTTGCTAACGTAAGACCAGCATTGTGTAGAATATCCACCGGCCAGCCCCTCCTCCCCTCCCCTTCCCTGCGATTGACCCTGCGAATTGCCGTCCCGGAGATTACCGTAAGCCATAGTATTTTCGTAAGTTTTGTTATTGATTATTTTTTCGATTTTCTTTTTCTTTTTAAGCATTAATAATTTTCCGATCGTTATATTTTGCCCCGAGTATTAATTATTGTCCGACCTTTGTATTTCGCCCTGCGTAGCAATTATTCTTTCGACCTTAGTATTTTCCCCCGCGTATTAATTACTTTTCGACTTTTGTATTCTGGCCAGCGTTAACTATTTTTCTATTTTCTTATTCCCCCCCCCCCCCCCCCCCCCGAGTATTGAGTAATTTTCTATTTTCTTATTTTTCTTGCGTAGTGATTATTTCCGGTTTTTCTATTATTATTTCTGAATTCTTTGCCCCCTTCTCTTATTTTTTGTGAACTGGCTATTATTATTGTTATCGCGAACTTTTCTTTTCTGGTTGATTATTGTTGAGACTGTTTATTATTTTGTTATTTACCATTCACCGAACAGTTATTATTATTAAAGGTTATTTTTCCACCTTGCTACACAAAATACTGGAGTATTATTTCCCCCTTTCCCTCGCCCTATATTTCCCCGATTGTCCCGTTTGGAAGCGTCAAAGACCAGGAAGCATCATCACAAGGTATTGGTTCATTTTTTTTACATTCTCTACAAACTGAATCGATATCTCCATACAAAAAATGTATTATCTAAAATCATTTTGTTAAAACAAGTAACTAATAACCTCAATTTTGTACGTTGTTTTTGTTTTTGGTCGCCATTACAATGCATTTTAGGCTTCTTTTGAAAATTTAGGGGCAGTCTATACAGAGGGTCTTACAAACAAAATAGCGTAAGCTGACTTAAAGAATCTCAACTGATTTGCCCGAAATTTAATAAATTTAATTACACTGAAGGGTTGTATACATACAATAGAACATATCGCACCCTCAGAACAACAGTTTGACATTTCTTACGGGATTACCGTATACCTTGTCACGCTGTTTTTCTAGTGATACGAAATTATACTTTGCAAATTATACTTTGATCATTTGTTACGTCCTGCCGTAACTTCAATCCCAAGTGTTCACTTGTTACTTAAAATAAACTCCCAAGTATAACATTTATAACAAATATAACATTTAACCAAATATAACATTTAACTCGCAATTCTCGATGGGTAACGATTTGTTTTCACTCTACCGAAGATTAAAAATGCCACTGTCAGACGTCATGTGTGAGCTACTTAAAATATTACGTTCTATTTCTTTAAACCAGATAGAGCAAAGCGACAGACTGGTCCCAGGAGAAATAGAGATCTTTTTGATCTAAGGAAACTTATACACGGAATTACAAAATTCCTACCTTATCCACAGGGATCCATCCGGGGAATTATCGACCCACGCTCATGGATCCCAAAGGGGACTGAAACTGTATTACCATATGGTCCACATAGACTAGGGGGCATTCAAGTCGCAAGAGAGCCGGGAATCTGACCACCGCTCTAACTGGCGGACGGGTCAGTTAAACTCCCCGGCCCAGCCTCACCACATGGTACGGTAGGCTGTGGGCCTTATCGGACTTACGACAGAACAGCAATCTAACTTACCCGCTGACCATCTATAGAATTGCGAGATAATGATAAAACATACTTGTTGGAAGCCTAATTTATCAACACACCAAGCCAAAATTAGAATGACGACCAAGCCTCACCCCTTTCCCACCTTTCTTTCCTTAAACAAAGGAAAAGGTGAACGTTTGGGCTAATAAACCCCCGCAATATCGGAGGAAGCTATCAAGCAAAAGCGAGATCCAGAATATCTCTTTCCCGGAAAACATTTATCCATATGAATAATCAGTATAATTAACAAATTAATTAGGCATTAACACTAAGAGTATTGCAGAACGTCTCTCAAACCCAGACTCATTTTAAAGGCCTCGAGTTCCGAATCGTTATCCAAAATTATTAATAACAATCCGGATCCCTCACCATCCGTACGATTCACGCCGCGAACAAGATGTCCGACACTCATTAAAAAACCTGCGAAATTCAGATTCTTCGCAGATAACTATGCTCTACAAAAGCAAATTTTCTATAACGACGCGAATCTACGACGGTACACTAAATGTTCGGAGATCGTTCAGGCACAAGAGAGAGGAAGCAATGAAGAGAGAAAGAGCTAGAAAAAAATCTCAAGGGGAACGCCTGGCCAAACGACGAGGGCAATGCAGCCTCGCCGCCGCCGCCTGGAGGGTTCATGAACTCGGCGCAATACACATCACGCTACATCCTTTCGTAAACATTTCAAACCCTCAACCCCTCTCTCTCTCGTTGCCGAAATCGTTTATCTATATTTTTATTATAAAAACTAACACTTAATAACGCGAATCCGGTCGTATTCAGGAATAAGTACTTTAGATATACCCAAACTGGGAAAATTAATCATGATGCTCATCATAAAACCATTAGATAACAGGTATACAAATCGAAAGAAACAATGAGACACACGTCTTGGCAAAGGGAATGCACTGACTCAATATTTAACGCAATTATGAAATGATCAAAATTCAGGAGGGAAGTAGGTCGCCATAGGCACTGCGAATTACTCCACGTAGGCAAGCAAAACCTCCAAGTCTCGCTCACGGTCAAAGAAATCTCCTCCCGTCAACCACCTCTGGTGATATCTTCCATGATGGGAACTCCCATCTCCGATCGTGATTCGCCAATACTGGGCCTCCTCATGAACCTACTACGGCCCGAGATTTCCTCACACCCGCAACTAGCCGCGTAACGAAGGTGCACATAGATAACACCTTCGAAATGTAACGACCCTAAAAACCCACCCACCGTACCCCTATTTTTTGACAATAGTGGAAGGGTCAAGTCGATAAAAAGGCGATACTCGAGAGCGAAGACAGAAAGACTACAGGAGAGATTCAGATAGATAGATCGCAGAACAGAAGTAGAGTCAGAAGTAGAATCGATCGCACGAATTAAGAAGCAACGAATAATTTTAAGACATCAGAATTTATCTCGATCTGTATCAAAAATTTTGTCAAAACCAACATTTTTTAAATTCGGAATTTGTAAGTCAGTTTTCATCCGCGAAATTATTTTGTTTAATAAATCGTTTATCTGGACCAACATTTACTTCACCAAATTTCATCCACCTGTTCTCCGCCAACACCGTTTTCAACGTAAGTACAGTTCCATTATTCGTAGAATTCAATATAAGATAGGATGTTTAATATTTCCGTTATGATTAGAGCGATTCTGCTCCCTGAATTTTTATAAGACATTTTTCCAGAAAAACAATTTCCTGTTGTACCTTTCCTGTAGAACTAGCCACACCTGTAGAATTTACAGAATTTGTAGGAATCGTCACCTTTCCGTTGCCCACCCGTAGAAATGAAGCCGTATCATTTTTTCCCCAAATCCATACTTTCCAGTAGCTGAACGAATAGAAATATCCTATTACCCCGCAATCTCCTCGTTTCCTGAAAGCAAGCATTCCCTGCCCCATCCTTAGTAACTTTCCGTGAGGATTAGACTAGAAAAGGGGCTATCGCGAACGCGATTGACATCTGGTGTAGTATAGGTCGATCTCTTTTCGACTTGACTAGAGTATGTTAACTCAGAAGCGTTCCGATCCGGCTGTAACTCGAAACAGGACAGGGGCCATTGATGTCGGTGCACGTTTGGCGCTATGTGTTCGATCCGAGGTTTAACGTAACCAGTGTTACTGACGTACAAATTGGTTCGGGGATGCTCTAGTCCCACCGATTGTCGTAACACTGGTGCCGAGCCCTTGGACTTCGTGCATCTCTGGCGACCGATTCGTGCATGGGACATTCTCGCTGTTTGGACGTAACAAAATTGGGGGCTCGTCCGGGATCTAAAGGAATGCTTGTGGGGAAATGCTGGGAAATAAATGTTAAAATACACCAGACGCCAATCCACGAAATAATAGGAAAAAAGGAGGAGGGACCACGAAACGAAATGTAATCATGTATTGAGCGATAACTTGTAAAACAAGGAAATACGAAAAAAAAGGGAAAAGGAAATTTCTCTCTCCCACATAACAATCACGGGAACGAATAAAAGAAGAGAATATTAAACGTAAATTACATTCTCAGTCCATAACCCATGGGGAGGGGCAAGCTGGGTCAATCGTACAGACGGTGCCTCAAACGGGCTTTAAAAATATCGCAAAAGGAATGCGCAAAATTGGAAAAGGAGTTAGCCAAGCAGTCTCAATTGCCCCTCCCGATAAAGCCCCGCAACCCTCTGTGGAAAAGAAACCCGACACGGTCAACAAAAAACGGAAAACCAGTAAGATAACGTTCCTTCGAATAATCAATATCAGCTTTAGAAAGGTGAAGCCTTTTCCCAGAATTTTCTCTTTCCCCTCTCTCCTCTCTCGCAAATGATTTCTCTCTCCGGAGACGATAACGACGACACAAACGGGTCGACTCCAACACATATCGAACGTCTCCTTAAGAGATAAGTCGAAAAAAACCCTTTCTTCCTGCCCTCCCGGGTTATAAAAAAAAATATTACAAAAAAAAGGGGAAAGGAAGGAAGCAGCAATCTGACTCAATAACTGAGTATAAATGAACACCCGATCTCGAGGAAATTTACCCGATTCAGTCTTGCACACTTATCCTGACGAAAGGAAAATCCGAAAGGCTAAAAATAGTAACATTCAACCTAAGGAAGAACAGCAGACAACATCCGAAATTGCGGAAACCGGTGGGGAATCAAGCAACCTAGCCGCCGCTTTGAGCACTCCAAGCAAATCTGACATATTAGGAAAAGAAATAGCAATAAAAAAGGAAGAGATTCAAAGTCCCGAAACTGAACGGAATATAGGGGAATCAGAGACAGCCTTTTATAAGAATAAATCTAGAATAAACCCATTGGAAAAACTTAGGGATATACCAGTTAAAGAATATAATGTAGTGGGATTAAAGTCTTTGATAGGGACAAACAAAGGTGATAATACTCAAAAATTCCTAAAGGACTTAGGGAATTGGCCGTTAGAAAGAACGGGGGCACAGGAGAACAGGAAGTCTCCGGCCAGGGCTGCGCATCAGCCGTAAGCAACGGGAGCGGGAGCATCTCTCCGCTGCCCGAAGTCGATCCCGATCAAACAACTCCTTTTAAAACTCCCGATTCTCCTAGTAATTACGGGACGCCCGGCGACTTGTCAACTACATTGACTGAGGAGTATTTTTCGGTTAGCAGTTTCATATCATCAAATAGAAATTTCGGAACCCCCGCAACCTTAAAGGAAGTAAGAACAAATCTCCGCGAACTCGAGACAGCCAGCGACGTTGATGCTGTACTGAGCGAGTCCCTCGCTACCCCGCCGCAAGACCCCAACCTCGTAGGAGAGACGCCTCGTAAAACTATAGCGAGAGTCCCCTTCGCTTTAAAAAAGGATAAACAATACACCAAACGAAAACTTGATTTTTCTAACGAAAACAGCCCTGAAAACTCTGTTAAACCTACTTCAGATAACTTTGAACATCTTACAAGTACAGCCGGATGCTCGACTGACGGGAACGACAGAGAAATTAATTTCATAAAGAACGAGGATAAAACAATTGCGTCACGACCTCCGGTAAATAAAAAACTAAACACCATGGCCAACAATAATTCTAACGCGGTAGTAAACCCTCCGGTCCCATATAATCAAACCGTGTCATTAAAAGATGCTCTCGCAGTTATACCTCACTACGACGGTCAAAGTACGTCTCTAGGAATGTTCATACAAGATTGTAAGGAAGCAATGGAAATGTTAGGGCCCGGAGCCGGACCAAATTTAGTAAAAGCAGTAAGATGCAAAATCGCCGGTGAACCACGGCGTACGATAAATTTGCAATCGTTCGAAACAATGGAAAATTTGTACACTTATCTCAAAAGCATATACGCCCCCGCAAAAAGTGTTTATCAATTGCAAGGAGAATTAGGGGCTAGCTATCAGGGAAGAGCCGAGTCGGTAATTGCATATGCAAATCGTATCCGCGATTTAGGAACTCAAATAATAGAAGCATACGAGTTCGACAACGATAGGGAAGCCGACGAAGCTTTCAAAGCAAATACCAAGAATAGTTTGCCTTCGTGTTTTATACATGGATTAAGACCAGAAATCGAACAACGCATGACCGCCGGAGGTGATATCGACCAGATGATAAAGCGCGCAATTCAGATAGAAAGACAACTAACAGCCCAAGTGGCCCTCCGCAAAGGGCATCGGGATGCTTCCGAAAATAAACCCAATAAGGCCGAACCACAAGCCCACGTACATGTAATAACTGGCGACACGAATTTTTGTCAAATTTGTAAAAAATCCGACCACCTAGCTTCAACGTGTCCAGACAGGCCTCCGCGCGTTGAACAGAGTCAAGGGGATCAGGGTAACATATGGAAAGAAGTAGTATGCCAGGTCTGCGGCAGGAAGGGCCATGAGGCCTCAAAGTGTTTTAAAATCTATCCCCGTTCAAAAGACAATAAAGGCACTATGGAGGCCCCTATGATTACGGTATGCCAAATTTGTAATAAACGAGGCCATACAGCAAACCGCTGCTATCAAATTTTTCCCCCAGAAACACAAAATCCGGGAAATAAGACACTGGTTTGCCAACTGTGCACAAAGACAGGTCATGCAGCTACCCGGTGCAGCCAGCTACCCAGTAACGGCCCTCCGCCTCTCAGGGAGCAAGTAGTGAAGGTGCCACAAGGCCTTCGGTTTCATGAAGAAACGAATGTTAATTGTCAGATTTGCAAGAAGCCAGGACACACTGGCGATAAATGCGGGTATCGGTATAACCAAAATCGGAATATTATGCGAGAACAAGATAACAACCGGAGAGGATATCCTGATGGTAACAGGGGAGGAGCAGACCAGAATAGGATTTGTCATTATTGCAAACAGCCGGGTCATTTCATCCGAGAGTGTCAAGCGAGGCTCAGTAAAGAAGAGAGCGAACGCTGGGGACAGGGAAACGCCCATGGTCTGCCGTCAATGGGTGCAGCCGGCGAGGCCCCTCAGAACCTGCACCCGATACGCGTTATAACGACGGGAGCCAGAGTTTCCAACCCCGAGTAATGCGAGTTTTTAACATCCGCCTGGAAAAGGACAGCAGCGTGCCCACGGTTAAAATGAAGAGTCTTGAGTTAACCAGCTCTATTATTTTCATGATCGATACGGGAGCCGGCCCGAACATCTTGAAGGAAAAATTTTTACACCCACGTGCCCCTATTAATCGTGAAGAGATCGTACAATTAAACGGAATTACGAACGAATCAATATTAACAAAAGGACATGTAACTATACAGGCTTTCGGTCGATGCACTAGATTCCATATCGTCGATAATAGTTTCCCCATATCGGAGGGGGGAATACTAGGATCAGAATACTTAGATGGAAACCGGGCTACAATTGACTACGAGAAACGAGAACTGAAAATGCAAGATACTGAGATTCCCTTCGCGACTTCAGAAATGATAATAATCCCCGCGCAAACGACGAAAATTTGCTTCGTGAGAATAAAGAATTTAGAAATAAGAGGTGGATATTTACCTGTTTTGGATGCGGGAGAAGGATTAACAATAGAAGAAAGTGGATATGTAGAAAATAATAATGGGAAAGGATACATTCAGATCACTAATTATAACTGCTATACCGTGCAAGTGCAAGTGCCGGTATTAGAATTATTGTTAACGGATGGAACTATAGACTTGTGTGAAAGAAATACGCAGCAGACCCTGAATAATCCAGCGAACATTAAGAGTAAAGAAACTGAGAGATTTACAGACCCATGCAGAATAAAAAAGGAAAAATCAAGTGAGAAAGAATCTATGAGTACACATGAATATTTATCGAACAAAGATATCGCCTCGCAAACAGCGGAATTCAACACCTCAGATAAAGGGTCTGAGCCCATCGACGGCTCGACCATTAACACGCCAACGACTGTAAGTCAAGCAACACTTATAGGCGAGACATGGCGTTCGGGCGAGAAGGAGCCGGCAACCGATACGAAGGCACTGACGACAACTTTAACGTATACAGAATCACTAGAGGCAACCGAGAGAGGTTATTGCCCCCTTGTTGAGCGAAGTACCGAGCATGAAAAATTGACAAATGAGAACGAGACAGAAATGATTGAAAACAATATTTGTGTTGAAATAATAAAGTCTACAGAGACAGATCTAGTAAAGGGAATAGAATCTTGTTCTGGAAATACGACGACTACGGTGCCAATAGAAGGGCCAAGTTCGGGCGTAACGAGTAAAAAATTTATACCTGTAGGAGAAATGAGAATGGACATGATTAAGAAAATAGAGAACGATAAAACCACACAGAAATACGATAAAATGAATCTTCGTAAGGTTAATAACGATAGGGACAAGGGACAAGGAAGAAAGGATTATAGAGCGCACCAGATGAAGAATATAGCATTGATAAAGAGATTGAGCGTGCATTACGTGACGCACAGCATACAACCATTTAATCGAAGGGATCATTGTTTTTGTTACACCACTGTACCCGCGCCTGAGGAGCGATTTAAACAAATTCGGGAACTTTTAAGACTCGAGGGATTAAACGACGAGGAAAGACTCAGTATCGAAGGACTTTTAAGGGAAAGTGTTCATCTTTACCATATTCCCGGTGAATCTCTCTCATATACTACAATACTACAACACAGAATACCCACAATAGATGATTTGCCTATAAATACTCGTGGCTATCGTTGGCCCGAATGCACTAAGGAGGAAATAACGAAGCAAATCGAAGACATGCTCGAAAATAAAGTAATAGTCCCGTCCACCTCGCCGTACAACTGCCCCGTCTGGGTCATACCAAAAAAGGTCGACTCTAAAGGCAATAAACGCTGGAGGGTCGTATTCGATTACGGTGCATTGAACGAAAAGACCGTGGCTGACGCCTACCCTATACCAAACATCACTGAAATCTTGGACCAACTAAGAGGAGCGCAATATTTCTCGGTCTTCGACCTCGCCTCAGGCTTTCATCAGATCGAGATAAGCCCTGAAGATAGGCATAAGACGGCGTTCACAACACCTCGAGGGCACTTTGAATTCGTACGCATGCCGTTCGGGCTGCGAACGCGCCTCCGACCTTTCAACGCACAATGGACTTGACTCTTAGCGGGCTCTTAGGAAAAGGGGTATTTGTATATCTAGATGATATCGTCATCTATGCACGAGGGTTAGAAGAGCACGAAAATTTATATAGAGAAATGACGAAGCGTCTCGAAGCTGCTAATCTAAAATTACAACCTGATAAATGTGAATTTCTGAAAAAGGAAGTAAATTATTTAGGCCATATCATTGGACAAGACGGTGTCAAGCCTGATGCAAAAAAGTTAGAAGCCGTCCGCGAATACCCAAGACCGAAAAATGTTAAAAATATCCGTCAGTTTTTGGGTTTAACTGGGTATTATCGCCGATTTATCGAGGGATACGCAAAAATATCGAAACCTCTCACTCTGCTACTCCGTAAGGAAACCGGATTCGAGTGGGGACCAGAGCAACAGGAAGCGTTTGAAATACTAAAAACAAAACTCTGTACGGCACCCGTTCTGCGATATCCCGATTTTTCAAAACCCTTTATTCTAACTACGGACGCCTCTGGTACAGCCATTGGAGGAATTTTATCGCAAGGAGAAATTAATCACGATCACCCCTGTGCGTACGCCTCCCGAGCTCTGAGTAAAACAGAAGAACGTTATGACACTTACGAGAAAGAAGCATTGGCTATAGTATATTCAATCTTACACTATCGACCTCACTTGTACGGGCGAAGATTCACCGTGGTCACGGATCATAAACCTCTATTGTGGTTCAGACGAGCTACCGACGGTAACGCAAAAATATTACGATGGCGACTAAAACTCGCGGAGTATGAATATGACGTAGTCTATAAAGCAGGTAAAACAAATGTTAACGCCGATGCATTGTCCCGAAATCCGATAGGAGAGCCTGAACAGTCGGACGGGATTTACTTGATTCAAACCAATCCCGTAACACAAACCCGTAGGAAAGGAAAAAAAGCGATAACAGACCAGGAAATAAATTCGTTATTAGAAGAGGAGTCCGATACAGACGGAAGCGAGGACGAAGAGAGTGAAACAAAATTTTTTAACCTACATATGGAAATCGAGGATTGTGAATGGGAACAAGAACCGGTTAGCGGTGTCGAACAGGCCCAAGAGTCACAGAATGCAGTAGCCAATGATCAGGAGACTAGTAGAAAGAAGAATTCCTTGAGCCAGGTCAAAAACCCGCCCGACAAAGACACCGAGATACTCGGCTCGCGGCCCGACGCTTTGGCTATAAGGCTTATCACGCCGACAGGGAATGAGGGGTACCGAGAGTTGAGAGGCCGGCGCGTGCCACTGACACACACACTAAGACGTAGTTAACGGATACAACACAACGAAAAGACTTACGCAGAGTCGGACGACGAGGAATACCGCCGCGCGTAACACTCGAGGCAAACGTGTACCTCAACCGCTCAGCCC
Source organism: Stenichneumon culpator (assembly GCA_964017025.1). Taxonomy (NCBI): domain Eukaryota; kingdom Metazoa; phylum Arthropoda; class Insecta; order Hymenoptera; family Ichneumonidae; genus Stenichneumon; species Stenichneumon culpator. Next base: position 93,431 of record CAXHKB010000007.1, on the reverse strand, counting down.
GATTGCGTCTGAATCATCGAGCGACGAAAGTCAGCAAGGGGAACCCGTTCTCTCCGATAAAACTAATCTTCCAATGATTGCCTCGCCTGATCATGACACCTCGGCTAACATGTCTTATATTTCCGATGAGGTGAATCCCTTGCCTATTATCACGAATAAAGACAATAATTACGAGCAAGAATTGGATCCTCCTGATGACACTAATTCACAAATTATAAGACCTGAAACGCAAGAGGACGAATCAGAATCTCCCCAAGAAAACGGTCCCCGTATCCTTTCCTGTGACGAAAACGAAGAACAAGTGAACGAGTCCGTGGAAACTAATTCTCCAGGTAGATTCTCGAATATTAAACCCTCCCGTGATTTATTTCACACTCGAAAGGATAATTTACTCTACTTCGTTACGACCAACGGCGAGCCCATGGATGACGGGAGTAAGGCACTGGAAAAACGCGATGACTTTCCCCGATGCCCACCGCTAATACTGAATACAGCTAGAATGATAAATAAAAGAAATAATCGGGTGCACATAGTATTACCTATTTCGGACGAAACAGGTGAAGGGCCTACAATTACTTTGAGAAACATAACTGAGGCTTTAAAATCTTGTCGAGCGTTGCTAAACGAATTACAGTTACAGACGGTGAGCATAGCTAAATCCAATAATATTAACAACGTCCCCTGGGAAAGAATAATCGGGCAGGTACAGGCAACATTGAGTAATCACAGAACAAAAATAATAATTTGTCATGGTAAGGTTAGAGAACCCGCTTTTGAACAACAAGAAAAAATTATCGAGGAAATGCACACCTCTGCCGTCGGAGGCCACAGGGGAGTCACGAAAACCTATAATCGGATTCGTCACGAATATTACTGGAAAAACCTTAAAAGCGATGTCCAGCATTATATTCAACGGTGTTTACAATTTAAAAAATTAGTTCGGGTAAAAACTAAACAACCCATGGTAATCACGGATACTCCGGCCTCGGCATTCGACAAAATAGCAATGGACATAGTAGGCCCAATAAAAAGAACGAGAAGGGACAACGAGTATATCCTTACCATACAAGATCAACTCACTAAATTTTCGGTAGCGATCCCTTTACCTAATGCTCGGGCTATAACCATCGCACAGGCTTTCGTTAAGCGATTCATCTGTCACTTCGGAGCGCCCAAGTCAATCCTAACGGATCAAGGGGCTAATTTCTTAAGTAATTTCTCAAAACAGATAGCAAAATTATTCCGAATTCGAAAAATAAGAACAACTGCTTTCCATCCTCAATCTAACGGATCCCTCGAACGATCGCACCATGCTCTCGGTGAATATCTAAAACAATATGCCACAAAGGAACATAATTGGGATGGATGGGTCGAATTAGCAATTTTCAATTATAATACAAATGTCCATGAGGGCACAAAACACACCCCTTTTGAAATGGTATTTGGAAAAATCGCACGGACTCCTTCTAGCTTCGCCCCGGAGGATATGCATAGGATTTCTACTTACGACGATTATTTGACTCAATTAATTACGCAAATACACGAGATCCAAACAATCGGACGAATGAACTTAATTAAAGCCAAGGAAAGGGCGAAGGAGTATCATGACCGTAAGATGAATCCGGTAAACTTCAAGGTTGGTGAATCAGTATTTCTTCTTAAAGGACCGAAACCTGGAAAATTGGGGGACCAATACGACGGACCATACGAGATATTGGACATACTCGAGAAAGGCAACGTACGAATAAGGATTAAGACAAAGTCACGCGTCGTCCATCCAGATCGACTAAAACGATCGCACATACCCTACATTTAGAAAAAAAAGAAGAAAGACAATTCGTTTTACACCCATAAAATACATACATACAGCCAGGGTGTGAGAAGGTATATATTTAACGCTGAAAAAAAAGAGGCAGGAAAAGGAAGGAAAACACATCGCTTTCAAGTGGTTTGCACGCACCCTCGAGCAATTGCCGACGCGAAGATAACTCAGAAGTCGCAGCATGGAAGTTCCGCAGAAAAGAAACGAAACGAAAGCTACCATGGTGGTCGCACCTGATTACCGTTCAGAACAAGCTAGACTGGCTAGCTACAACCCATGGCCTTTGAATAAACCAGACCCCAGAGCACTGGCCGCCGCGGGATTTTTCCGAACAGGAGTAGAAGATGAAACAGAGTGTTTCGAGTGTCATGTCAGAGTATGGGACTGGAAAAGGGAACATGACCCTGTCGAATGTCACGGAATCGTAAGACCTTCGTGCCCATTCCTTGCGAGCCTTCCGAGCGAGCATGCGTCAACCCACGGAGTTTCGGAAACCCCCGCCGCAACAAGGACAGAAGACGCTCAGACTCCCGAGCCTGCTCCCGAGCGTGAGGCCGCCGCGAACCGTTCGGACTCCCCGTGGATACGAGTTCCAATAAGAACCCGACCGAATACGCTTAATATCGAAAAGGGAAAGTCAGGGCCAGTGCGTCCGACCTATGTACCATATCTAGCTCGACTGGGGTCCTTCGCATCATGGCCTAAGTACATGCTGCCGCGCAAGGAAAGGCTGGCCGAGGCGGGATTCTTCTACACTGGGTGGAGCGACCAGGTCGGATGTTTTACATGCGGGGGGTAGTTAAAGCACTGGGAGCCCCACGATGATCCTTGGGCAAAACACGCACAAAATTTTCCTCGATGTGCATATGTAAATACAGTGAAAGGACCGAACACGCTCCCCACGAAACTACGGGTATCGATAACTGATCCGCAGGCCCCCAGCACGAGTCGTCAGCCGCCAAATAATACCTCCATTAATTCACTCGTGAACCACACCGCTCCAGGTCTTCAACCCATAAAAAACAATCTCCTTCAAACCATAAACTCTCAAGCTTCAACCAGCCACACCATCCGGGACATTCAGCAAAAACCCCACCAACTACGCTTGTAAAAGTTTGCGGCGAACTGATGATCTCTGGCCGAGTTTGGAAGGAATGCCGATACTGCGCTAAGGGAGCTGTAGAATATATAAACCTACCATGTTTTCATGCGAATATGTGCACCGACTGCAGTAACGGTTTTCACCGATGTAGAGAATGTGGTGTGCCTCTGCGAAGCCTCGTAAGAATTACGTATAAGGAGTAAAAGTAAAAAAAAAAGGGGGAGGGGGAGATAAAATGAAAAGGAGGATAGAAAAGACAAATCTGTTCAAAAAGAAGGAAAAACGGAGCTCAAAGAGAGAGAGAGAGAGAGAGTCCCCTGCCTAACTGGGCCACCTGCACCCTAATATTCACGAATTCACCTGTAAGGATCTACAAAAGAAATAAGGAGAACTGTTTGAAGAAAGCTTATGAATAAATCTCTGTTTTAAGATGACCGAAAGGACCTACGTAGATCACCTAGAATTAGATCGAATCGCAAGCTTCGCACAATGGCCACCGGAGTCGCCAATTAATACCAGAGAATCGGCCGCAGCAGGGTTCTCCTACATAGCGCTGCTACAAATCACCCGATGCTTCTCTTGTCAACTGGAGATCCGCCACTGGGAACCCGAGCATGATCCATGGATCGAGCATAGACGATGGGCTCCACACTGTCGATTTATTCGAAGTCAGCCCTCTGGTAATGTGGGAATATATGAAGATATTGCTGAAATACCAACACCACCTCGAAGATACTCTCGTGAAAACGAAATGCAAGAGATAGACCTATCCGCCGAGTCAACACCAAGTGACAGACCAACTACAGTAACCACTGTCACTACCACCACTACAACCACCATTGTGACTTCCCCGTCCAGCGCACCTGGGCAATCGTGTCCCTATACGAAAGCAATGAATGGGGGTTTGAGACCACCTCCACCGGCACCTGTGCATCCGGAATATCAGCAGTACGACGACCGAGTCAAATCGTTCGAAGGATTCCCGGCGTCAACCGGTCAAGTACCAGCATGCCTGGCAGAAGCAGGGTTTTTCTTCACTCAGCTACAAGATAAGACCATTTGTTTCTACTGTGGTATGGGCCTCAAGGACTGGGAACCCTGTGATGATCCATGGGAAGAGCATGCGAAATGGCACGGCGAATGTAAATTCGTCCAGATGGTCAAGGGAGAAGAATTCATCTACAATGCAGAGCATCAGTCCGCACCAGTGCCAGAAGACCCACTTATCCCCTACAAAGGATCAGACACAGAAATTGAGAGACCCGACATACCCGAACAACTTATCTGCAAATTTTGCCTCAACAAGGAAGTTACAACAGTAATTCTACCCTGCGGACACCTGGTATCATGTCGAGAATGCGCGAATAAATTAATAACTTGCGGATTTTGTCGAAAAAAAATTCAGCATCGCATCCGAATATACTTCGCTTGAGAGAAAAAAAAGGAAGGAAGAGGAAAATAATCTCGAGGTTCGCCGACGAAAACACAAGTGAGAAGGGTCCAGACGACCACGCCCCTTTTCAACGCGTTTTAAAAGCATACCCACTTACATTTCCTAACAAAAAAAAAAAAAAACCACGCGAGTAAATTCCTTTGACCTAACAAATACTCCAGTTAACCCATTTATATTATTATAATCACATTTTTATCAGTAGCTACCATAATCAATTATTATAAAACATAAATACCCCCCACTGCTCTACTTTTTGCATAAGATATTATTCTTAAACGTCACAGCAAATACCTTTTTTTATGGAAAAATATTACAAGTTCCACTATTATTATTATTATTATTTTTCCTTCGGGTATTTTTTTTTTCCTTTTATACCCTTATATTATTATATACCCTGTACTCCACTATATATCAATCATTTTATACTTATTGACGTATACATATTCGGAAAAGAAAAAGAATAGAAAAACCCATAAAAAAAAAGAAAAAAAAAACCCTCATATATATATATATATATAATAATAACGATAGCCATAATGAACAATAAAATAGCAAAACATATATAGCCAATAAAATTATGTACCCAATGTAATCCGCAATATTGTCAAAATTATATACAAAACTACAATTAATCAACTCACTTACTATTTGAAACCTTACAAACCCTGGACAATACCCATTCCCCTGCCCCTTTCCTCTCGCACGGCTGACCATTACCACGTGGCCTCCGCGCTCACTCTTCCTCAACGATGCACGACAACGTCTAGCAGAACCGCTCTCAAGGACCTTCTCACGATTTAAGTGACTACACCATAAAAAAAAAGAAGAGAAAAAAAAGCGAGAAAAATCCTACCGAGGCAATCTATATTAGCACTCGTGCATACCAGATGCCGAACAACCTCTCCCGCGAAGAAAAAGGGAAAAATATTTTTCCCGAAAATCCTCGACTCTCTACGAAGCATTCATTCATCCTCTCCTGATACACAAGGGAAGTAACAGGGAAAACTCAGTATTAATTTAAAGGAATCAGCCAATTTATTCTTAAACCTAAATTCAATAGAAAAAGAATAACCTCTAAAGGAAAAAAAACGATAGAAAACAGAAGGGAAACTCTAAATAATTAACAATTAAACGATATAAAGAAAATGAAAATTATATATATATATATATATATATCTAACCCAATAATATGTAATAACAATAATATAACCCGACATATATAAAATTTTCTCTTCCTATGATATACTTATAATAATATGAATATATAAAGAAAAAAAAAAGGAAAAAAAATAGAGGATATAAACGTTTTAATATAAAGACTTAATTATGTTTAAACGACGAGCCACCGGAACCTATAACAAATGAAAATTTTGCATTAGAGAGGGATATATATTGTGACGCGGTATTTTTTGGTCGCGTCACAGATCCTCGTAAACTACGATTCAGGCGAAACGTCGCGTAAGATTTCGAACGGAGCATCAGCGTAGCTGTCGTTCGAATATTAATTTCGCGCGTACGACCGTTCGCGAGAATCATAGGGTGTCGCCAGGTACCGGACACCGGCCGAAAATCGGGAAAAGTGGGGAGCGAGAGGGGAACGCGAGCGAGGCGGCGAGCACGACTCCGAAAATTAGGTCGGGACTCTCTTCTGTGAAGCGACGGTGATACAACGCGTGTGCTCGCCGGGTAGATTTTTCGTGTCGATTCGCGTGCGAATTTGCGAAGGTTTCTGTGTGCGAGGTGGAGAAGTCGCCTACCAGGCCGTTTGGCGGAGTATCCGTGACCGTGGTACATTGGAAGGACGGAGGGAACCGGTACCGGCAAGGAGTATTACCGTCACAAACATCTCTTGCGGTAAGACTTCTGATTTTCGGGAAAATTGTTGGACACGCGTGGAGTTCCGTCCCGGGCAAAACAAACTTATGTTTCCGTCGATCATAACGTGTGCTTCTTTTTATTACTTCTCGGGGAAAAATCTGTCTGTCTCTTTTCTTTTTTTGTCATTCGGGGATCATAAGCGCCGGGAATTGGACGGCCTCTCGCCGCACCGGTACCGTAACATCGGAGAGATCGCCTGCGCGAAATTTGTGTAGAGCGGAGGAGAGTGCGTGTGTGTTTGGCGTGGCGTGCAGGTTTCGAGCTCGCGCGGGTGAAAAACGTAGGCTTTTCTTTCGCGGCTGAGGACGTCGAAAAAGCATCGCGGAAAATACACGGGTCTCGAGACCGCCGCTGTTAGTGTTTCGTGTTCTTTGTTTGCTCGTTTGTCAGTTCGGTGGACATTGCGAATTTTCGGATCTCGGGTGGTACCGCTCCAAAAGCGATCGCGAGGCGCAGCCTGCACGCCGAGATCGTGTGTGTGTGTGTGTGCGCGGCGAAACATCGCCCTTCGCGCGACGACGACGATCGGACAGCGGTACAGTCCGTCCATTTTACGAGTGCGAGATTTAGTAGGGAAGAATAGGACTGGCCCGTCATTAGATATTCCGGACTTCTTCCGGTACCGTATCTTCTTCGAAATTTATTTTACGAATTTTTATTACTATTCTTTTTCCCGGGCCAGGATCTCTGTAACGCATAGAAAAATTCAAACCGGTGAACTGAGTAGCTGGGGCGAATTTAGTAGGGACTGATTTTGTACGCGGTTTTTCTTTCCATTGTATTGAATTGTAATAAATCGGGTGGCTTCGGCCGATTATTTTCGGCATTTTGTACTTTTGGAGTAGCAAATTTTTACCGCCCTCACCCCTCTACCCTCGCCTAGCTGCAGCTGCCGGAGCAGTGAGAGTGCGTGCTTTCAACAACATCGGTACCGACCGTGCCGATTAATTGATAATCGGCTGGCGCCCACGGAAAATAATTTAAACGGTCGAGAGGCACGCCGTTGGTGACCAAACAACCACCCTTTTGGAACTTGAGGAAAAGTTGGCGGTCGCAATATATATGGAAAATATATATATATATATATATAAAAAACCCAAATATTTACCGAATTTCCTCTGGACTCTCGAATGCTCAGGAAGTAAGATGAAACGGCATGAGTTACGTCAGTGGTAAAGCTCCGTTCACTAGGGGAAAAGGAAGACAGGAAACACCTTGATAATTATCGAAAACGAACTCGAGGGGAAAAACAATCCAGAACTCGGAATTCATACCCGATCGACTTCCTCCGGACCATTTGCTTCTTGAAATCCTTCGTCGTGGGGAAGAGGATTTCGAATTTGGGCCCTCGCAAGATCCGAAATATCCTGTCGCTGCAGGGTCCATAGCTGTACCCGGCTGACGTAGTCGCTCTGTACAATCCTAGCCAGGACACCGTCAAAAGCCAAACCGCCAAACCAAGTTGCAAATCCTGGCCACAAATGATCCTCCATGTCGTGGATGACGCAGGGGAGGGCCAAACCCGCGATCGACGCTTGAAATGGGGTCGGTTTGAAAAGATGATAATCATCAACAAACGTCGAAACCCCGCAGTCCACCAGGTACACTTCCACAAAATCCTCTGCCTCCAGTCGCATTATCTCGGCCCGGAGGTAATTACCGAATCGGCACACCACGCACGACAATCCACCAACCAAGTCTTCCCTGGCAAGTCGTTCGCAATAGCGGCTATTGAAACAACGCCTCATGTCCTCAAACAAGATCTCGAAGGTTTCCTGCATAAGCGCGGACCGTAGCACCACGTAGGAAGTATCCTCTATGTACAAGACATCACAACGTACAGTGCCCCCGAGAATATCTCCCATGAAACGGGGATACATTCTGGAATAGATTTGTTCAGTTCGAAGGAAAATAAAATAATAATAATATCTCCGGAATCACACCTCGAATGATAAAACTGAAATTCGGTATTCGAACGAGAATAGACTTCCCTGCGATTTATAAAGGAATGATCCTCAGTATGGAATAATCACTGAACGCAAAAGAATATAGTTGACACCTCGAGACGCTGAATTAGAATGACGAAAATTAGAACGAACGGATCATGCACGAGTTTCCTATCAATCCACTCATTCATTTCCCCCACTCCACAGCCTACGATAGCCTAGCGTTCGCGGGCCTGAATCCCTACAGACCCTTATGGGAAACTCGCAGAGAGCGAGCCTCACCTCCTCATCTCTAAGTTCCCCTTCTCACTCTCCGCGGGGAACTTGCTCGAAGATGAAACAAAATTTTTTATCGACAAACTACCTTACATGTTGGAATGTATTGCGTATGCTAAAAACTTCGTTGTGTTCTTGTTTTATAGTAATTATATATGTATGGCTGGGTTCAGTGCCAGCAGTGTTTGATCATTGAAATAAAAGGAAAAAAAAACCTTCAACATAATTAGCAAAGTTATGTACAAAGGGAGTAAGATGCATCCTCTCCCGAGCACGACGTTTTGTCGCCAATTATTAAATTCGGTAGTTCGATAAAACTTAGGATTTGACAAGGAAAAAAGGAAATTGGAAATTATGACTGACTGACGCCGATAATGAACGCATACCAAACTGTTTATTACAATTGGGAAAAAACCTTATAGCAGCGAATTCTGAACCTCGCATCCCGATTTGTTATTATTCTTAAAAAAAAGGGGTCAGCTTGAACTTCTACAGTAAAAAAAAAAAAAAAAAAATTTAATACCATTAATGACGGCTTCTGTCTAGGAAAAAAAACGCTGCGGATATTAAAAGTATATTACACCGATAAAGTTGTTCCCTTTTTTTTGTTTTTTTTTTATATATATAAACGACATACATTTGCGCACTTGAGTATTATCTGCGTATTAATCGAATATCAATAGTCCTTAGCGTATTAAACACCACGCAATATTATTGCCAGATAATATGCGAGACACTCGCGCGTTACTAGCCAATTCGGGAAAAGCGTTACGTACTTAAAACATGAATACAAAAGTGAAAAGGAAAAACCCAAGGGATCTCTGTTCCGAGCTACGCTACCTATTTTTGTCTCGATTAATACCGACGTTTCGTTTTGTTCCGTCATTTAATAAACCGTACTAATCATCAATAATATATGGATTATAAAGATGGAAAAAATAAAAAAAAAATAAAACATAAAGCAATTGAACGAATCGCGGTTTTTTTTCTTTGCGTTTGCTTTAATATTTCTCGAGGAAGGAAGTAAAAGGGAAACCAATTTGAGATAAAATTTCATATTTATTCTTAAATCTACGATACAAACAAGTTAAACTCTAACTTAATATGAACTTAATAGCTAAATATAAAAAAAAGGAAAAAAAAGGGGGAAATGTATGTACACTCTCTACTTAATGGCTAATTTAGACTAAATAAAAACGCAAAAAAAAAAAAAAACACACACACACGCAATATAAAAAAAAGGAGGGAGGAGGAACACCCCGTTGGAAGCCGTGCCGAAGACCCTGAAACAAAAAAATATACCAGGATTAAAATACATAAAAAAAAAAACAGAGGAAAAAAAGAAAGAAAAAGAGACGGGAAAATCCCTTACTCAATCTTCATCCCCGGAGGATAATTCCTCCTCAAACCCATCATCCGGAATAATAAGCGGGGTTCGAAGGAGATGGGCAGCCCGGAGGGCCACGTTCTCGTGACCCGGCGTCCACAGTCGCACGATGTACGGGGGTCCAGCGCCGACGGGTTCGGCATCCACACCCTCCCGTGTCAACTCCTCCAGCCAATAACCCAAGCCCGGTGCGTCCTGTCCCCGCAGCTCCTGGACGAGGCAGGGAAGGCTCAGCGCAGCGATACAACTGAGATACGGGGTCGGTCGGTACAGGTAGTGGACCATCGCGTAGGTGGACGTACCCGAGTCGACGCGATACAGCTCGGCAAAACCCTCCGCATCAACGTCCACGATTTCCACCCTCTGGCACGTGCCGAACCTCTTCAGGATACAGGATGTCCCTTTAATGGCCTCGTCTTGTGAGAGCCGCACTGTCGAATCGTCGTTGAAGAATTCCTGGAGCAAGTCCAGTAGCTTCTCAAACACTGTCTCCAGTGCTTTGGGCCGCAAAACAACGTACGCCGAGTCGTCAACATAAACAACGACGCACGCAGTCAAAACTGCCAACACGTCTTCGCACAGGCGCGGATACATTTTCTTTTATTTAAAGAAAAAGCGAACAAAAAAAGAATACAAGGGAATGTACGGTCCAAGAACTCGAAACAGAATGAGGGAAATTTAGTCTAACCGATCCATGTCACTTCCCTCGAAAAGCAAGCACGCGCCCCACTCCTAACTAACCCCCACTAGATTGACCACTTGAACTAAAAAGTCGCAAAAATCCCTTACACCACACCCTGACCCACCCCACACTCGAGTCAGGCCAACTAGGAAATAGAAAGCAGGGAAAAAGGGAGGAACCATGAGAACGAGAAAAGCATGGGAAGTCTCAAAGGAAAAGGAGAAACCAGGAAAAGTGAAAAATATATATATATATATATATATATATATATATATATATATATATATATATATGCATATATAGATATGTTTGTATAAATGTAGAGATTTCATTTTTATATCTATACACTTTCACACAAATTATTAGCCGCGCAGAACCCGGATTTATAAATCGGTGGCGTTACAGATGAAACGGGAAGTTCGACTACTAGTGGGATTTATCCTGTTTACGGAGATCTTTCGCCTCTGCCATGGATTAATCGGATACGATTGTGGGGAAGCAGCCACTAACATCACAACGGTATCCCTATTGGAAGTAGGCGAGTGCAATATTCCTCAGCAAGAAGTCAATGTTTCAAGAACATATGTTCAATTATTACAAATAAATCAATACACCTCTATTCACGTACTACAATGCAAAATCGAAATATACCGCGAAATCACAAGATGTGGAATGTGGTCCCACGGTTTAGATGTCCCAAATGGAAAATACTCCTACATAGACAATGTATCCCGCGATGCTTGTCGACGAATGTATCAGGATCACAAGATAGCGGTAGGAAACACTTTAGTAGACGGAATTCGGCCCAACCAAACTACCTCTCGACCGATAATAATCGCCGGATCGATCAACCAAGATTCTATCTGAAGGAGTATCTTACTCAGACCCATACGGGAATTATGAAAAAGTATACGTAACTGGCAATGTGAAAATTACCCTCAGGGATTATATGGCGCAGGTAGACGTGGAAACCGACAAAGTTCATCTACGATCAGGGACGAGCTGTGACTTGAGCGAATCGTATTGCATCGACGTAGACGGGGGAGATACATTTTGGGACCCACTCCCCGAAGACAGTTGTAAAAGTAAAAGATACGGCCTTCTCTACGAAGGATTTGCCGACAAAATAACCGACATTAATACGCAATTTCGCCAGACAGTGTATTCCATGACTGAAGGAGATGTAGTGTTTGCCTTGACTGCTAAAGAAAGAAGCATGGTATGTGGGTATGCGCTCATTCGGACCGAGCACCCCAAATTACTAATTGTGGAAACAACCATAGAAAACCCATTTATCACAAAAGATCCGATAACTGTGGAAAATTTGGACATCTTCGCGTACGTGAATTCTAAATTTGTCTATGTAGAAAAACACATTCGCACAGAGATAAAACGGATGTACAGAGATATTTTAATCCAACGATGCAATCTAGAGCGTAGGATGTTGCAAAATACTCTGACCATAGCGCGACGGTCTCCCGATGAATTTGCCTTTAATCTAATGAAAAGGCCTGGGTATATGGGACTATTAGCCGGAGAGGTAGCGCACATTGTTAAATGCATTCCCGTAGAAGTAAAAATTATGCGTACAAAAGAATGTTATAACGAACTACCCGTCTCACGAGGAAATTTTACATTTCATTTGACTCCTCGAACCCACGTACTAACACAAACAGGGACACAGATCACGTGTAACCGCTTGGTCGCACCGATGTACCTGCTAGACGGTTGTTATATCCGCAGAAGCTCAGTTAGCTACTCTGAGTACTGCGGGAGCTGTTAGCTCAAAGGTTTTCGGGATTTATCCAGTAAAGGGTTGAAACCCAAGTGAATTATAAAAGCACGATTTATTATATCAATATTAATTACAATGGTTTGTTCGTGACTATTTACCAATAGTTGTGTAGTACACTTCGTACGCTTATCTTCCTTCCGAAGAGTGTATATAAGTTACGGTATATCTGACTGACCGTAACGATGTTCAGATTAAACTAGACTGCTGAATGCCTGCTTGTGGTCCTTTATATAGGAGTAAGAGCAGGCATGTCAGCTTAATTTTGACACTGTCAGCTATTTCGTAATTGTTTAAACAATTATTGCTTCCGGGTTTCCGATATTTCCCAATAGCTGACTCGGCTAGTTACTTGCTAATTTCTTAAATGTTATTTGTTACTTCCGTGTTTCGCAATGCGTCGCGCGCTCGCTTCTTTCGTATTTCGCAATGCGTTGTGTGGGTAAGCGCATTCCTCAGATAGTCGGGCGTTGACCCGAGGTACAACGTCCGATAGGTTTTCTCAAAAAAGTAGCCGTTCATTATTAATTACCGAATCGATTCGCCTTTAGTTGATCGATTTATTTTATCGGATAACCGAGTTGAATCGATGCGCGTCGGGCGTTGACCCGGGGTACAACATCCCTCCCCCCTAAGGGGAAAAGAAATTTACGATTTCTTTTGCTCGTAACCGGCGGGGTTTTCGATGCACCCCGTGGCTCCTTTTCAGGTCTTAAGTTACTTATTAGACGGTAGAATAAGATTCGATGGAGATTTCCTGGTCGTCACTGCTCGCGTCGTCGGTGCAATGCGGGGGCGAGCGTCGCAGTTGCTGACGGACGTGGGTTGATGTCCGATGAAGTGCTTAGCATGGAGTTTTGTGCCTATATTAGCCGGCCGTTTCGCAACTTTTTTATCCATTGCCAGTTTGTCCGGTGACTTATACTCGCCGATTGTTCGTCATGAGCCCACCAGCTAAGGTAAGTTTGTGTATTTTATTTTATTTTATTTTATTTTGTTTTATTTTTATTTTATTTTTCTGGCCGACTTTTGATTTCCGTGTTTGTTCCTTTGTTTTTCCAGAGGAGGCGCGTTGCGTTGTGCTGCTGGGAGGCAGCATATAGTCCGGAGGAGGACCTTGAGGCGGCGCCCCGTCGTCCTCCGAGCCCGGAGGTCGAAATCGTCGAGGTCGTGGGGGATGTTGGTGCCGGGTCGGTCGTTTCCCCTGAACCGGAGGTCATCGATCTGGTCTCCGATGGGACGTCTTCTGCCGGTGGGGGTTCCTCCCGGGCATCCTCGGTTTCCTCGGACGAGGATTCGCTGTCCGATCTCTTCGACGGGGATTCCTTTTCTGATCTCCTCGATGGGGATTCGTTTTCGGATCTCCTTGACGGGGATTCGTTCTTGGAGTCCGATTTGTCCTTCAGCGAGGACTCGTCTCCGCTTACCACTGGGGATTTTGGGCTGCAGACGGGTACGCTGATCCGCCGGGACGGCGTCGTTACTCCTTCTCAACCGGTATCCGAGGTGTGGCCGGTCCAGGGTCCCGGGTCTGGCTATCGGCCGGCGGGTGCCTCGGACTCGGAGTCGGAGGTCGAGGACGACGAGGATCCGATATCACGGATGTGGCGTGCCGAGCGGGGCGAGATGGATTGGCGTCGGGCTGAGTGGTACTGACTACCGAGTCTCGCTTCCCTTTGTTGGGATTTATATTTTATGTTTTTGGGGAAATAAATATATTTTAATGTATTTTATGTGTTTTCCCGTTAATTCCCGTTTATTCTGCGAGATTAGGTTAAGCGGCACTAGGCAGGCGTATGGCCTCTGATTTCGCCCTTCGACACAGGGCATTAATGATAATATAGCCGGCAAGTGCGAGGAGAGCGACCGCACCGACGGAGTATTGTCCTACCACGTGGTATAGCGACGTGGGATTCCTCGTTTCGTGCGTGGTGGTTCGGTCCAGGTTCTCCTGCATATTCCTTATCTGGGTGCCGACTTCGTTTAATTCTCGCGGATTGGTTACTGCGTGCTCGAGCGTTGTCTTCCGGCTATCGCGTATTGTCTTTGGTATTTCTTCTGCCTCGGCGGGGAGCAGGGTAAGGTTGTAGCTCGGCACATAGCAGGTGTCGTTTATCCGTTGCTTCCATCGTCGCACCGTCTCGAGCTTGAAGGCCGCTGTGGTGACCGTGCATCGTTCCTGGAGGGTCACTAGCCCCGCTCCGTGTAATATTTCCTGCTGCGTCGGCTTTCCTTGGCAGCCGACGCTCGCCGTCTCTTCGCTCGGCGCTATGTACAGCCATTGCCCTGGCTGACGCATACCCATCACGAGAGTATGTGTGAGGAGTATGATTTTCTTCGGACACGGTTGTCCGTGACCTACCGCACCCTCGATGTATAATCGTATGCTGCATGGCGCGTCGTCGGTGATCGCCATGACTGGGTGTCGGGGTTTGCAGTAATATTTGTCGTCGGCGGTCTTGCATGTTTCGAGGTCACGTTCCATCATCCGGATGTATTGCCGGTTTTTCCGGTCTACTACCACGAGATCCTCCGTGGTATCTATGTAATAGTATGTGTTGTTGCTTCCCCTCCGCGGGAGGGGATACACGTAATTTAGGTTGTATTCGGACGATCCGATAAGGGGGATTTCCAGGATGAGAGTTACCACTCCCTCTTTCCGGTAAGCTCGAGCCGTTGCCAGGCGGAGTATGGCTGCCGCGTTATGTCGCGCGATGGGACGCGGGAAGCTGTGTCCTCTTGGTAGATGTGGCAGCGCCTCCGTCAGGTATTTCGTGAGTGTGGCTGGTGTCACGGTTGAGGCGCTCACTGTGCCGGATGCCACCTCGGAGAATAATTCTGTCATTTTATCTACCTCTCGTAGGTATGCTTCGACAGAGGCTTCGATTAACGTCAGGCTTTCGTCGAAGTGTTGTCTGTCGCGTAGTGCGTCGGTTCGGTTTTGGAAATAACCGTCTACGGTGTGCACCATGGTGAACAATTTTTGTAGATTTCTTTGTGCTGCTTGCGAGGTTTCGTTGAACATTTCGATCGTTGTTTCTACGACCTGCAGTTGTTTTTTCATGCCTTCTTTTAGCGTATCCTGTGTATCCCGGAGGGTCGCGATTTCTGCTTCGAGCCGTTCCCCATCGTCGGCGTCCATGTTGCCGGTTATGGCTTTCAGCACCGTTCCGAGTCCGTTAATTAATCCTCGGCGTTTGCGGCTCGGTTTTACTCCGATGAGATCCTGCACAACCCCCACATTTTCCTCTATTTTTTCAGAGAGTCGTACGAGGTGTTCCACCATCTCGGCGCAATGTCCGTCCGGGCTCCCGAATTTTTCGCACTTCGTCCGAACCTCGTCAAGCTGGGCTTCTATCCGTAGCTCCATAAAGGCCATGTTTTTTAGATTCATGCGTATGGCCAGTGTCCAGACGTCGGTGTATGGATATAGTGTTCCGACCTTTTCGAAGTATAGCCCTGGGGCGTTTTCGAATTGTTGAATGGTGTATGGCTGGTCCGAGAGGTGAGCCGCGGCCTGCGCGCTTACCACCAGTAACCTGGAATTTTTTATTAATTTATTTATCTTTTTCATTCTTTCCTATTGCGAAGCCTTGTCGAAACCCGGTGACCGTCCCTTGGGGGTTTTTTTTTCTATTCGTCCACGTAGTTTCTTAGACGGTCTACATGCACTTTTACCGTCCGCCGTCCTTGGCGGAGGGTGTAATTGCACGGCGGGTGTATCCCCTCGATGGGATAGGGTCCGATCGACTTCGGCGTTAACTTTGCTGAGCGTCCCCGACGCACCGTTTCGTCGTGTAATAATACGCGGTCCCCGACCTTGAACTTGATTTCTTACGCCGTTCGGTCGTACTGTTCTTTGGCTTTTTCCTTTGCTACTTTTAGGTTATCGTGCGCGGTAGACCAGGCCGCGCGTAGTCGTTCTCGTAATTCTTGCACGTAATCGTCGTATGCGTATGTAGGTCTGGGTTCCCTTTTTAGGGCTGTTGGTAGCTCCGCATTGTCGCCATAAATCAAGCAGTACGGCGTAAATCCGGTTGCCGTGTGGGGCGTCGTGTTATACGTGAACATGGCGTACGGTAGCCACTCGTCCCAATTTCCTTGATCTTCGTCAATATACCCCTTAAGGTATTCGGCAAGCGTTCGGTGTGAGCGCTCTAGTGCCCCATTCGACTCGGGGTGGTATGCTGTGGTTTGAATTTTTTCTATGCGCAGTAATTTGCATACCCCCTTAAAGATTGCGCTCAGGAAATTCGTGCCCTGGTCGGTAAGGATGGTTTCTGGTGTCCCATACCGGCATATTATTTCTTTTGCGAACGCTTTCGCAACCTCGTTTGCTTGCTGATTTTCCAGCGGTATGGCTACGCTGTATTTCGTAAGCAAGTCCTGGAACGTGAGAATATATTTATTTCTCGCTTCTGTTTCCGGTAGTGGGCCTACGATATCCATGGCGCATTTTTGGAAGGCTCGAGTAGGTGTGTCGGTAATGACTAACGGCGCCTTTGTTGCCGGCCGTATTTTATTGCGCTGGCACTTGTCGCAGCGGCCGACGTATTCTTCTACGTCTTTTCGCATCCCGGGCCAGTTGTACCTCAGTTTTATTCGTGCGAGCATTCTTGTGATTCCCTGATGTCCTCCGAGGGGTGCGTCGTGATGCTCGTGGAGTATTTTAATTTTTTCCTCCTCGCTCGGACAGTCGTTGTCCGAGTAGCTTCGTTCGTGCGCCTTGTTGCACGGCGCGTCGGGCTGACTGTCCGCGGACTCGCACTCCTGGCTGACCGTTGCCTCGTGCGGGCGAGTGTCGCCGTCGCCGTCGCTGCTACGTACTTGCTCGGCCTCCTTGTGTGCGTGTGACCGTGTTACCACACATATGCGGCTGAGAGCATCCGCGTTGGTATTTTGCTTACCCGCCTTATACTGCACGTCGAACTCATGCTCCGATAATTTTATTTTCCAGCGCATGAGTCTCGACCCAGGGTCTTTGACACTGAATAGCCACGTTAGGGGTTTATGATCGGTTACTACGGTGAACCGAGTGCCGTATACGTATGGGCGAAATTGTGCAATTCCCCATACGATTGCCAAAAGTTCTTTTTCCGTGGTCGTATAATTTTGCTCGGCCTTATTTAGTGTTCGGCTGGCGTAGCAGATTGGTAAATCGTCGCCTATTGGCCCTTGGGATAGTATGGCCCCGATGGCTTTGTCCGAGGCGTCGGTGGTAACCACGAAGGGCTTCTCGAAGTCCGGATATTGGAGCACGGGGGCGGTCGTTAGTGCGCGTTTCAGGTCCTCCATGGCCTGTTCGTGCTTCGCCATCCATTCGAATTTAACACCTTTTTTCGTTAGCTCCGTTAAGGGCTTGGCGGCCTTCGAGAAGTCCTGGATAAATTTACGGTAGTATCCTGCTAGTCCTAAGAAGGACTGCACGCCCTTGGCATCTCGGGGCGTCGGGAAATTCCGTACGGAGGACACTAGAGCTGGATCCGGTCGTACCCCTTCGCTCGAAATTATGTGCCCGAGATAGCGAGTTTCTAATCGTAGAAATCGGCGTTTGGCCGGTTGAAGGGCCAATTTCGCTTCCCTTAAGCGTCCGAATACCTCGCGAAGCCGTTCGTTGTGCTCGGACAGGTTGGCCCCGAATATTACTATGTCGTCGAGGTACACGTAGCATTTGAGCCCTTCGAGCCCTGCGAGCACTGTGCTCATTAACCGTTGGAAAGTCGGTGGGGCATTTTTCAGTCCGAAGGGCATACGTGTATATTCAAAATGCCCTTGGGGTGTCGAGAAGGCTGTCTTCTCTTTGTCCTCTTCCGCCATTGGAATTTGGTGGAAGCCCGAGGCGAGGTCGAGCGTCGTAAAATAATGTGCTCGACCCAGTTGGTCTAATATTTCCGCGATATGCGGTAGCGGGTATGAGTCACCGACGGTGACTTCGTTCAGTTTGCGGAAGTCCACGACTACGCGCATTTTTATTTTTCCTGCTGCGTCAGGTTTTTTCGCGACGACTAATAACGGCGCATTCCATTGACTTCGACTAGGTTGGATAATGCCGTCCTTTAGCATTCCTTTCATTTGCTCCTGTACTTCCCTTTTGTGCGCTTCCGGTAAGCGGTAAGGGTGTACTTTTATAGGTCGTGCCCCGGGCTCGAGGGGGATGCTGTGTTTCACCATGTTGGTACAGGGCAGCTGGTCCCCTTCGAGATGGAATATATCCGCGAACTCGTCGCAGATTTCTATTAACGAGCTCGCTTCCTCCTGGTTGAGGTGTGAGGTGTCAATTTCTGTTCGTAGTTTCTCGAGTCGCGTGCCGCTCGCCCCCGTGCTGACGGTGCAGATTCCGCGAGTCGTGGCGGCGGGCGTGCCGGGCAGTTCCTCTGCTGAGGCCAGCGGCTCGAGTGTCACGGCGGGTCGTTCGACGCGGACGTATTCCGCCGTGGTGTTTACGAGGCTTACTACACAGCTGTGGCCTTGAGGCGAGGTCACACATGCTCCGAGTATAATGCCCTCGGAAACATTACGTCGCTCGACGATTCCTTCGTCGGTACTTAGTGTTGATACATACGCGATGCTCTCGCTCCGTGGCGGCAGAGTTATGTTCAAACTTCCGTCCACGAGAGGCATGCAATGCCCTTTGATCCTTATAATCTCGCGTCTGAGTATGTCGACTTGTTTTTCGCTGATAAAGTCCATACCGAGGAGGCCGTGCGTATGTATGTGGAAATTTCGGGGTATTACGTGAAACCAGTGTTTCACGGACCCGTTCGGTGTTTCGAGCTCCACGAGGGCGGCATAGTACGCGTTCAGCGAGCCACCCCCGAGCCCTGTCAGTTCGACAGCCGTTTTTTCGGCGGGCGTGTCGCGTTGTAACACGTCTTCGTGTATTAGGCTCACTTGAGCCCCGGTGTCGGCCTTCAGGGTCAGTATACCCCCGACGCTAGACGGAGATTTAATGTGGAGGTCGCTGGCCGACGCATGCGGCCCCGGCATCTGTATCTCGTAGACGCTGACCTTCTTGAGGGGTCCGTTCGGCTCCAAACGGGTTTTTCCTCGGAACGCTGCTACCGTCAACCGTCCTGTACTCGGTGTCCGGTCTACCGGTGACGATGTTGCCTCGATCGTATAGATATTGGCCCCCCTTAAGGGCCGGTTTGTGGCGGTGACGGTGTCGACGCGGAACGCCCCTACGGTCCCTTCCTGTGCCGGCTGTCCGCTGGTTTGCTCTTTTTTCGGCTCGGCGGATTTTTTGTTGTTATTATTTTTATTTTTCTTATTTTCCGCTTGCTTACGTGACCGGCAATCTTTCCACACATGACCGGTTTTTTTACAATAATGACACGTGACACTCGCGACGTTCACGTCCTTCTGTGTGGGTGCCGGGAGGCTCTGCCTTCCCCATCGGCAATTTTTTGCCAGGTGCCCTGCTTTCCCGCACGTGTAGCATGCACCCTTTTTCTCGCCCGCCGCGCCTTGCGATTGTCGGGAGTTGCCTCCCCCGTTACCGTTCCCGTTCGGTCGCGCCGTGCCTGGACGTCCCAGAGTCATTTTCTCGACCTCGATGGCCCCCACGACGGCTTCGTGTAGTCCTTGGTAATTACGGGAGCGGACGATGGTCTGAATCTCCTTTTTTAACCCGTTCTCGAAATTCATCTGTGCGCTTTTCCGGATCGCTTCTCCTATGGCACGGGCGCCTCGATGGTCGGCTCCTTCGCACAGTTTCTCGATTACCTCTACCGTGAGGGTCTCGGCCCGGGTAGCGTACGTCGAGACGTTTTCTTTTGCGTCCTGCCGGAGCGTGCAAAATTGGTACTGCAGGGAGGCGAGCGACTCGCGTTTCCCGTACAGTGCTTCCAGTTCGGTGCGTAGATCACCTAACGTGACGATCGTCTTGTGACGCATTTCGCGTGTTGCTCGGTCTTCCAACTTGCTGCTCCGTATCAGCGCGAGGAGGGTAGACCGTTGTTTGGGCTTCACCATACCCCATACGGCCTCGCAGGATAAAATAAAGCCGTCGAGCTTTGTCGGATCGTTTCCGTCGAAGGTTTTTATATTTCGGAGGGCCGAGCCCAGGTCTAAATATTCCGGTTCCTCCTCGTCCGCCATCGTCACCCTAGTTCGACGACGATGTGGCGATCGCCTCGGGGGGGATGCATCCCTTCCCCCCCTTTGGTTCTCCTGGATGATGTCCCTCACGGTCTCCTCCATTGCCGTCAGCCGTTCGATCATCGAGTCATCCGGTGCGGGTCCAAGCGGCGGGGGTGTCGCCGCCGGCCGCCCGTTGGCGTGCTGTGTGCTCATCCCTTGCAGTAGCCGCTCCAACCGTGCGACCCGTTGCGCCGTTGCATCCTCGGCGTCGGCCCGCCCGTTCTCCTGTGAGAGATTGTCGGACTCTCCCGCCTCGTCCACGGCCTGGAGTGTGGGGAACAGAGTCCGTCGTGCCCTTTGGAGGGCCGGTTGGGCAAAGGGCGGTATCCCAAACTCCTCAGCGGTTCCCAATACCCCGTTTTCGATCTCCCAATTGGGACCTGTCTGCTCTCTCCGCATCCGGTTGATTTCGTTGGTGACCATGGCCGGGGTAACCTTCCCCTGCCTCGGCGCGAACATGTTCACGTCGACGTCCTCCCATCCGGTTCTATTCCCGAAAGAGGACCCTCTCTGGGTGCTCACCCTTGTAAACGAGTGAGGTGAGGTGTCCCCTCGTTCCCGGAGCAGATTCCCGAGCAGGCTGTCGCTCGGCGCTAGCCTCGATTGGTCCGTGATTTCCCCCAAGACCCGTTCGAGGCTTCCCGCGGTTCGTAACGCGTCGACCCCGGGATCCTGGCCCTGTCCTTGAGGTTCTCCCCCCGCTTGACCTTGCGGTGTGCCGTGAGTGCTCATCTCGGTCGGGGCGTTCGCCACGGATTTTATTATATTTTTCCTGGTACTCGGTAACGTGTGCTACCAGCTTCGACAAGGCTTATCGGTTTTTGTAGCTTGCTACTAAAGGTATTGGAGGTCACTTACAGTGCGCTCACCCTCCACCTTACGGGATGCCCTTCTGTTGTTGACGTCTAACCCTCGGGGTTCTAGGCTCCCTTGTTTCTACGTCCCAGTTCCTGGCGACGCTCCTCGTGGATCCTGCAGTGATCCGCGAAGACTCTCTTCCGTTATCTCGCCCGAATAACGGGATGCCCACGATGGCCTTGGTCGCTCTTCGTGGTCCGCCCGAACTCTTGTCGACGATTCTCGACCCTGGTTCGCGGAACTCTCTCTACCGTGGAGAGTCTCGATTTACCGCACTACGCGGAGATTTCACAACTTGGTAATTAGCGATGTTTTTTTTTCAATCGTGGGTTTATTTCACGTTTAATAATTCACTCTGGATATCCCACCGCTGCCACCAATGTTATATCCGCAGAAGCTCAGTTAGCTACTCTGAGTACTGCGGGAGCTGTTAGCTCAAAGGTTTTCGGGATTTATCCAGTAAAGGGTTGAAACCCAAGTGAATTATAAAAGCACGATTTATTATATCAATATTAATTACAATGGTTTGTTCGTGACTATTTACCAATAGTTGTGTAGTACACTTCGTACGCTTATCTTCCTTCCGAAGAGTGTATATAAGTTACGGTATATCTGACTGACCGTAACGATGTTCAGATTAAACTAGACTGCTGAATGCCTGCTTGTGGTCCTTTATATAGGAGTAAGAGCAGGCATGTCAGCTTAATTTTGACACTGTCAGCTATTTCGTAATTGTTTAAACAATTATTGCTTCCGGGTTTCCGATATTTCCCAATAGCTGACTCGGCTAGTTACTTGCTAATTTCTTAAATGTTATTTGTTACTTCCGTGTTTCGCAATGCGTCGCGCGCTCGCTTCTTCCGTATTTCGCAATGCGTTGTGTGGGTAAGCGCATTCCTCAGATAGTCGGGCGTTGACCCGAGGTACAACGTCCGATAGGTTTTCTCAAAAAAGTAGCCGTTCATTATTAATTACCGAATCGATTCGCCTTTAGTTGATCGATTTATTTTATCGGATAACCGAGTTGAATCGATGCGCGTCGGGCGTTGACCCGGGGTACAACACGGTGAATGGTATGCCGTCGGGCCAACACCAATTCGAGCCATAGCCCCTACCGTCATTCAACCACTTACCGAACCGACCTGGACCTACACTAACCCACACAACTTGGCGTCCAGTGGAATACATACACAGGAAGACCTAGACGAACTACGCTCACACATTATGTTCCCCGCTGAACGACCCGCTATACTTAATTCCCTCGCTCGGGGAATCGCGGGTGAACCTACGGTTTCGCAAGGTGGACCGATCTCGAATCTTCTTGATGAAAATACCCTTAACAAATTAATTGAGTCTACTTGGCAAAAGACATGGGGAATTTTTACGACATTCGGAAATATAAGCGCGGGATTAATTGGAGCTCTATTAATAATAAAAGGAGTAAAATTAACGCTCGACACAATAATTCATGGATATGCCCTCCACACTGTTTATGGATGGTCAGTATTTTTAATCGGAGCTCTATGGGACTCTGTAACAAACCTTCTGTTGCACTTGAGCCGACGCCCGCCTCCACCCGCGGAAAGGGTGACAGTAAAGTATTCAGCCAATAAAACCAACGATCCCGAAGAACCCCCAGAACCACCAAAATGCTCTCCATTCTTTTCTCCTAACAACGGGTTAAATAACTATCCATTCGAAACCCCTGGTGCACCACTCGAACTCGGTGCACGAAAACAGTCTGAACCTATACCGATACCGCGACTTACCACTAGTAACGCCGCGCCTTGCTATAATTACCCGGGAACCACATTGCCAACTCGACTAAATTCATTTTTACCCGCCGAAGGGCCCCTACGCCCCTTAACCTTTATTTGGGATGCTGAAACCCATCCCTCACCTCTAGACAAATACGGGTACGATAGAGTCCCTAAACCACGCCCTATTATAAAACAAAAATCTGAAACTCCGAAAGATACGGAAGGAAATCCCCAAACTCCCGAACCTGATAGTACCGAGAAAAGTACAAACCCTGATCATCTCAAAAAACCACGATACACCTTTGGAACTCCTACCCCCGTTATTAACCCGAACGAAGATATTGTTTCCTCCAATAATGATGAATCTGTCAACCCTGACCACAATGCCATAGTATATCCCGACCTTCCCTCAGAATCCAATAATGATAGAAAAACGCCGACCGAACCTAAAGATGAGCTCCCTTACACAAACAAAAACGCAAGCACATCCTATTTTTCCCTCGAAAAACGTCATCATAAATAAAATAAATAGGTAATCTATTAATATCCATAATATCCTGTAGCATCAACCCCGGAAAATATGAAAAAAAACAAGACAAGGGGAGCAGAAATATTTACTCATATAATTTTTATGAATACACTAATATTTTATATTTAAATTTAAACAGAACTCAACATGTCACGTTGTGCTTGTGGACGTGAAATTTCCTCACCTAAAAAGAACAGGTCTTCAAGTCATATGGCCCCAGCTGAAATTCTAAACATCCGAACCAACGTCGCCAGACCTACATTGCCTGTGCCCGGAACTTCTAGATTATATTGTTATTGGAAAATCTCCTTCCATGTACCGATGGCGGAAAAAACTATCGAAGTATGGGTACCACCAGAATGGAGAGCGATCCTACCCGAACGACTAAAGGAGTGGGTCGAAGAACTACGAGCACATCCCTACGAAGACATCGTCCTTGGACAAGTACCGTACCATTGGAGAGGAGGCATATTACTTCCACATGGGCAAGACTATCACAGCGTGCCGCTTCATGGACAGAACGGCTGGCCGGCCTACCAGGAGGCCGTATCTCACTGGGATGCTTCGCCTATAAAATTGGTGAATGGAGAAAATCTCCCGATAACCGTAAATCGTCCTCCTCTACCCCCTTCCCTGGGACTGGATCGTTTAATCTGCTATTGGCCAATCACCGTTGCATTATCATCTGAAGAAAAGCAAAGAGTTTGGGTACCTCCGGAGTGGAGACTCCTCACCAGAGATGGCCTTGACCAATACCGCAAGAAATTGTCAACCAACTATGGACAACCTATCACCTTGGGGCAAGTGGATTACCGATGGATCGACGACACCGTAATGCCGTTGAACCAACGCCCTGAGCAAATACTTTACTCGGAACAACACTTCTTCATAAAAGATAAAGATCATGCCAAGAAGGAAGCAGGAAGCCGCACTTCGCTCCCGTCATCACCCGAACCCGACACACCAGAGTATGTGATTATGTTGAGCAAGAGCGAACGTATCTCCCAAATTCCCAAATTCACCCGAGAAGAAGTCCGAGAAATACTTGGAATCAAGGACGACGAGTACGTCGAGTGCGACTCCCCGAAGGAGACCCTCGTATGAAAAAGGAAGAGAGAGTTGAAGATAGGATACTGACGAAAATAAAAGGCAAGGAAAACGAAGAAAGATGGTATGTCCAAAACGAATTTAGTAATTCTCATTATTAAAAACAAAGGTTCGACACCAAGCCTCTGATCGACAACACCTGGAAGGAAATATGAGAACACCAGGAAACAACTGTAAAAGTAACAATAACAATAATAATAATAATAATAATAATAATAATAATAATAATAATAATAATAAATATACATATATATATATATTGTGACGCGGTATTTTTCGGTCGCGTCCCAGATCCTCGTGAACTACGAGTTTTGGCGAGCACACGGGGCCTATCGTGTCGCTGGGAGTCTCAGGCGATCTCTAGGGCGACAAATTATTGTGGAAACAAAATATTAATTCCCCAGGATTTTATTTTTTATTGTTTTTCGGGACCATCTGGAGCGGAGCTGACCATCGCTACGGACTGTCGGCGGCATGGTTTTACCCTTTTCGCACGCTTGCACGCTTACGCTTGGCTTTCGGTCTACGCTGCGCTGTCTTGGGCGCAGGATTTCCGTGAGTCGCAGCCTGAGGGATGCAGTCAATGGGCACCAGCGGTACCGCCGATCCGATGGAAGACACCGAGCTTCGATGCGCGACCCATATAGCCGATAAGCAGCGAAGTCGAATATAGGTCGCGCGCGTCAAATTAGTTACGCGAGGTAGGCATTGTCGGGAGAGGCGCCAGGTACCGGACACCGGACAGAAATCGGGAAAAGTGGGGAGCGAGAGAGAACGCGAGCGAGGCGGCGAGCACGACTCCGAAAATGAGGTCGGGACTCTCTTCTGTGAAGCGACGGTGATACGACGCGTGTGCTCGCCGAGAAAGTTTTTCGTGCCAATTCGCGTGCGAATTTACGAGGGTTTTGGTTGTGCGAGGCGGAGAAGTCACTGACCAGGCCGTTCGGCGGATTATCCGTGACCGTGTTACCGGGGAAGGACGGAGGAAATCGGTACCGGCAAGGAGTATTTCCGTCACCCCCATCTCTTGCGGTAAGACTTCTGATTTTCGGGAAGATTGTTGGACACGCGTTCGTTACCGGTTTGCGCGCATTGTTGTCGAGCGTGCCCGCGACTCGATCGCGGCGTGGAGTTCCGTCCCGGGGCGAACCAAAAGCTTGTTTTTCCGTCGATTATTTTTTCGTGTTTTGTTTCTTGGGGAATTATTTATTTTTCTTTTGTTTTTTTGGAAATAATAAGTGCCGGGAATTGGACGGCCTCTCGCCGCACCGGCACCGTGAAAATCGTGGAGATCGCCTGCGCGTGATTTGCGTCGAGTGGAGGAGAGTGAGTGTTTGGCGTGGCGTGCAGGTTTCGAGCTCGCGCGGGTAATTAAACGTAGGCTTTCTTTCGCGGCTGAGGACGTCGAAAAAGCATCGCGGAAAAAAATTTACGGGTATCGAGACTGTCGCCGATATCGTTTCCTGTGTTCGTTTGTTTTGTTTGTCGATTGGTGTTCATTTTTTCAGGAACGTACCGCTTCGGAATCGCCTGCGAGGCGCAGCCTGCACGCCGAGATCGAGTGTGTGTGTGTGCGCGGCGGAACATCGCCCTTCGTGCGACGGCGACGATCGGACAGCGGTACAGTCCGTCCATTTTACGTGCGAGAGTTAGTAGCGAGATTTAGTAGGGAAGAATAGGACTGGCCCGTCATTAAGTTTTCCGTCATTGATTTTTCCGGACTTTGTCCGGTACCGTAGGTTCTTCGAGAGTTATTGTACGATTCTTCATTACTATCTTTTGTCCCCGGGCCAGGATCTCTGTAATGCGTAGAAAAATTCAAACCGGTGAACTGAGTAGCTGGGGCGAATTTAGCAGGGATTGATTTTGTACGCGTTTTTTCCATTGTATTGAATTGTAATAAATCAGGTGGCTTCGGCCGATTATTTTCGGCATTTTGTACTTTTGGAGTAGCAAATTTTCACCGCCCTCACCCCTCTACCCTCGCCTAGCTGCAGCTGCCGGAGCAGTGAGAGTGCGTGCTTTCAACAACACCGGTACCGACCGTGCCGATTAATTGATAATCGGCTGGCGCCCACGGAAAATAATTTAAACGGTCGAGAGGCACGCCGTTGGTGACCAAACCTTAACCTTTTGGAACTTGAGGAAAAGTTGGCGGTCGCAAGTGGCGCCCAACGTGGGGCCCGAGGTGAAAATTTTGCGATAGGCTTTTTGTGGAAATTGTTTTTTTTGATCGGTAATTGTTGCTTCGGTAATTTTTCTTATTCGTGTTCGTAGTGTTTATTCTTATTTATTTGTGGCGTATTAATTTATTTTTTTTTAAATTGATTGACCTTTTGATTAATTTTGATTAATTTTTTTTTCCCCTTGATTAATTAATTTTGATCGTTTGACTTTTTACTCTAGTTTACTTACTCATTGACTTGTTCGTTTATTTCTATTTTATTTAGTGACTACTTTATTTAATCATATTTTTAATTATTGACTTATTTGTTTGCTTATCTTTTAATTCTTGACTAATTTATTTATGGGTATTTTTTATTTTTGACTATTTATTTATCGGTATTTTAATTGTTGTTGTGGAGTAATTTATTTACTGACGCTTCGTTCGCTGATATTTATTGCCGATGCGACTGGCTAACTAGGATTAATTGAGGATTTTGCGCTCTGGTACCGATTGCCGTGAGGTGTTAGGCCGTGCGTGGTAGTTTTTGGCGCGGACTGTACCGCTTCGCGTCTTCGCTCGCCGGGCGAGTGTTGACATTTTTTTCGGGCGTTTGGGCTGATCGGTTGTTCGGCTGGGGCTCGAATTGGAGATTTTGGTCGAGTTCTAGCATGGTACCGAATTAGCATTGTCGCCAGATATTCGTGAGAATATTTTAGAAAATAATTCGTGTGGTCAAGGCCG
Source organism: Stenichneumon culpator (assembly GCA_964017025.1). Lineage (NCBI taxonomy): Eukaryota > Metazoa > Arthropoda > Insecta > Hymenoptera > Ichneumonidae > Stenichneumon > Stenichneumon culpator. The sequence goes on along the minus strand of CAXHKB010000007.1, from coordinate 65,789 downwards.
CGGGCAATTCGGGTCAGCGGACTTGGCGCTCGAAGGCCTCCACGGGTCGCGCACGACGGGTCGGACGCGTTGACCGTTAGATAAGGCTTTTATTTTTATTTTATTTATTTTTATTTTTATTTTTATTTTTATTTTTATTTTTTTTGATTTCTTTTTTTTATTCATTTCAATTTTTATTCGACCTTGTTTTTATTTTGTTTTTGTTCGCTTTCCGGTTTGATTTCTTTTTCCTTATTATTATTTTCGACTTTTCGTTTATTTTGTTTATTTATTTATTTATTTATTTATTTAACTTTTTTTATTTTTATTGTTCTTTTTTATTTTTCACGTTACTTTTGCTATTCCATTCTTTTTCGATTTTTCAATTGATTTTCTTTTCTTATTATTTTCCGTATTCATTTTATTTTTTTTTCCCCTGCCTTATTATTCGGTCGACGTTTGGCCGCGAATCGATGTGTGCCCCGGTTGGCCAATCGATTTGATTTTGTCGGTTTTTTCCTCGTTTCGCTTGATGTACCGCGAGTTCGCCGCTGCCGGGTTCACCCCAGCCGAGCGGCTCTGCAGCTTTCGATAGCATTTAAGAATTGTTTAAGCTTTGTTTATGATTATTTCTGTTTAAAAATTTTTGTATGTTTGCTTGTCTCGTCTGAAACTCGAGTTTTCGTTTCCCGTGGCGCGGACCACGCTGCCGGGGAAAACGTCGGGATTTTCGGCGAGTTCTCGCCTTTGTTGCAGGTGCGCTGACACATCCTGCTTGGACAGCTACCGGTAGGTGTTAGCTTAAGCCGTGACCTCGGTGTTCGAGTGGCGATAGCCAAGTCAGCGCAGTAGCTTGATTTAGGGTTTTTTTTTGGCCTAATAGCAATCGTAATTTTTCACTTCTCGTTTCTGGACCGCCTATGACATTTAGTGTATTTATTAATTATTCGTATTTTACTTTGTGACATTAGGTCTATTTATTAATCATTAGGATTTTATCTTGTGATATTCAGTTGGTTTATTGATTGATTGGTAGGATTTTATTTTGTGACTTGTCGTTATTTATTAGTTATTGACAGATTCGATTAGTTTGATTTATCGACCAGTACCGCCATTTTATTTCGTGACTTCGTATTTATTGACTTTTTTCTTTTATTTTTATTTTTTCATTTTATTTTATTTATTTTATTTATTTATTTTTATTTATTTTATTGACTAGTTATTTATCGATATTTTTATCTCGTGACGTCTCATTTATTGACATTCTTATTTATTGACTTTTGCTACTTTTATTGATCGCGCTGACAGTTAGTGGAGTTTTTTTGTTTTTTTGATACTGCGCTGATCGGCTTTCTTGTATCGCCTTGACTAAGTTACCGCTCCGCTTTGTTCCTGCTTGTGCTTGTGGTCCGCTATTGCCCTTGCTCTCTTTTACTTTGCGCTTACGCTTCGTGGCTCTCTCTCGCTTTCGCTTTCGCCACGCTTAATTTTTAACGGCATGGAGACGTATCGTCATGGTGCACGGCTTTTAAAGGAATTGGAGCGACTTTCGGACGATCATCTGCGATTTGAGCTCGAGACCCGTGGATTGTCTCTGGAGGGACCGCGACAGGTGCTAGTCGCGCGCCTGTACGAGGCCATGTTCCCCATCGCTCATATGGATGTTAATCAGACGATGTTCGGCAACGGACCATCGCAGGGGACATCCGGAATCGGTACCGGAAATGGGAGTGTGTCCATCCCGATCTCCCCGGAACGCGAGAGGCCTTCTTGTCCTGAGGTCGCTCGCCGCCTCGAATTAGGATCTTCTCGTGATCGCCCGGAAGATGGCTCAGCGGAAGGACGTCCGACGGGAGGGCATGCGTCTCGCAGTCGCCCGTCATCGGCGAACCCAATAGACAACCGTGGGGAAGAAGCTTCCGCGAACAATTACCCCGGGGGAACCGCGACGAATCGCCGCACTTCGAGTCACGAGATCAACGGACGACCTCACATCGAGGATATGGAGGCACCGCGACGTTTCGAAAATTTTAACCGTTCGGTACCGGGTTATACGACTGGCCGGCCGCCTATCAACCTCGCTCATTTTAGTCGGACCGTGCCGGCATTTGCACAGCCTTCGGGTCGATTTTGGAATCCATCTCCACCCGAGCCGATGTGCCCGGTGGAGTATCAGTGGCCGAGCTCGGGACCGGAAGTGCCACCATTTCGGCCTCCGCAATTTACCAGCGGCGCTCCGCGCTTCCCCGGAGGCGCTCGCCCGGACCGTGTACTGTCGGGAGGGCGAACCGTGAGTTTTGCCGCCGAGTCAAGGATGCCGCATCGATCTTCGCCGATCCCGCGAGAGGCCTCGGAGGCTTGGAGACACGGCCGTTCTGACCCGAGGGGAAATTATCCGGGTTACAGCCGCGATATCGACGACTCTCGATACGGTATAGCGGGGAGCAATCGCGATTTCGACGAATCTCGACAGAATCCGTCGGGTTTCGCTGATTCGCGATCGGGGTCCGCGGGTTATGGCCGCGGCAGTCACGACTTCGGGAATACCGGGATGAACGCGTATAATACCATGCGAAAATGGGACTTGAAATTTTCGGGAGCGCGCGGCGAAGACGTCGAGGAATTTTTGTCGCGTATCGAGGAAGGGCGTCGACTGGTACCGGTGACGGACGCCGATTTACTGAGCTGCATCCCCTTCTTTCTGTCGGGAATTGCGCGTATCTGGTTCCGAAGCGGGAGGACGCGTTATCCTACCTGGTCGGAGTGTGAGGCCGCTTTTCGCACGAGATTTTGCGATCCAACGCTACAGTTTTCTCTGCGCGAGGAGATTTTGCGGCGTACCCAGGGAGCTGAAGAGCCTGTCTCCGATTTCCTCACTTGCCTGAGGGCTATGTTTGAGCGTGTGGTACCGCCAATGAGAGAGTCCGAGCAATTGGATTACGCTCACCGCAACATGCTGCCTAGACTGCAAATTGCGATCATGCGAGCAGATGTCTCCACGTTCGAGACACTGGAGAGGATGGCGACCATGGCGGAGGAGAGTTATCGGGCGGGACAATACTACCATGCTCCCCCCACGCCGGAGAGCTCTCTGTATCCCGATTTGGCTTATCATCCGCCGACACAGAAGGTGAGAACGAGAGCGGTGGGTTTCACTATCGCCGACGCGGATTCGGGAAAGTCAAGGCACGGCGATTGGTTGTGTCATGGGTGTGAGCAGCCTGCGCGCGAGGACGATCCTCCCTGTGACCAGGGCTCGAACCCCTGTTATTATGTGCAACCAGCCGCGGGGACCAAGGTCAACACGGCACCCGCGACTCCACCGAGATCGGCGATGGCCGCGAGACCGGCTACACCCGCACGAGGACGAACTCCTACGAAGACCCAGGAGGCCACTCGCGCTACGGCTCGGTCACCAGGGGCAAACGCGGCGACGTCGGCCACTGCTTTGCCGTTTACGCCGGTACCGGAAGTTGCTCGTGGATCATCAGAGGATAATGCGGTCCGGCCGCCGATTATCTGCTTTAATTGCCGCCAACAGGGACATTTGTCGCGAGGATGTACGGCACCGAGGCGTCTCCGATGCTATAATTGTGGCAAGGAGGGGGAGACGACACGCACCCCTCATGAGTGTAAGGGAAACGCCGGCGGGAATCGTCGTTAGAGGCCGCTACGATTCCTTCGACCTCGGAAAGGGCCCCTGCCGTGGTACCGACAATTTCTCCGGGTCTCTGGAACGAATTATGCCACGCGGCGAGAGATCCCGACGCGCCGCGAACCTTTTCTTACAAGTCGTTACCTTACAAGTCGTAGACCACGTCCGTCGCGTATGGTATTTTAGCGGAGAGACCACGAACCAATTTCATTTCGCGACGGTGGACGGTCCCGATCGCGTCGATTTTTGTGCTCCCATCTCGGATCTGTCGGCTGACGAGGCGAAGAGGCTCGAGAGCTTTCTTCAGGAACACATCCCACGACTTCGTAAAGCACCCGGAGTAACCACGCTTATCGAGCATCGACTGGAGGTGGGGAATAATGCTCCCATTAAACAGCGTTATTATCCGGTCACGCCGATTATTATGCGGGCCATGTACGACGAGGTGGACCGCATGCTGGCCGCTGGCGTGATCGAGCCTTCTCAGAGCGATTGGAGCAGCCCCGTCCTCATGGTGAAACAGGGAGAAAAATATCGATTTTGTCTAGACCTCCGGAAGGTGAACGATGTGACGAAGAAAGATGCATATCCTTTACCCCGGATGGACTATATTCTCGATCGACTTCGCACAGCACGGTATATTTCGACGATCGATCTGAGCAAGGCCTTTCATCAGATCCCGCTGGCCGAAGATTCTCGCGAAATCACTGCTTTTACGGTACCAGGTAAGGGACTCTTTCAGTTCAGGCGCATGCCGTTCGGGCTCACGAACGCGCCGGCGACATTTCAGCGTTTGCTGGACCGACTCATCGGTCCCGCAATGGAGCCGCACGCGTTCGCCTACCTGGACGACGTTATCGTTATATCGGAAACCTTCGCTGATCATCTGAAAATTTTAGCCGACGTATTCGATCGCATTCTGTCGGCGGGATTATTAATCAACCCCGAGAAATGCGATTTTTGCTGTCGCGAGGTTAAATATCTGGGCTTCGTGGTGAACCGCGAGGGATTGCGAGTCGACGCCGATAAGACGGTCGCGATAAAGGAATATCCCGCGCCGAAGAGCATCGCACAGATTCGACGATTTCTGGGGATGACATCATGGTACCGAAGATTTATACCAAATTTTGCGACTGTCGCTGAGCCACTGACACGATTGACCCGGAAGAAACAGGCATGGGTTTGGGGCGAGGAACAACAGTCGAGTTTTGACGCCCTGAAGGAGGCGTTGACATCTCCCCCGACTCTTGCAAGGCCCGATTTTTCGAGGCAGTTTACACTGCAGACCGACGCCAGTAGCATAGGGCTTGGAGCCGTCTTAACGCAAGAGATCGATGGCGTTGAGCATCCAATCGCCTTTGCGAGTCGAACCTTGTCGAGCGCCGAGAAGAATTACACCGTGACTGAGCAGGAGTGCTTGGCGATTCTCTGGGCGGTCGATAAATTTCGAATGTATTTGGACGGGTACCGATTTCGAGTCATTACTGACCACGCTAGCCTGCAGTGGCTTCGGAATTTAAAAGATCCCACGGGTCGACTCTCGAGATGGGCGCCGACGCCGTCCAAGGAACCGGAACCCATTGCCGAGCCTCGGGTCTGCGAGGAAATATGGGTGATGATGGACGACACCGTACCGGATTTGACGCAGGACCAGCAAGAGGACCCCTGGTTCATTCGACGACGTCGGGAGGTCATGGAAAATCCCGAACGATTCCCGGACTGGAGAATCGACGGGGATAGGATGTACGTGCGTCGTCGCATCGAGCGCCGACTTCCGGCGGGAATGGAGGACGCAGAATGGAAGCTGGTGGTTCCGAAGGCGGCGCGAGAGCGAGTGTTGAGAGAGAGTCACGATGCGCCGCAAGCGGGCCATCTTGGTACCGACAAGACCTTCCATCGGGTAGTCCATTCATATTATTGGCCGCGATTATACGCCGAGGTCGCGCGATATGTACAGCGTTGCGGGGTGTGTCAGCGCACGAAGACCGTGCAGCGTCCGCCTTTGGGGATGATGGGCCGACGAGTGGTTGAGGGGCCGTGGACAGTGGTGGCCGCGGACATTATGGGACCTTTTCCCCCTAGCCGCTCGGGCTACGCATACGTGTTGGTTATCCAGGACTTATTTAGCAAATGGGTGGAATGTTGTCCCCTAAGAAAGGCTACGGGGAATAGAATCAAAGAGGCCCTCGAGGAGCTCGTTTTTTCGCGATGGGGAACACCGGAAGTCCTTCTGACTGACAACGGTACCGAATTCGTTAATCGAAGTCTGTGGGCTTTGGCCGAGGAGTATGGCATTTGTCACGCTAGGACTCCCCCCTATCATCCACAGGCTAACCCCGTAGAGCGGGTAAATCGGGTATTGAAAACGATGATCGTAGCTTTTATTAAAAATGATCATAGAGCCTGGGACGCCCATTTATCCGAATTCCGGTTTGCGTTTAACACCGCGCATCATTCGTCCATTGATAACAGTCCGGCTTATTTAAATTTGGGGAGAATGCCCTTGCCGCATCGCTTTTACCGACGGGAGGGTGGAGATCGAGTTTTGGTTCCGTTGTCTCGCGATAATTGGTCCGGTCACATGCGTGAATTGGAAGCGTTGCGTGAGAAGGTGCGGTATGACCTTGAGGAAGCGTACCAGAAACAAGCTGCCCAATATAATAGACACCGCTCGGTACCGAATTTTGCGCTCGGCGATAAAGTATGGCGACGTCAGCGTGTACTGTCCTCGGCCACTCAACACATCGCTGCGAAACTCGCGAGTAAATATTTCGGACCGTTCGTTGTATCCCGGGTTATATCTCCGGTGGTCCTCGAGCTTTCGGACGAGGCAGGTAAAATTGTGGGTAAGTCGTCCGTCGAGGACCTAAAAATATATCATGTTCCGCTCCGCAGCGATGACCCCGGAGGAGGCGGCGCAGCTGATCGCTCGGCTGGGACCGATGCTGCATCGGGCCCTGATGGCGGAGAGGACGACGCCCGAGCGAGCTCTGGCGGCCGAGGTTCGGACGCTTCTCGAAGAGGCCTACGTCAGCGCGGACTTCGACATGCCGATACGGGGAGTCCGTAACGCTGGACCGATTGTTCGGGGAATCTTGAGCCGATGGGGCGAGCAGGTTGACGAGCCGGAGCCGGAGGAGACCTCCGCGGAGATATCCGTAGCGGAGTCGAGTTCGGCCGATGGGGACGAGGTAGAGGGAGAGAGTGGAGGTACCGAGGACGGGACGGTGGCTATTGCCGGCGCATCCAGCGTGGTACCGGGGGACGATTTGCCGCCCTTCCTGCCCATCTTCGGAGGCCTCTGGGGTCCATACGGACCGGACGAACCCCGGGGACGATCCCGGTTACCGCCGGCCGGACGGGGAAGAGCACGACCGGTGGGACGAGCACGCGAGGCTCCCTCCCCTCCTGTTCCGGGACGGGGGGGAATGATTCCACGACCACGTTCAGGTTCGACCTCGGCCCGCTGCTTCAACTGCGGGGAGATCGGTCATCCTCGACGCCGATGCAAGGTCCCGCTCCGGAAGGACCTTTATTGCTTCAACTGCGGACGGGACGGATATTCGATGGCCGATTGTCCGCGGTGTAGTGCCTGGTGGCGCTCCGCCGGCGGAACCTTCAACGCCGCCACCCGAGATCCGAGGCTGCTGGAACAGCAGCGACGCGAGGCCGAGAGAGCCCAGTGTGACCATGGTCCCGGGCGGGAGGTTGCCAAGAGAGAGGCTGCCGAGCCGGGCGACGACTGACTCGCACGTTCGCCGAATCGGGGCCTCGACGTCGACGTCGGACTGCGTTTATATATTTATTTATTTGCTTTCCTTTCTTTGTTTATTTCTTTCCATTATTTCTCTCTATTGTTCTTTGCTTTGTTCTCGGCGCTTCTCCTCGATTTATCGCCGTTTCGAAACGAGGAGAATCTCCGCTACTAGATTTATTTTTCTCCTTTTTCTCGCACGTTGGTAATTTTTTTTTTGAGGTACCGAGCATTCGGCCGTCGTAAATAAACGCATTGTTAACGCCCCGATGTTCGCTTTTTTCTCGCATGTTATCTCTCCACGATTGCCTTGCTTCTTTATACGTTTTTTTTAACGACGCCTTGAGATCCCCTGGGACTGAACTACCGAATTTTTGTCTTTCTATTGTCCGACCCGAAGTCAGAGGTTTTACGGCCGAGGACGGCCTTGCCGGAGGGGGGGAATCGTTGTGACGCGGTATTTTTCGGTCGCGTCCCAGATCCTCGTGAACTACGAGTTTTGGCGAGCACACGGGGCCTATCGTGTCGCTGGGAGTCTCAGGCGATCTCTAGGGCGACAAATTATTGTGGAAACAAAATATTAATTCCCCAGGATTTTATTTTTTATTGTTTTTCGGGACCATCTGGAGCGGAGCTGACCATCGCTACGGACTGTCGGCGGCATGGTTTTACCCTTTTCGCACGCTTGCACGCTTACGCTTGGCTTTCGGTCTACGCTGCGCTGTCTTGGGCGCAGGATTTCCGTGAGTCGCAGCCTGAGGGATGCAGTCAATGGGCACCAGCGGTACCGCCGATCCGATGGAAGACACCGAGCTTCGATGCGCGACCCATATAGCCGATAAGCAGCGAAGTCGAATATAGGTCGCGCGCGTCAAATTAGTTACGCGAGGTAGGCATTGTCGGGAGAGGCGCCAGGTACCGGACACCGGACAGAAATCGGGAAAAGTGGGGAGCGAGAGAGAACGCGAGCGAGGCGGCGAGCACGACTCCGAAAATGAGGTCGGGACTCTCTTCTGTGAAGCGACGGTGATACGACGCGTGTGCTCGCCGAGAAAGTTTTTCGTGCCAATTCGCGTGCGAATTTACGAGGGTTTTGGTTGTGCGAGGCGGAGAAGTCACTGACCAGGCCGTTCGGCGGATTATCCGTGACCGTGTTACCGGGGAAGGACGGAGGAAATCGGTACCGGCAAGGAGTATTTCCGTCACCCCCATCTCTTGCGGTAAGACTTCTGATTTTCGGGAAGATTGTTGGACACGCGTTCGTTACCGGTTTGCGCGCATTGTTGTCGAGCGTGCCCGCGACTCGATCGCGGCGTGGAGTTCCATCCCGGGGCGAACCAAAAGCTTGTTTTTCCGTCGATTATTTTTTCGTGTTTTGTTTCTTGGGGAATTATTTATTTTTCTTTTGTTTTTTTGGAAATAATAAGTGCCGGGAATTGGACGGCCTCTCGCCGCACCGGCACCGTGAAAATCGTGGAGATCGCCTGCGCGTGATTTGCGTCGAGTGGAGGAGAGTGAGTGTTTGGCGTGGCGTGCAGGTTTCGAGCTCGCGCGGGTAATTAAACGTAGGCTTTCTTTCGCGGCTGAGGACGTCGAAAAAGCATCGCGGAAAAAAATTTACGGGTATCGAGACTGTCGCCGATATCGTTTCCTGTGTTCGTTTGTTTTGTTTGTCGATTGGTGTTCATTTTTTCGGGAACGTACCGCTTCGGAATCGCCTGCGAGGCGCAGCCTGCACGCCGAGATCGAGTGTGTGTGTGTGCGCGGCGGAACATCGCCCTTCGTGCGACGGCGACGATCGGACAGCGGTACAGTCCGTCCATTTTACGTGCGAGAGTTAGTAGCGAGATTTAGTAGGGAAGAATAGGACTGGCCCGTCATTAAGTTTTCCGTCATTGATTTTTCCGGACTTTGTCCGGTACCGTAGGTTCTTCGAGAGTTATTGTACGATTCTTCATTACTATCTTTTGTCCCCGGGCCAGGATCTCTGTAATGCGTAGAAAAATTCAAACCGGTGAACTGAGTAGCTGGGGCGAATTTAGCAGGGATTGATTTTGTACGCGTTTTTTCCATTGTATTGAATTGTAATAAATCAGGTGGCTTCGGCCGATTATTTTCGGCATTTTGTACTTTTGGAGTAGCAAATTTTCACCGCCCTCACCCCTCTACCCTCGCCTAGCTGCAGCTGCCGGAGCAGTGAGAGTGCGTGCTTTCAACAACACCGGTACCGACCGTGCCGATTAATTGATAATCGGCTGGCGCCCACGGAAAATAATTTAAACGGTCGAGAGGCACGCCGTTGGTGACCAAACCTTAACCTTTTGGAACTTGAGGAAAAGTTGGCGGTCGCAATATATATATATACTAGGGGGGCTCGGGGCTCGCGCGCTTCGCGCGCTCGCAACCCTTTCTGGACGTAAACCCTTATTATTCTAAATACTTTAAAAGACGTGTGCCCTTATAATAATAGCGTTACTATAATACCCCTTTATAGAATTATTATACCAAACCCTCATAGCTACCACCCATCCGGTTGCTATGGCAACCATCCCTTCGGTTGCTATGGCGACCACCCCCTGTGGTTGCTATGGCGACCCCCTCCGGTTGCTGTGGCGACCACCCCTCCGGTTTCTATGGCGACCACTCCTCCGGTTGCTATGGCGACCACTCCTCCGGTTGCTATGGCAACCACCCCCGGTTGCTATGGCAACCACCCCCGGTTGCTATGGCAACCACCCCCGGTTGCTATGGCAACCACCCCCGGTTGCTATGGCAACATACCCCGGTTGCTATGGCAACAACCCCCGGTTGCTATGGCAACCACCCCCGGTTGCTATGGCAACATCCCCCGGTTGCTATGGCAACAACCCCCGGTTGCTATGGCAACATCCCTCGGTTGCTATGGTGACCACCCCTCTTGTTGCTATGGCGACCACCCCCTGCGGTTGCTATGGCACCCCCCCCCCCTTTAAGTATGGACTTGAGCCCTTATTATTCTAACCCCCCCTCCCCCCTCGATCCAATACTTGGATGGGTGACCGCGGTCACCCATCCAAGTATTGGACTTAAGCCTCCGATGGACTTAAGGCCTTATAATTCCAAGACGGGGTCAGTACTTGGATGGGTGACCGCGGTCACCCATCCAAGTACTGGAATATCGTATTGGACTTAAGCCCTTATTATTCCAAGTTACCCCTCCCCCCCTCGATTCTTGACATGGCGGCGACGGCGGCGGCGGCGGCGGCGGCGGCGGCGACAGCGGCGAAATCTTTTTATATTATAGAGAGATATATATATATATACTAGGGGGGCTCGGGGCTCGCGCGCTTCGCGCGCTCGCAACCCTTTCTGGACGTAAACCCTTATTATTCTAAATACTTTAAAAGACGTGTGCCCTTATAATAATAGCGTTACTATAATACCCCTTTATAGAATTATTATACCAAACCCTCATAGCTACCACCCATCCGGTTGCTATGGCAACCATCCCTTCGGTTGCTATGGCGACCACCCCTCCTGTTGCTATGGCGACCACCCCCTGTGGTTGCTATGGCGACCCCCTCCGGTTGCTGTGGCGACCACCCCCTGTGGTTGCTATGGCGACCCCCTCCGGTTGCTGTGGCGACCACCCCTCCGGTTTCTATGGCGACCACTCCTCCGGTTGCTATGGCGACCACTCCTCCGGTTGCTATGGCGACCACTCCTCCGGTTGCTATGGTAACCACCCTCCGGTTGCTATGGCAACCACCCCCGGTTGCTATGGCAACCACCCCCGGTTGCTATGGCAACAACCCTCGGTTGCTATGGCAACCACCCCCGGTTGCTATGGCAACATCCCCCGGTTGCTATGGCAACAACCCCCGGTTGCTATGGCAACATCCCTCGGTTGCTATGGTGACCACCCCTCTTGTTGCTATGGCGACCACGCCCTGCGGTTGCTATGGCACCCCCCTTTAAGTATGGACTTCAGCCCTTATTATTCTAACCCCCCCTCCCCCCTCGATCCAATACTTGGATGGGTGACCGCGGTCACCCATCCAAGTATTGGACTTAAGCCTCCGATGGACTTAAGGCCTTATAATTCCAAGACGGGGTCAGTACTTGGATGGGTGACCGCGGTCACCCATCCAAGTACTGGAATATCGTATTGGACTTAAGCCCTTATTATTCCAAGTTACCCCCCCCCCCCTCCCCCCTCGATTCTTGACACGGCGGCGACGGCGGCGGCGGCGGCGGCTTTATATATATATATATAGCGGTTTATATATATATATATATATATATATATATATATATATATATATATATCTCTATAATATAAAAAGATTTCGCCGCTGTCGCCGCCGCCGCCGCCGCCGCCGTCGCCGCCGTGTCAAGAATCGAGGGGGGGGGGAACCCCCTGCGGTGCCATAGCAACCGCAGGGGGTGGTCGCCATAGCAACAAGAGGGGTGGTCACCATAGCAACCGAGGGATGTTGCCATAGCAACCGGGGGTTGTTGCCATAGCAACCGGGGGATGTTGCCATAGCAACCGGGGGTGGTTTCCATAGCAACCGGGGGTTGTTGCCATAGCAACCGGGGGTTGTTGCCATAGCAACCGGGGTATGTTGCCATAGCAACCGGGGGTGGTTGCCATAGCAACCGGGGGTGGTTGCCATAGCAACCGGGGGTGGTTGCCATAGCAACCGGAGGGGGTCGCCATAGCAACAGGAGGGGTGGTCGCCATAGCAACCGAAGGGATGGTTGCCATAGCAACCGGATGGGTGGTAGCTATGAGGGTTTGGTATAATAATTCTATAAAGGGGTATTATAGTAACGCTATTATTATAAGGGCACACGTCTTTTAAAGTATTTAGAATAATAAGGGTTTACGTCCAGAAAGGGTTGCGAGCGCGCGAAGCGCGCGAGGCCCGAGCCCCCCTAGTATATATATATATATATATATACAGCGGCGAAATCTTTTTATATTATAGAGATATATATATATATATATATATATATATATATATATATACTAGGGGGGCTCGGGGCTCGCGCGCTTCGCGCGCTCGCAACCCTTTCTGGACGTAAACCCTTATTATTCCAAATACTTTAAAAGACGTGTGCCCTTATAATAATAGCGTTACTATAATACCCCTTTATAGAATTATTATACCAAACCCTCATAGCTACCACCCATCCGGTTGCTATGGCAACCATCCCTTCGGTTGCTGTGGCGACCACCCCTCCGGTTTCTATGGCGACCACTCCTCCGGTTGCTATGGCGACCACTCCACCGGTTGCTATGGCGACCACTCCTCCGGTTGCTATGGTAACCACCCTCCGGTTGCTATGGCAACCACCCCCGGTTGCTATGGCAACATACCCCGGTTGCTATGGCAACAACCCCCGGTTGCTATGGCAACCAACCCCGGTTGCTATGGCAACATCCCCCGGTTGCTATGGCAACAACCCCCGGTTGCTATGGCAACATCCCTCGGTTGCTATGGTGACCACCCCTCTTGTTGCTATGGCGACCACCCCCTTTGGTTGCTATGGCACCCCCCCCCTTTAAGTATGGACTTCAGCCCTTATTATTCTAACCCCCCCTCCCCCCTCGATCCAATACTTGGATGGGTGACCGCGGTCACCCATCCAAGTACTGGAATATCGTATTGGACTTAAGCCCTTATTATTCCAAGTTACCCCCCCCCCCTCGATTCTTGACACGGCGGCGACGGCGGCGGCGGCGGCGGCGGCGACAGCGGCGAAATCTTTTTATATTATAGATATATATATGTATATAATAGTAATAAATATTAATAATAAAATAAATAAATAAACATATCTATATACATAAGGTAAATAAAAGATCGATAATAATAATAATAATCATCATAATGACAGTAATGGGAAAATAGTAACAATTATAACAATAAACCAGAAGAAGGAAGAGGAAAGGGACATGAAGATAAATATAAGTCATGTCACTCAACAAGAGAAGAGCATGTCCGGGACACAAGACGAGTGGGAGAATTAGTCAGTCACTTATAATTGAATAAACCTAATTAACATGATATAACTTTTCTTTACATAAAGAAAAGAACGAAGAATAACCTAATATATAAGCTAAGATATTCTGCTCACTAACCTTTACTAACTTTCGCCGAACTATTGACAGTACATTAATAAGTACTCTATCCCCGGTTTTACATCACTCCGCCACGAAGAATATGGGCAACAACAGTACAAGAAAGAAGCGACCGTCTGAAGAAACATCCGGTTGAAACCTCACCATAATCATTATAATTACACTAACTATAGAATATATTTAAATCATACTAGGAAACGCCGTCGATATCTCTTTAGATTTAAGCCGTGTAGGTATCACCTCGCGCACTAAGTAAATTCGTCAAATAGAATAATATCCGAGTATAGACTAACATAGTGTTTATATATATATATACATTCCATTTCTTTTTATTCACGAAAATATCACTACACGAACACATTACAATATGGGATAAATTAGGAGTTGTTGGAACAAGAATTATCCACATAATCGGTAAGAAGCTTTAAAAATAAAAGAGAGAAATATATATATATATATACTAGGGGGGCTCGGGGCTCGCGCGCTTCGCGCGCTCGCAACCCTTTCTGGACGTAAACCCTTATTATTCCAAATACTTTAAAAGACGTGTGCCCTTATAATAATAGCGTTACTATAATACCCCTTTATAGAATTATTATACCAAACCCTCATAGCTACCACCCATCCGGTTGCTATGGCAACCATCCCTTCGGTTGCTGTGGCGACCACCCCTCCGGTTTCTATGGCGACCACTCCTCCGGTTGCTATGGCGACCACTCCTCCGGTTGCTATGGCGACCACTCCTCCGGTTGCTATGGTAACCACCCTCCGGTTGCTATGGCAACCACCCCCGGTTGCTATGGCAACATACCCCGGTTGCTATGGCAACAACCCCCGGTTGCTATGGCAACCAACCCCGGTTGCTATGGCAACATCCCCCGGTTGCTATGGCAACAACCCCCGGTTGCTATGGCAACATCCCTCGGTTGCTATGGTGACCACCCCTCTTGTTGCTATGGCGACCACCCCCTTTGGTTGCTATGGCACCCCCCCCCCCCTTTAAGTATGGACTTCAGTCCTTATTATTCTAACCCCCCCCTCCCCCCTCGATCCAATACCTGGATGGGTGACCGCGGTCACCCATCCAAGTACTGGAATATCGTATTGGACTTAAGCCCTTATTATTCCAAGTTACCCCCCCCCCTCGATTCTTGACACGGCGGCGACGGCGGCGGCGGCGGCGGCGGCGACAGCGGCGAAATCTTTTTATATTATAGAGAGATATATATATATATATATATATATACTAGGGGGGCTCGGGGCTCGCGCGCTTCGCGCGCTCGCAACCCTTTCTGGACGTAAACCCTTATTATTCCAAATACTTTAAAAGACGTGTGCCCTTATAATAATAGCGTTACTATAATACCCCTTTATAGAATTATTATACCAAACCCTCATAGCTACCACCCATCCGGTTGCTATGGCAACCATCCCTTCGGTTGCTGTGGCGACCACCCCTCCGGTTTCTATGGCGACCACTCCTCCGGTTGCTATGGCGACCACTCCTCCGGTTGCTATGGCGACCACTCCTCCGGTTGCTATGGTAACCACCCTCCGGTTGCTATGGCAACCACCCCCGGTTGCTATGGCAACATACCCCGGTTGCTATGGCAACAACCCCCGGTTGCTATGGCAACCAACCCCGGTTGCTATGGCAACATCCCCCGGTTGCTATGGCAACAACCCCCGGTTGCTATGGCAACATCCCTCGGTTGCTATGGTGACCACCCCTCTTGTTGCTATGGCGACCACCCCCTTTGGTTGCTATGGCACCCCCCCCCCCCCCTTTAAGTATGGACTTCAGCCCTTATTATTCTAACCCCCCCTCCCCCCTCGATCCAATACTTGGATGGGTGACCGCGGTCACCCATCCAAGTACTGGAATATCGTATTGGACTTAAGCCCTTATTATTCCAAGTTACCCCCCCCCCCCCCTCGATTCTTGACACGGCGGCGACGGCGGCGGCGGCGGCGGCGGCGACAGCGGCGAAATCTTTTTATATTATAGAGAGATATTTAAAAAAATATATATATAAATATATATAAATATAACCTACAATATACAAAATACATAAAAAAAACACATAATAAATAGTAATAACGATAATAATAATAATAGTTAAACACTTATCAATAATATAATGATGAGAATCAAAAACATCTATAAAAAGAGGAAAGAAATATACACATATATGCCGTAGGAATAGGATACATAAAGGGAAACCACGGACGAAGAAATCGGGAAAGGAAAAAACACACCCAAAACAGACACGCATAAGAATTAGTTATGATCACATACTTACCCAGCTTACAACTATGCAGGTATAGGGAAACAACTACACATTCAGAAAAATAAAAGGGGAATGTTACACACGCTTATAAACAACTCACTGTTCTCCGGGAAAGGGAAAATATCTGCATAAGAGAATTCGTTGAACGATTACTAGGCTTCCCCTAGGTAATCGTTTTAAGGGGGGGAGGTGTTACGTCCTGCCGTAACTTCAATCCCAAGTGTTCACTTGTTACTTAAAATAAACTCCCAAGTATAACATTTAACTCGCAATTCTCGATGGGTAACGATTTGTTTTCACTCTACCGAAGATTAAAAATGCCACTGTCAGACGTCATGTGTGAGCTACTTAAAATATTACGTTCTATTTCTTTAAACCAGATAGAGCAAAGCGACAGACTGGTCCCAGGAGAAATAGAGATCTTTTTGATCTAAGGAAAGTTATACACGGAATTACAAAATTCCTACCTTATCCACAGGGATCCATCCGGGGAATTATCGACCCACGCTCATGGATCCCAAAGGGGACTGAAACTGTATTACCATATGCTCCACATAGACTAGGGGGCATTCAAGTCGCAAGAGAGCCGGGAATCTGACCGCCGCTCTAACTGGCGGACGGGTCAGTTAAACTCCCCGGCCCAGCCTCACTACATGGTACGGTAGGCTGTGGGCCTTATCGGACTTACGACAGAACAGCAATCTAACTTACCCGCTGACCATCTATAGAATTGCGAGATAATGATAAAACATACTTGTTGGAAGCCTAATTTATCAACACACCAAGCCAAAATTAGAATGACGACCAAGCCTCACCCCTTTCCCACCTTTCTTTCCTTAAACAAAGGAAAAGGTGAACGTTTGGGCTAATAAACCCCCGCAATATCGGAGGAAGCTATCAAGCAAAAGCGAGATCCAGAATATCTCTTTCCCGGAAAACATTTATCCATATGAATAATCAGTATAATTAACAAATTAATTAGGCATTAACACTAAGAGTATTGCAGAACGTCTCTCAAACCCAGATTCATTTTAAAGGCCTCGAGTTCCGAATTGTTATCCAAAATTGTTAATAACAATCCGGATCCCTCACCATCCGTACGATTCACGCCGCGAACAAGATGTCCGACACTCATTAAAAAACCTGCGAAATTCAGATTCTTCGCAGATAACTATGCTCTACAAAAGCAAATTTTATATAACGACGCGAATCTACGACGGTACACTAAATGTTCGGAGATCGTTCAGGCACAAGAGAGAGGAAGCAATGAAGAGAGAAAGAGCTAGAAAAAAATCTCAAGGGGAACGCCTGGCCAAACGACGAGGGCAATGCAGCCTCGCCGCCGCCGCCTGGAGGGTTCATGAACTCGGCGCAATACACATCACGCTACATCCTTTCGTAAACATTTCAAACCCTCAACCCCTCTCTCTCTCGTTGCCGAAATCGTTTATCTATATTTTTATTATAAAAACTAACACTTAATAACGCGTATCCGGTCGTATTCAGGAATAAGTACTTTAGATATACCCAAACTGGGAAAATTAATCATGATACTCATCACAAAACCATTAGATAACAGGAATACAAATCGAAAGAAACAATGATACACACGTCTTGGCAAAGGGAATGCACTGACTCAATATTTAACGCAATTATGAAATGATCAAAATTCAGGAGGGAAGTAGGTCGCCATAGGCACTGCGAATTACTCCACGTAGGCAAGCAAAACCTCCAAGTCTCGCTCACGGTCAAAGAAATCCCCTCCCGTCAACCACCTCTGGTGATATCTTCCATGATGGGAACTCCCATCTCCGATCGTGATTCGCCAATACTGGGCCTCCTCATGAACCAACTACCGGCCCGAGATTTCCTCACACCCGCAACTAGCCGCGTAACGAAGGTGCACATAGATAACACCTTCGAAATGTAACGACCCTAAAAACCCACCCACCGTACCCCTATTTTTTGACAATAGTGGAAGGGTCAAGTCGATAAAAAGGCGATACTCGAGAGCGAAGACAGAAAGACTACAGGAGAGATTCAGATAGATAGATCGCAGAACAGAAGTAGAGTCAGAAGTAGAATCGATCGCACGAATTAAGAAGCAACGAATAATTTTAAGACATCAGAATTTAACCTCGATCTGTATCAAAAATTTTGTCAAAACCAACATTTTTTAAATTCGGAATTTGTAAGTCAGTTTTCATCCGCGAAATTATTTTGTTTAATAAATCGTTTATCTGGACCAACATTTACTTCCACCAAATTTCATCCACCTGTTCTCCGCCAACACCGTTTTCAACGTAAGTACAGTTCCATTATTCGTAGAATTCAATATAAGATAGGATGTTTAATATTTCCGTTATGATTAGAGCGATTCTGCTCCCCGAATTTTTATAAGACATTTTCCCAGAAAAACAATTTCCTGTTGTACCTTTCCTGTAGAACTAGCCACACCTGTAGAATTTACAGAATTTGTAGGAATCGTCACCTTTCCGTTGCCCACCCGTAGAAATGAAGCCGTATCATTTTTTCCCCAAATCCATACTTTCCAGTAGCTGAACGAATAGAAATATCCTATTAGCCCGCAATCTCCTCGTTTCCTGAAAGCAAGCATTCCCTGCCCCATCCTTAGTAACTTTCCGTGAGGATTAGACTAGAAAAGGGGCTATCGCGAACGCGATTGACATCTGGTGTAGTATAGGTCGATCTCTTTTCGACTTGACTAGAGTATGTTAAATCAGAAGCGTTCCGATCCGGCTGTAACTCCAAACAGGACAGGGGCCATTGATGTCGGTGCACGTTTGGCGCTATGTGTTCGATCCGAGGTTTAACGTAACCAGTGTTACTGACGTACAAATTGGTTCGGGGATGCTCTAGTCCCACCGATTGTCGTAACACTGGTGTCGAGCCCTTGGACTTCGTGCATCTCTGGCGACCGATTCGTGCATGGGACATTCTCGCTGTTTGGACGTAACACATTAATCATAGCTTCACCATAATCGTCCACATCCACATTCCGAAAGACCCGCGCAAAAGCACACAATTCGACCACACTGGAAGCATAGCAGACGCGTGCTTTCGGCTGCATTCCTGCATGTGTACGACCCACTCAAACTCAATTGGCGACGAAAACATAATGTATCTGTCTATTTAATCAACTATATAAAATCTGTTTAAGGTTACAATTCCAATCCCTTTACCTCTTCCAGGTCTTATCGTTTCGGGATCTTGCCATTTATATTATAATTTTAATCATAACTCACACTGGTAACATTACAGAAGATGCAAAGTAGATTTACCGAAGTCCGTTATATACGCCTCTATGTTTTATACTTACAATTATGTGATAAGATCATATATTGACAAAATATTTTTGAAATGATCATGCGATGTACTTGCGACTACTGGTTAGATGTTTGAAATAATATTTTACTCACATGCCACTGCAATATTTTGAAAATATTTTCAAACAGTTACGAAAGTTGTTTCAAGGTCGTGGTGTCGTTTGTAACAGGAGCAACTACTCGTACAATAATTTCCCGTATTTGCGCACCTCCTTACGAGGACGTGCACTCAAACGGAAGGATTCGTGGACTCGAGTGTCTAGGAATTATGGGCTGGTGTGTCAGAGACGTTTTTGATGTGAAACAATAATACTTTTTATTGGTAGAGTAACAAGCTCTTGGGTGATTACACGTATTTCGATTCCTTCAATTAATTCGTGTTCTTTATTCTTATTCCAAATAATTATTCCACTCGGTAACAAAATTGTATATCCCGATCTCAGCTCTTATGTTATTAACTAAATTAATTTCTTGAAGTGCGAATATTTTAATCGAAAGGGTTTATACGCGTGTGGACCGAACTGCGCATGCGTGGGCAGCTCCTCGATCGTCGCTGAATCCAGCTAGCCGTCGCGCTCGGCTGTACTTGCGATGACGTCACGACTCGGCGACCGCCGGTGACAGCTCGCTCACCTCGCGATTTGCAATTGGGTTTATTTTGATAATTAGCCGTTTTTACCTTGGTTTGACGGTATCGGTCCCTTCAGGGAAAGTGAATGAAGCCCTGGAGGTGCGTTCTTCACGTCCTGGTGGTGTGAATTTATTTATTCCTTTGCGGGCCACCTATCTGACCGGTCACTTTGGTCACTTTACCGATTAGCTCCAATCGTTGCACAAATGTATAAATTCGAAATTGGTACGAGATGTCAACGTGTCACGCGTTCTACGAGTCCTCGGCCCGAATTTCACAAGTTCACCGTGGCCAATTTTTATAATTCCCACGTTTCACAATTTTTATGTGTTCGACATTCGCACGAGAATCTCTAAGTCTTTTTTCGGCACGACTTTCACGGGTCCGAGTCGGCCCAAAATTTATAAGTCCTTTTTCGGCACGCGTTTTATAAGTTCATTCGGCACAGAAAATTCATGAGTCCGAATCGCACAGCTTTATGAGTCTAAATTAGGCACGAATTTTATAAGTTCAATCCGGCACAAATTTTTATGAGTCCGAACGGCACAGATTTTATAAGTCCGCACGACACAAAATTTATAAGTCAACCGTAGCACAAAATTTATAAGTCCTCCGTAGCACAAAATTTATAAGTCCTTTTTGGCACTTTTTTCACTTTCCTCACTTTTCACTTTTATTCACTTTTCACTTTTTCCTTTGGAGTTGGCCGATGGTAAAGTAGATCGTTCACTCATGAACTGGTCCTCGACTGTCAAAATCGCCGTCTTTTATACCCCGATTTTGCTCCCCTTCTCCGTCGGTTCTGCAGGGTTTTGGCGGACTCGCGTCTGCGTGCGATCGGCCGATTATAAATTTTCTTATTGGTTGAGAGCATCCTCGCCTTCTACCCTCCAATCCCGGGTCGGTATCGTAGTGACGATCGTCCGGTGTTACCCGCCGAGCGAATAGTGTGCTCGGTCGGTGCCGTGTGCAAATTTTATGTCGTCATTTTCGTCCAATCGGTAGGGCCGATTTTCCCTCGCTTTCGCCTTTCTCCGACCTTGACCGTGCTTTTGTTACGTCCCGCCGTAACTTTAATTTCGACAAATATTTCTTTCCTCCCACTTCACGGGGATTTTATAATAAAAATAAGAGTGATATTTTGCTATAAGCACTGGCCTATATCCCAGGGAAAAATAATTATATTGGAATAATCAACCAATATAATTAACGTAAAAACCCAAATAATTGGGGTACCTCGTTAGAAACAGTTATGGATCAAATCTATGACAAGGGGAACTGCGGACAGAGGCGATAAACTGCTTTCGACACGCACCCCATCAGCGGTAAAACAGTGGTCATTCCATTACAGAAACTGAATGATGGATCGAGTTATCGACTATCACCTCTAGATCTTGCGATCCGGACAGTTACCACGGCGCAAGGTAATCCTGCGTTTAAGGTAAATGCCGCTAGATGGTCCGCTATAAAAATGGGGCAGATAGGTTACCCCGCGAGCAAGAGGTATCCCTAGCATACCAACAATTCGGGCCTAAGCCGTACGGGCGTGGCCCTACGCAACTCCCCGACGATATGAATCATGCAATTAAGCAAAAGATCATTCTTTCCTTTAAGGGTAACTAATTTCAATTACGGGTTATATTTCAAATTCACCTCAATCCGTCGATTTGAGTAATTATCTGTTGAACATTCTAATTAATTCCGCAAATGTGCAAATTATAGACAAGGTTCTCGGATCGAGCCGTATCCTCACTACGACACTAGGAAATATTGAAGGAGAGGTAGCTCGAAGAATCACTAAATATCTTAAATAATAGCATGCTAAATAACTTGTCATTTTACACGTGAATATAACTCTCCGAGGGACCTCTCATAAACGGTTATAAAGCGGAGCGAAGATTTGACCAGAATTACGTCATCCCGTAGAACGTAGCTGTATCAGATATGCCACGGAATGATTACGGCGGCATAAACCCGTCAAAGAACTGCGTTACACCTTACCAACTGGGTAAAAATTATCAATATCTCCAAATACTAGAGGATATTGTACACCTCAGGAAGTAATAATATTGCCAAAATTTATAATACTCAGGGCATAATTAATTAAGTAAAAATAAGAATATGAGCAGATAGAGTACCCGAAGCGCAGGCACAACCGATTCCGACCGCATTAGCATAGCCTCAAGGGCAATAGGGGAAGCTTCCGATTCTCGGAAACCCCCACTGAAGATCCACAGAAAATATCCACGCTGGATCATATCGAGAATATACCTTTAGGATGACGCTGTCTCCATGCAAGTACAACGACCGAACGAATGTTCTAGAAAAACGGATACAGTGAAGTATCATATAATATCTACCTGGGAGTTGCGAGAGGGAGACAGCCTGATCCCAAGAGGAACAAAGTGCAATTCGGTTGAGGAAAGATTCGAGAGGACTTTATAACCCCCTTTAACTTGGCAACATATTTTACAACATTGTGTTTAATATTTATAATTTGGAAACTTCGAACTTATAATCAATTTTGCGATAGATTTCACTCCCGAATCTTTCCGACAGATCTTAAAGTAAACTAGTAATAAAAATAATAAGCAGACCAAAAACTTTAATGAGTAAAGTTAAAATTAAGATAATTGTACGAAGGAATCCGCCAGGGATTCCTGTTTGAGTGGTTAGGCTAGTCAAAAAGGTTATATTAAATATGCAATGAAATACATAGCAGCGACTAGTAAAAATTAAGTTAACGATCGACCAAAGATATCAATATTTATCAAAGGACCAAAGAACATATAAGAAAATGTTTTCTTAAATCGGAAGGAACAAAATAGCAATACGCTACTGAATTAGGGGAAATGGACAAACGTACAGAAGGTGAGGAAAGGGTTGACTTTCAGCCCCCCGCCACGCATATCCGGTATATAAGGAGCCGCGAAGACAGGCCCCGGGCGGTGTTCTTCTTTCGGTCGTCTCTTTGGTACCCGCGTTACTCGCTGGTCATTTGTCTTCTTTTAAAATCATTTAGTCACCTCCTTCCGAGTTCTTTCCAAGTTTTAGTCTTTCTCGAACCTATCGCGTTTCAGTCTGCCCTTTTGCATTTCATTCGAACCAATAATAAAGAGGAGTGACGCATAGAGAGCACGGATGGGGAAGTAATAGAGTAGAGCGGGAGAAACCAAGGATCTCGGGCGCGACAAGACCCGCGAGACGAACACCTGGGCGCGTAGACGAAGAGATAGACACGGTAGCGACATTAAAAGAAATAGAGGGGGTGCAGAAGATACCTCTGTAAGGGAAGAGGATAGATAGTGATAGCCCAGAATATCGTCGCGACCCGCTCTTTACTCAACTGTGTTTTCCCCTTTTGGGGTCATCTAGTTAACACCTTTTGTCTCTTTCTTTCGGTCGATCCATATATATATTGTCATAAGCTATCTCCTGGATTTCTTTTAGACAACGGAGTCTCGATCACTCCTGTCCTGCATCATTATTTCACCGTTTTTTGGTGAGCGCACATCTCCTCATCTGTCTCCAAGTTTTACTCTGAGTAGACGTCGAAGTCAAAGTTTAATCATCTTTGTACGGGAATCCATTGTACCAGTTCACCGTTCGTACCGTCTAATTTTTATATTTTTGAGATTCTTGTAATAAACTTGCGCTAATAATTTGAGTTTTGAATAAACGTGAATAATAAGATTTCCGAAACGCGTAACTATCTGTGAACAGCGACCTTCCCTCGACGAAACATCTCCGACAACATCAGAGTAAGTACCATTTTATCACCACTATTCTATTAAAAATAATTGTGTGTTCCCCAAATTCTCCTAGATTTTCTCTATACATTGACCGAAATTGGCCATCATTGTAACCCTTAATTTACAATTAAAATCATTTTGCCAAGAAAATTCCACACTTAAAAACCCCACGGTTCTGCGTTAATAACTAATTCATTCCGGATAAAATAATCGTGTAAATCATTCCCTTAAATTACGAAGTAATTAATTCATTTAAATACCTCTCAGACATTTCGACGAATAACATTCCTAGCCCTATCCTTAGTAATTTTCCGAAAGGTTAGACTAGAAAATGGGCAGTTGCGTTTGATAATTGATGCCAGGAGTGGTAAAGGAGGGAGCAATTTCTCTTGACCAGCGCGTATCAATAGTACTCAACGTAACACTACGTTAAATCTGTGAGAAATCCGAAATCCCGCAGTTTTGACGTAACACTTTCGCCGCAAGCCCGTTCGGCAGCGCCGCTGTGCTTCCGAATCCTTGCTAGTGCCGTGGGCTATTGCGCGTGCGCGTCGCTTCGACATCGATCGAGCCGCCGCTCGATCCCGTCGGATGGCGCCACTTGGCTCTCCGCGGGCTTGTCCGACGGCTGCTCTGCATCTCGCTGGGCGGACAGCGTCTCCCGGGCTCTCGCGGTGTGCCGTCAGCGGGTCACTCGGGAGATCTTAATTATGTAGGGGAGTTACATTCTCCCCCACATTACTGGCGAAGCTCGTCCCGAGCTTCTCCAGTTATGTTTTTGTTTTTATTTCTATTTTCTCTTGATTTATTTATTTATTTATTTATTTATTTCTTTTTTTTTCAATTTGATTTTCTATCCTTCCTATTTTCTTTCTCCTTATTTCTGATTTCTTCGTTTATTTCCAGGGTTTGGGTTTCTTTTTCTACATAGTAAATAACGAACTGCTGCTTAACTGTAGTCTTTATTTTATATGTACATTCGTTGGTTCTTGTTTTTCTGTTTTTGTTTTTTTGTGTGTTTTGTTTGTTTTTTTTTGTTTTTTTCTAATCGATGTCCCTCCGTTCTTCTTCATTGTTGTCGTCCGTCCTGTCGTCGCTGCCGTATCCTTCGTCGCTGTTATACTCGTCCTCCCATTCCTCCCATTCGTCGTCGTCTTGATCGTTCTCCTCGTCCTCTACCTCCACGTCCATATCCTCATTCTCGCCCTCCTCCTCGGCTCTCTCTGCTCGCACGCAGAATCGGCCGCCGTCCTCTCCCCAGTCGAACGTTCTGGGGTTCGGACCCCATTGCCCGTGCCCCTGTCGGATAAGTCGGTCTCGGATGGGTTCCTCGTCGTTTCCAGGCGCCTCCAACGCCACCCAGACCGCGTCGGTTCCCGTCTCCTTATCCATAATGTGGAGGTCCCAGTATTGGTCCTCCAGGTGGTCCCTTACGTACTGGCAAGCGGCGGGAGACCATGGCCCGTCTCCCGTTGGGCGGGTGGCGTGGAGGCCGCAGGCGATTGCCTGGAACCCGACGCTCCGGTATTCCCAGGGGACGGTGAACGTTTCCCTGGGTCTGGCATTTAGCTCCAGAGCCCAATCGCCCAGCCAGACCGGGATGTCACCGTCCTGGCCCCGTCCTCCCATGACCACCCCCCGGTAGAACCGCCGGACGTGGCTCACGTAGACCGGGGCGCCAGGGTAGATGTCCTCCTCCTGTACAGGCTGTACTTCCGGGTGGTCGGGAGTCGTGCTCGCGTAATAGGCGAGGAGTCGCGCCCTTTTCCCCTCTGGATCCGGCAGGTGGACGTAAAACCGGCTCGGGCTGACGACGGTGAGGACTTCGACTCCTTAGTATTTTCCTTCCAAGTTTCGGGCCGGGAAGTTCCTGAATGACATCCTGTCGCTCCTTTTTTTCTTTCTCTTTTTTTTTCTGTTTGCTCTCCCTCTACTTTCACACTTTCCTCGTCGCCTGTCTATCACTTTGTCGTTCGCCTTTCGCTTTCGTACTGTTCGAGCTTGCGATTAATTTTGCTCGGTAGCCCATAACATTTGAAATTTCTGTCCCCACCTCTCCGCATTGCCGACACGGGTCTCGATACACCAGACATAGATGATTGTCCTGGGGTATCCCGCATGGTTATTATTATGCCTTCGTCGAGATCATTGTCGTTTCCTCGGATAATGCTTCGATTTCTTGAAATTCGGCGAGTCATCTCTATTCGGGAGTCGATCGCGGCGAGCTTCTCTGTTCCCCGAATTAGTCCTTTGTTTTGATTCTGGGACTTCGCCGCGCTTGACTCCTTCGCCGTCCGTGGTCACGCTCGGGGAGAGCACAATCGTTAGCCGGTCCGATGCTTGGCCCGGCGCCGCGCTGTCTCGGCGTGTGTTGTGGGCCGGTGTGCTACTCTTATTGCTCTCGCGATCTATTCCGGGATCGATGTCATAATGTTCTATTCTTCCACCTATTCTTCTTAATCTCGTGACGGATTCCCAACACTATCCCTTTTGCTTAATTTTCTTTTCGTTTTAATTTATTCTTTTGTTTATCTTATTTATTTCATTTATTTTCTTTATTTCATTTATTTGATTAATCTTATTTTTTCGAATCTCTTAACTCTATCTTGTTCTATCCTGATTTTTTATTCTTAATTCTATTTTATTCTATGCTTAATTCCTTCAGATCCATTCTTAATTCTATTTTATTCTATTCTTCGTTCTTTTCTTAGTTCTATTCTATTCTATTCTCATCTCTTCTGATCTAGTCTTACTTCTGTCTTATTCTCTTCGTAACTATTTCTTATTTCATTCTACCCTATCCCTAATTATTTTCCTCTTCTTAATTATTTCTCATCTTATCTCCTTAATTCTCTCTTATACTCGTCTTATTTTATTCTTAATTCTTTTTGTTCTTATTTTACTTATTCTCCTATGCTATCCCTCCTTATTGTCCTGTGCTGTTCTTAATTCTATTTTTAACTTATTTCTTATTCTACTCTTAACGGTATCCTAGTCTATTTTTCATTCTCTCTTCTTCTGTCCTTCTTATTTCCTGATTCTACTTTTCATGATGTTTCAACTCTATCCTTCATTCTTCTATTCTATTATCGTTTATTTATTTTATTTATTTTATTTATTTTATTTATTTTATTTATTTTATTTATTTTATTTATTTTATTTATTTTATTTATTTTATTTATTTTATTTATTTTATTTATTTTATTTATTTTATTTATTTTATTTATTTTATTTATTTTATTTATTTTATTTATTTTATTTATTTTATTTATTTTATTTATTTTATTTATTTTATTTATTTTATTTATTTTATTTATTTTATTTATTTTATTTATTTTATTTATTTTATTTATTTTATTTATTTTATTTATTTTATTTATTTTATTTATTTTATTTATTTTATTTATTTTATTTATTTTATTTATTTTATTTATTTTATTTATTTTATTTATTTTATTTATTTTATTTATTTTATTTATTTTATTTATTTTATTTATTTTATTTATTTTATTTATTTTATTTATTTTATTTATTTTATTTATTTTATTTATTTTATTTATTTTATTTATTTTATTTATTTTATTTATTTTATTTATTTTATTTATTTTATTTATTTTATTTATTTTATTTATTTTATTTATTTTATTTATTTTATTTATTTTATTTATTTTATTTATTTTATTTATTTTATTTATTTTATTTATTTTATTTATTTTATTTATTTTATTTATTTTATTTATTTTATTTATTTTATTTATTTTATTTATTTTATTTATTTTATTTATTTTATTTATTTTATTTATTTTATTTGCTTTATTTATTTTATTTATTTTACTTCTTTTATTTTTTATTTTTTTTATTTTTTTTTTGTCCTCCAATCCTTTCTTATGTTTTCTTATTCTATTGCTGCTCTTGATTATTTCTTATATTACTCTTAATGGTTTTGATTCTTTTCTTCATTTCTGTCTTTAATCTTATTTTACTTATTTTTCATTAGGTTCTTATTTTTATTTTTATCACTTTTCTTTGATCTTTCTTTTTCTTCTTTTTCTTAATTTTTAGGACTAGTCGTTGTCCTCTTCGTTCTCGATACTTTTCGCACTCGCCTTTTGATGGTAGCGTTTCATCAGGCTCGAGTGAAATCTTCCGCGCGGTTCTTTCGACTTAGGATCCTCGATGATGTACGTCGCGAGTCCAACGCATCTTCCGATTCTATATGGTCCCTCGTATAACGGCATAAACTTTGCGGTGACTTGGTCGTTTTGGTTTGAGAAGTTTAGTGCCTTTACTAGCACCATATCGCCTTCCTCGTAGGTGGTCATTCGGTGGCACTCGTCGAACTTTTCGGCTCTTCTCCTGCCTTTTCGCAGTATTCGTTGCTGGACTAGCTCGAGTTTTCTCGCGTACTCGACCATTTCCTCGGCCTTTTCTCTCAGTGCCGGTATCCAATTTTTCCACGGACGATGCGGTGGTTTCTTCGTCTGCAGTTCCCTCGGCGTGTATTCCGTGGTATCATGAGGCGAGTCGTTGATACAATCTTGTATAATCGGCACCCATCTTGCCCATGCAGTATGTCGGTCGGTTAGCAAGGTGCGGAAAAATCGTCCGAGCTTTCTATTTACTCGTTCAACGATATTTCCTTGCGGGTGCCGAATCGACGAAAATACTCCTTGTATCTCTTCGTCCTCCAACCATTTTTTCCACGCCTTGGCCGTGAACTGCGTTCCGTGGTCGAATTGGATCCTCTTCGGTTTGCCGTACTTAGGAATATAGTCCGTGCTGAGCTTCTTGATTACCGTTTTGGTGTTCGCCTTTCGCATCGGATACAACGTGACGAACTTCGTAAACGCGTCCAGCGTTACTAAAATGTGGCGCACTCCCCCGGTTGACATCGGTAATGGGCCGTAAAAATCGATGGAGAGTAAATCTCCCGGTCCTTCGGGTACGATAGTTTGCATATTTGCATAACTATTTTGCACCGCACATTTTGTTCGCTGGCACGTGTCACACGTGGCGAGCTGGTGCCTGATGCTTTTCGCAAACCGAGGATAAGCGAAATCCTCGTTTAACATCTGAAATACCTTTGTGGCGCCGACGTGTCCGTACATGACGTGGCACTCCTCGACAAGGATTTCTTTTATTTCCTCCGGCAACGCCACTTTCCATTGTCCCGTCTTCGCGGCTCTCTGCAGCACTCCATCGCTGATCCGGTAGTTCTTCGGATGATTCTCCGTGTCTTTCTCAGCCTCTAACAGAGTAATAATGGCCTTTAAATCTTCTTGATTTCTCTGTAGACTCCCTATCGTCCTCATCTTTTGCGATAGGGACTTCGAAGGTTTTTGCGCGAGAGCTGCGATTATAATTTTTCCAGGTGTTGTCCCGTCAGGCTCGTACGTGTGATCTCGAAGCCTACTGAGCGTATCGGCGACTTGATTAGATTTTCCCGGCCGATGTTCCACCGTTAGATCATATCCTTGCAACAAGAGCGCCCATCTCAATAGCCTGTCACTCGTAAATCGGCACGTTTTCAGAAACACCAGCGCTTTATGGTCGGTGATTATCGTTATCTTTGCTCCCTTAAGGTAACTCTGGAATTTTTGGAGAGCCCACACGATAGCGAGTAATTCCTTTTCCGACGTGGTGTATCCAACTTCCGCCCCCTTGAGGGTTCGACTGGCGAATGAGATCACTCCGACTTCGCCATTTTCGTTGGTTTGTGACAAGGTCGCGCCGAGCGCATAGTCACTTGCGTCCGTCGTCAAGGTATACGGCTTCGTTGCATCGGAATGTTCTAGTACCACCGACTCGCAAAACAGCTGTTTCACTCTTCCGAATGCTGTTTCGTGGATATCTGTCCATTTCCAGCTCGTTCCCTTTTTCAACAGCTCTAACAAGGGGACCGTTTCTTCAACGTGTTTACTCGTAAATTTTGTATAGAAATTTACTAGCCCGAGAAAGCCCCTCAGCTGTTTTATATTTCGGGGCCGGGGAAATTCTTTAATCGATTTCACCTTGTCTGGCTGCGGCAGTATCCCCTTCGTCGTCACCATGTGTCCGAGAAAGTTCACTTCATTTCTGAAGAAATGAGATTTTTCCATTTTTAAAGTCATTCCATGCTCGCGGATTCTTGAAAATAATTGTCGGAGATGTTGCAGGTGTTGTCTAGTATCTGCCGACGCCACTAGCAGATCGTCCACGAAATTTACTATAAAATCTCCGGTGTTTCGAAGGACGATGTCCAGTCCCCGAACAAGCGCCGCGGTACTCGTTTTTAGACCGAACGGCGTAACCGTGAATTCATAGCATTTATTTTCGTGTCGAAATGCCGTGTATTTACGCGAATCCGGATGTAACGGAATCTGCCAGAAACTGCTGGTCAGATCCAAGGTCCAAGGAAAACCTCCTCCGTCGGTAGTGCCGAGTCATAATCTCCTTCGAGATGCTCATTCAGTAGCCGTGCATCGAGACACAACCTGACGTCCCCGTTCGTCTTGATAACCGTCACCAAAGGGTTAATATAGATACTTGTTGACCTTTGAATAACACCTTGGGCGAGCATTTTATTTATTTCGTCCGTGACCTTTCCTCGGTACGCCATTGGCACCGGGTATGAGCGAGATATGAATGGTTTCTCATCCTTCAGGACAAGCCGATGTTCGTATGCTTGCATCCGCCCAGGTCGTTTCCGAAATATGTCTCGATACTCGTAGACCAATTCCTTGAAGTTTCGTTGAGTCTCGATGTCGACGTCGGCGCATTCTCGAAGCTTTTCGTCGACTTCTGCTTCACGAAGACATTCCGCTGCGGGATCTTTTATCTCTCCGCTCGTAACGTATCTCGTGACTTCGACTTCCGGTTCTTTTTCTTCACACGTGCCTTCGGCTCGAGCGAGCATCGCTCTACTCTCCCCCATTTTCTTGTTCTCGTCGGGTATACTGCCTGGGCTCTGCTCCATCTGCCAGTATCCTCCCACGAGGCGTCCGACGATTTTCTCTCGTACTTTTATCACTCTTCTATGCGTATCGACATAAACTCCGAGTCTGTCCATCCCATCGATACCGAGGAGCACGGACCTCTGCAGCTTCGGGACCACCAACAGCGTAACGTCTCCCTCTGAGTCGTACACTTTCGCTGTGGTCATTATTTGCTGCATGATTCTCCCTGAACCTCCCCCGAACGCTCCTACGACGTTGATCGACGTCACTGGTAGGGTTGGACAATTTCGAAAAGCTTCCAAATTCTGTGAGTAAAACTCTTCAGAAATACAGGAGACCTCGCTTCCGCTATCGACTAATGCACTGGCCAATGCCCCTTCGAGGCCAATCGGTACCTCCGGACACATCGGTCGTGTTTCGTCATGGATTACGCCCTCTCCTGGCTGTGGCATATCGAGGAGGTAATCTTGCGGACTTTCGAAAATCGTTCGGACCTTTTTTTCGATTCTCTTAGGAATTGCTCCTTGTCCGTTGGCGCTGACGATTTTGTCCTTCGTCGTGGTCGGCATCGAAACCGATGTGGGCTCGAATTGGGGTTGACCATCCGCCCTCCTTCCCTCCCCGGCACTGATCCTCTCCTGATCCAGTCCGGCCTTCTTCTCTCCTTTCTTCGGATTCGTCTCTCCCCCGTCCTTCGGTTGCCCTTCTCGTTCTTCCGACCATCCGACAGTTCCGGTTGTCATTGCCTCGGAGTTCGTCGCTTCTTCCCTTGAGTTTCTCGCCGCCTCTCTTTCTCTCTCTCTTTTCTCCTGTCGTTTTCGCCAGGCATCATCCTTTCTCCTTTTTCTTTCTTCCGCTTTTTTGTCTCTTTCCTCCCTTACTTTCTTGTCCTCCGGTTTCTTCTCTTCTTTCTTCTTTTCTTCTTCTTGTTTCTTCTTTTCTTCTTTCCTCTTTTCTTCTTCTTGTTTCTTCTTTTCTTCTCTCTTCTCTTCTTCCTTCTTTTTTGTCACCGTTGCGCCTCGTGGATTCCCGCTGTTCCTTACGGACGCAACGTTTACGCGTTTCCCTGGCTCGTGCCTGGGAAGTTCGTATTTATTCTGGTTCCCTGTTGCATCGTCGGTGCCGGTGCTGGTGGCGGCGTCACGGGGTAAGATGGTGGCGGAATCGCGAAATTTGGCATTGGTGCAGCCACTGGTGGTGCTTGCCACTGACTATTTCGCTGTTGTTGCCCTTGGACCTGGCCATGCGGGTTTATCTGTGCGGGTGGAGTTCCCTTGTACTGCCAAGGACGCTGTCCTCCACCATTTCCTCTACCATTTCCCCGGTTCGGACTGTTTCCATACCCGTTTTGTCGATCATTGTTCTGGCTCGCGTTGACCGTACCGCCGAGGTCGCTGCTTTCGAGTAGTTCAATAAGTGCGTTTACTCGGCCGACGTTTCGGACGAGGATCGCTGTTCTTATGTGTTCGTCGAAATGCTTCGCAACTCGGCGAATCGTCTCCTGGTCGCTCATTGGTTCGCTCAGATCTCGAACATTTCCGATAACTCGAGTCGCATATTCTGCCTTCGTGAGGCGTTGTCCCTCGACGAAGTAGGTGCCATACTCAAGGTGACGCTTCACCTTGTCTTGGAGTTCGCGCCCCCAGTATCGTGCTCGAAAGGCTTCCTCGAATTGCGCGATATTTTCGACTTCCGGTGAGACCAGGTGCCACCAATCACGGGCCGTTTCCACCATGGCGTCGCCCATCATGCATGTTGTACGCCGGACGGCGTTCTTTTTTCTCCCTCGCCGAATCTGAAAAAACCCTGAAACAATAAGAAAAAATTATTAGCTAACAATACATAAAAACACTAAACTAATCTAAATACTCAGCGATGTGCCACTTCCGGCAATATCTCGAGTCCCCGTCGCCACAGTCGGATGCCTCCACCTGGAAAAAAAAAACAGAAATTAAAATAATTGCTGGTAGGAATAAAGCATTAGAATGCAACTTACCTTGCCCCAGGAGACGTCCGAATGAGGCCACGTGGAACTCCCGACGAGACACGATCCCAGCGAGTTAGGTGGCGGCATCACCGCCACCTACCGTAACCTGAAAGTACAAAAAATCTATATAAATAATAGCAATAAGCATTATTAATTAGAAACACTAAAAACTTACCTGTATCGAACTCGTTGCCGACCAAAGACGAGGTTTCGACAAGCCTCGCCACGGCCTCGCAGCGGGATCCCTCGTCGACGCCCAACCCTCGTACCTGTAACAGGAAAAAAAACGCATATTAAGAACTAGAAAAAACCTATGTGATTATAACTAAACGTAGAATAAGTACTCACCTGTATTATTGGGATATGGGCCTTCCGCCCATATCATCCGACGAACCCTCCGGCGCCCTCGACGACGCCGAGGCAAGTAGCGGGTTACCCGCTACCTCGCCGTAACCTGAAACATAAAGTGAAACATATCAAAAATTAGCTCAAGGAAGCTAATTACTAATTAAAAGTAAACCTAGAATAAAGCTTACCTTGGAATGTTCTCGCTGGACATGGGCCTTCCGCCCATGCCATTCGACGACGGACCCTCCGGCTCCACCGATGCGTCGACACCGTCGCTGGACCTGAAACATAAAAAAACACATATTAATAATAAATAAAAAATACTTAATAATCCTAATTAGAACTAAACCTAGAATAAAAACTTACCTGTGTTAAGTGAGACATGGGCCTTCCGCCCAGGCCATCCGGTGGAGCCTCCGGCTCTCTCGACGACACCGAGGCAAGGCAGTGGCTTATCCGCTACCTCGCAAAAACCTGAAACAGAAAAAATCGTTTATTAATAATAAGGAGAGAACATGTACATAGTTAATCGTAGAAATAAGAAACATACCTGTAATCCTAGAAAAACCGCATCGCTGCCAAAGGCACCTGTTGCCGGGAAAAACACAAACACTGCACAAAAACACAAAATACGCGCACTAACACACACTGACACTAACACACACCGGTTTTACCGGATATAATATTTTTTTTTCCCCGAATCGACCACACGGCACTAGTTTTAAAACGCTTTCGCACTACATATTAATTGTTTAAAAAAAAAACACACATCACGCAAAACATCGCCCGAGGTTAGGGCGTACCATCGCCGCGCACACGCTCGACACTTACACGCGAAAACCGAACTTTAACAGAGATAGCCGAGCGCAGCGACGGTACGCCCGGGCCTCTACTCTAGACTAATTGTAACTCTAGCCGCGAGAGGGCGATTTCGCGAGAGTTTCTCGCAAGCGAATGAGCCACTGATCGGCAATAAATAGCCGAGCATTCCACGAATAAAGGACGCAAATCAACCTACCAAGACTCGTCTCGGTTCAAAGGACTTATTCGTTTTTCCCGTCTTCCTCTCCGGTCGACAATCTTGGCGAGAAGGCTGCCGTGGTTCCTATCACCGACAGCCTCTCCCAAAAAGGGAAACTGTTTCCTTCGAAACAAACCACGTTGCTGAAGAGCGAACACCATCCATCGGGGGAAATCACCGCCAAGGAGTTGCCGAGGAACGATCACCGACGACCGTCTAACTGCTGTAGAGCAGCCCTCTTCCTGCTGAAAAGCGGAAAAAACCCTGCTGCAGAGCAGAGCAACCTGCTGAAAAGCGGTACGTTCGAGTACCTAACTGCCGAAAGGCGGAGGGAAAGAACTCCGGCTGAAAAGCGGACTTCCTACCTACCGACGGAGGATTTTTTCGAACCGACGAGGACAACTATTCCGCATGCCGCGGCCAAAACGTAACCAATGTTACCAGCGGCGCCTTGACGCCCGAGCGGAGGCACGCCTCGAGAGCAAGTCGGAGCAGCTCGTTCGGGACCTCAGGCCCCGGGGTATCAATTGCACCGTCCGGATCACTCACGTCGCCACCCACGATCCGCGCCCTTGGCCCTACCAACCCCGGCTACAACCTCAGCCGAACACCATAGCCGTGGTTGGGCCAGGATTGTTCTCGCCAAACCCTCGGGACACGGAGCCGCTCGACCTACGCTTCATCCCGTATCCTCGGAGAGGCCCGATATACGTGCGACGAACCACTCCTCCCGAAATCCGGGGAGGTGGCTACGCACCGCCTATCGCCGTTACTGGGCCGGTCTCGATCCGCGCGCCCACCTACCCGCAACAGCCCGAGGTAAAAAAGGGAACCCTACCGGTCCCAGACGCAAGCTCGTCCGGTGGGGAGATTCCGGGGGCATTCCTCGAGGTACCAGATAAACGGACCTTCCAACCGCCATCGCCATTGGTACCGAGGTGTCAACCACCACCTGACCCGTCACCAAAAGGTCTACGACACCTCTGGGAGAAGTTGTACGGGGAGCCTTCGAACCCCGACGGCGAGACCCTCCCCGAGAGTCAGCCCGAGCAACCTCCGGTGATACTCGGCAAAATCCCGGAACCCACCAGCAACGCGGGACATACCGAGAGAAGATGGAAGGCGTGTTGGTCACCGGACAGCGACCTGAGCTCCCGAAGCTCTTTGGGCCTCCTCGCGAGCGCCACTGCCGTGTTCGAACGCGTGACCGACTCCCCGGCGCTGCCCGGTTTCGGCGAGGTTAGCTCGTTGCACGTGCTGGCGGAGGCCGCCGAGAACACCCCCCGGGCGGAGGTCTACGATCCCACTGCTCAATATACCTCCATCTATGCAGGAGTAGGCCGACACCCGGGGGTGTTTCAGCGAGCGCCGCCGGAATACGTGCCGACGCAGCTACCCGTCGAGCCGGGAAGCGCCGAGGAGGGCGAAGAGTCGGTCGGAAACACCGCCATCCATCCGCGGATATAGGCGAAAGCGCCCTACCGG
The DNA here is from genome assembly GCA_964017025.1 of Stenichneumon culpator. Classification (NCBI taxonomy): domain Eukaryota; kingdom Metazoa; phylum Arthropoda; class Insecta; order Hymenoptera; family Ichneumonidae; genus Stenichneumon; species Stenichneumon culpator. The sequence continues at coordinate 30,474 of CAXHKB010000007.1, read as the reverse complement.
GTCTACAACGACCCCACGCCAATCCAGCGTGAAACGGAGACAACCGGTCTACCCGACCGTGCCCTTCGAGGGGCTAAACTGACGAGGAGAACAGGAGCGGGGTAACTCCCCGGGTTTAAACGGCCCTTATCAGGGCCAATAAAACCATTCAAACATACGCGAAACCCCTTCGCGTGCAATCATAGACGACAGAGCTCCCGACTTATCACGCGCCTACCGGCGTGGTATTGTCAATTGGCGCCCAACGTGGGGCCTTAAAATTAAAAACAGTTGTTTTTAGCTTCCCCGCGATAAAACCCCTACCGACTGAGTTACCGCGTAACCCGCGAGAATTACCGTCCGTTAATCGGTTCGAAACACGTGTAAATGCCGCAGCTAAAACATACACCTCCCGAACCTCGAAAATCGGCGCGGATTCTCGGACAACCCCCGTCTACGAACATACCGTCTCCACGGATCGGGAAAACGCCTACGCAGGTGCGTAGAAAATCATTGATATCTAGCCGCGTTAAAAGAACACCGCCCGTGAACGTCGGAAATTCGCGTTCGAGACAATCACTTCCGGGAGTGGAAAAAAACCCGGTGGCGCCCAACTCCGACCAAATACCGCCGCCAAACGGTGAAGCAATACTGGAAAGCGCGAGCGGTTCAAACGACACCGTTTTAGTTACTTCCGGTTTAACCCCCCCCCCCGGCTCAAGTAATACCGTACCAGGTAACGTCGGCCTAAACGATTCCGGATTAAATACCCCCGTTCAAGACAACGTCGGGTCACCGAACGCCGGACGAGATATTCCCGGTATAAATAACCCACCTCCACTAGAAGCGATGGCTGACAATAATGCCAATGCGCAACCCAATCCCCTGGGCGGATTGGAAAATCTGGAGGCCTTGCTGCGCGCAATTAACGAAGCGCCAAGGGTTCCGCTACCCACATACGCTGGGGTCGATCACGAAGACCCAAATACGTTCTTGACGAGGTGCGAGGAGTATTTCGTGTCCGCACGAATTCCCCACTCGGCTAGAACGAAAACTGCCGCCTCCAGTCTTCACGGAGAAGCCGAAAAATGGTGGTCGTGTTACCAGCCACTCGACTTCGACTGGAACAATTTCCGGGAACTACTATTAAGTCGGTACGACTCTCCCGCGGTAATTTCCCGACTAAACGCCCAGCTCTTTTCGCGAAAACAAGGCGAAAAGGAGCCTGCGGGCATCTTCTTACAGCAGAAGTATCTTCTTTACCAGCGGATCCGCGGAGAAGACGCCGAAGAAGCCAAGGTCGCTACTCTGCTCGAGCTACTACGCCCCAGCTTGAGACTGGCAGTTAGACCCGCAGCACCACGAACCCTGGCCGAACTAACCTCGAAGGCTATCGAGATGGAGCACGACCTCCTGGAACAAGCTCCACCGAATAAACCGAGGAGAGAAGCAACAGAACGTCCTGCGGAAGCTAGACCCGCCAGACCAGCCGCGGAAACGGTCCAGCCTCCATCTTGCTGGCATTGCCCGGAGCGACATTTCCACCGTGACTGCCCGGTGTTGACCAGGAAGAACGCGGAACGCAATGCTAATCCGGGAAACAGACCCGGGGTGGCAGAAGCGCCGAATCCTGCCGCCCACCCCCAGAATTAGGCCTGACTGAGGAGAGCATCGGTAGAAATAAATTACCACACATCTGGGTAATTTTGAACGGCCAAGAGGTTTGCGCCGCTATCGACTGCTTCGCCAGCCACTGCTTTGTCCAGCCTCACCTGTTACCACCTGGACAACACATCACACCTCGAGCTGGAAATGCCAATTTGGGAGGACGCAACGCTCAAATGCGACTCACCGGGGAAACCTCGTTCAAGATCATAATCCATGGCCACGTGTTAGACGTACACGCGTGGGTGGCTCCAGATGCTAGAGAGCCACTGATTTTGGGCTACCCATGGCTAGTTCAACAACACACCGTTACCGACTTAAGATACGGAACTCTCTACCTGGGGAAAAACGAACGTTTCTCCGTCCGGCTAGTGGATGCCGCAGTACCTGCAGAGACGCCGGAAACAATCAGCATCGAGGAATTCCAGCATGGTATCCCGGACGAATGGCGTGAAGCATTTCAAGCGCTCTTCCAAAGGCACGTCCGAATCTTCAAACGCCCAGGAAGACTACTACAAACTCATGAGCACTAAGCATGAGATCAAGCTCACTTCCGAGCAAGCCTTTCGCCTCCAGCCCTACAAATACTCAACGGAAAAGGCTCAAATCATCCGCGAGCAAATTGAGGCGATGCTTGCAGACGGCATCATCGAGCCATGCACTTCCCCATACAGCTCGCCCATCGTGATTGTGAAGAAGAAGGATGGACGCCCGAGATTCTGCGTGGATTACCGAAAACTCAACTCCATCACGGAAGATGTAATGCAGCCCATGCCGAAAATACATGAGGCACTGAAGGAACTCGGCGTAGCAAAGGTCTTCTCCACGATTGATTTAAAGAGCGGGTATTGGCAGATCCCGATGGACCCTCCCGCAAAACGGCTGACCGCATTTACTGCCCCAGGGGGAGGCACGTACCAATTTCGGGTGATGCCGTTCGGCCTCAAGAACGCACCGAACACCTTCCAACGGTTGATGAGCCAGGAGGTTCTAACCGGATACATCGGTACAATATGTATTGTATACCTCGATGACATCATAATATTCTCCAACACCTGGGAGGATCACCTTCAACATTTGACTCTAGTGCTAGAGAGATTAGCGCTGCACGGCCTTACCTGCGCCATCGAAAAATGCCATTTCGGTAAAACCGAGTTAAAATACCTCGGCCATACGGTAACCTTAACCGGAAACGAGGCTCAGCAGGAGCACGTCGGCGTCATCATGGACTTCGCGACCCCGAAAACGAAGAGGGATGTCCAGAAGTTGATGGGAACATGCAACTGGCTACGAGAGTACATTCCACAATTCGCTACCCTGACGATCCCGATAACCGATACACTCGCCGGGAAAGGTAGATTCCAGTGGACCGACGCAGCACAAAAGGCCTTCGACAAACTCAAGACTGAGATTAAAAAACCATTGAAGCTCGCAAGACTCGATCCAACGCTCCAGTACATCCTGCAGACCGATGCAAGCAAGATCGGAATGGGAGCTGTCCTGTACCAACTGACACCGGAGGGAAGTAAAAACATCATCAGTTACGCCAGCGCGAAATTCAGTCCGGTCGAAACTCGTTACCATAGTAACGAACAAGAATGCCTGGCGGTGGTCTGGGCAGTGAAGAGGTATCGCTGCTACCTAGAGGATCATCCATTTATCCTACGGACGGATAATCGAGCTCTGCTGTGGCTACGTCGAATGAAGAACGAAAAATCCAAGTTGAGCAGGTGGGCAATCCTGCTGGAAGAGCTCAACTACGTCGTAGAACACGTGCCGGGACAAGCTAATTCTCTTCCCGATGCATTGTCAAGAAACCCGGAAGAAGGACCAGTCGGGGATCTGGAAGATCCCAGCCGAATGCTGCCGCCGGAACACGCTAACCCACATGGGGAAGAATCGGTGCCTGAAATTTTCGGTATCACCGTGGAACCCCTCATACTCCAAATAATGGAGGATCAGCAATCAGACCCTAGGATCCAGCGACTCGTAGCAGCCTTAGACCGGGACTCTCCAAAGTACAAATTCATCGACGGCGGCCTATGGAAGGATATCCAAGGCACGTGGAAATTACTCGTGCCGGAAGTCTCGAAACAGCGAGTACTGCACGAGTATCACGACTCCCCACTCGCCGGACATCCCGGAGCGGACGAAACTCTTCGTGCGATCCAACGACGTTTCACGTGGGAAGACTTACGTAAAGACGTGCGCACGTACGTACAGAGGTGCCACCTGTGTGCCTGCACCAAGGCCACACGGCCGCATCATACCGACCAACTCCGGCCTCATCAACCGACTTCTCCTTGGACGACAGTGGCTGTCGATCTAATGGGCCCCTACCCACGTACGGGAAAGGGCAAGAAGTTCATACTCGTCGTGACGGACCTCTTCTCAAGATGGATCGAAGCGTTTCCCCTGGGGTCATCGGATGCAACCGTGATCATTAAGATCCTCGAGAGAGAGGTCTTCGCCCGAAGGGGATATCCACGAGCAATACTCTCGGACAATGGACCCCAATTTGTTAGTCAGAAATGGTTAAACGCCTGCGATAGGTGGCAAGCTCAACACTGGACCACGGCGATATATCATCCCCGGGCCAACCCAACGGAGAGAAGAAATCAAGAGATCAAGAAAGGTCTCCGGCTTCATTTACAGAATGCCCGGCATAAAGATTGGGATCTACACCTGGAGACAGTGCTCTTCAGCCTTCGAACACGAAGGAATGCCGCTACAGGATATACTCCCAGCGAGGTACTACTCGGCATCAACCTACGAAAACCGGGCGAATGGAGGTTTCCGCAATCACGAGCGGAAGTCAACACCCGGAACGAGGTAAATCAGCAGATCTGCTGCCACCAAGAACGTTATCAAGAACGTTATTGCTCCAAAGAGGAGCAAACATCATCCCGCTACCAGATCGGAGATCTGGTCTACGCAAAAAATCACTCGCTGTCCAACGCGGTCCAAGGAATACACGCCGGATTCACCCCTGTGTGGGAAGGACCGTACCCCGTCATCGAGGTAGTACGCGGAGAGGTGTACATCATCAACAGGCGTGGGGAAAAACGCCAAAATTCACGGCTCCCAATTAAAGCCTGCATCAGGGGTTGTTGGAAACGCCCCGGATTCCCCAAATCAAACGGGGAATCCCCTACAAAAATCGCTAACTCCCTCTAGGGAGCGCGAATGGCCGCACCTGGCCCTCCCTACCACTACTCCTACTCCCCGCCCGACCATAAAACCAACGACGGTGGAGCACGGAGCACCATTCTCGGCTCAGAGCTCTAACCGAGAACAACTACCTCCCGGAACCAACATGGCGCATCACTGGGAGAACCTACTCGATGATTCGAGTTCCAACAGCTCAGCAAGGGGCAGTCCAGTCCAGACATCGGGCTCACATACGCCCGGAGCCCCAAGGCACTCAGGGCGAGTGACCAAACCACCGGCTGCCGTAGATGCTCCAGGTCGGAGCCCACGGCCCACTACCTCCCGGGGAGCTACCCGGGAGAAACAGGGAAACTGCTGTGATTGGAGCACAGACTCGGCACCGAGTTCACCAATGTCCGAGGTCCCGCGGAGTCCTCACAGGCCGCGAACTCCAACTGCACCGAAGAAGAAGAGGGCGAAGAAACTCTCTTCAAGATCCCCAGATCGGCGCCTACAACACAGACAGGCGTCTCCCCCCCCCCCTTACTACGTACCCTTTGGATCCGAACACTACGAAGATCCCGAAGGAGAGAAGAAGACTGAACCGCGTTATAACCTCCGAAAGAGGAAGGCGCTAAAGTACTGTAAATAATCAAGTTTTGTTCATTTAATATCTTACTTTGCATACATTCGAGAAGATATATTCAATATTATCACATATTATCGTTGATTATACTTACAACCGGTTGTATTTTATATTCATAATATTTAGTTACTACATAGCTTAAGTTAACGGTTTCACGTTTTTCACATTCGAGCAGGGGGGGGGGGCATGTTGTACGCCGGACGGCGTTCTTTTTTCTCCCTCGCCGAATCTGAAAAAACCCTGAAACAATAAGAAAAAATTATTAGCTAACAATACATAAAAACACTACACTAATCTAAATACTCAGCGATGTGCCACTTCCGGCAATATCTCGAGTCCCCGTCGCCACAGTCGGATGCCTCCACCTGGAAAAAAAAAACAGAAATTAAAATAATTGCTGGTAGGAATAAAGCATTAGAATGCAACTTACCTTGCCCCAGGAGACGTCCGGATGAGGCCACGTGGAACTCCCGACGAGACACGATCCCAGCGAGTTAGGTGGCGGCATCACCGCCACCTACCGTAACCTGAAAGTACAAAAAATCTATATAAATAATAGCAATAAGCATTATTAATTAGAAACACTAAAAACTTACCTGTATCGAACTCGTTGCCGACCAAAGACGAGGTTTCGACAAGCCTCGCCACGGCCTCGCAGCGGGATCCCTCGTCGACGCCCAACCCTCGTACCTGTAACAGGAAAAAAAAAACGCATATTAAGAACTAGAAAAAACCTATGTGATTATAACTAAACGTAGAATAAGTACTCACCTGTATTATTGGGATATGGGCCTTCCGCCCATATCATCCGACGAACCCTCCGGCGCCCTCGACGACGCCGAGGCAAGTAGCGGGTTACCCGCTACCTCGCCGTAACCTGAAACATAAAGTGAAACATATCAAAAATTAGCTCAAGGAAGCTACTTACTAATTAAAAGTAAACCTAGAATAAAGCTTACCTTGGAATGTTCTCGCTGGACATGGGCCTTCCGCCCATGCCATTCGACGACGGACCCTCCGGCTCCACCGATGCGTCGACACCGTCGCTGGACCTGAAACATAAAAAAACACATATTAATAATAAATAAAAAATACTTAATAATCCTAATTAGAACTAAACCTAGAATAAAAACTTACCTGTGTTAAGTGAGACATGGGCCTTCCGCCCAGGCCATCCGGTGGAGCCTCCGGCTCCCTCGACGACACCGAGGCAAGGCAGTGGCTTATCCGCTACCTCGCAAAAACCTGAAACAGAAAAAATCGTTTATTAATAATAAGGAGAGAACATGTACATAGTTAATCGTAGAAATAAGAAACATACCTGTAATCCTAGAAAAACCGCATCGCTGCCAAAGGCACCTGTTGCCGGGAAAAACACAAACACTGCACAAAAACACAAAATACGCGCACTAACACACACTGACACTAACACACACCGGTTTTACCGGATATAATATTTTTTTTTCCCGAATCGACCACACGGCACTAGTTTTAAAACGCTTTCGCACTACATATTAATTGTTAAAAAAAAAAAAACACACATCACGCAAAACATCGCCCGAGGTTAGGGCGTACCATCGCCGCGCACACGCTCGACACTTACACGCGAAAACCGAACTTTAACGGAGATAGCCGAGCGCAGCGACGGTACGCCCGGGCCTCTACTCTAGACTAATTGTAACTCTAGCCGCGAGAGGGCGATTTCGCGAGAGTTTCTCGCAAGCGAATGAGCCACTGATCGGCAATAAATAGCCGAGCATTCCACGAATAAAGGACGCAAATCAACCTACCAAGACTCGTCTCGGTTCAAAGGACTTATTCGTTTTTCCCGTCTTCCTCTCCGGTCGACAATCTTGGCGAGAAGGCTGCCGTGGTTCCTATCACCGACAGCCTCTCCCAAAAAGGGAAACTGTTTCCTTCGAAACAAACCACGTTGCTGAAGAGCGAACACCATCCATCGGGGGAAATCACCGCCAAGGAGTTGCCGAGGAACGATCACCGACGACCGTCTAACTGCTGTAGAGCAGCCCTCTTCCTGCTGAAAAGCGGAAAAAACCCTGCTGCAGAGCAGAGCAACCTGCTGAAAAGCGGTACGTTCGAGTACCTAACTGCCGAAAGGCGGAGGGAAAGAACTCCGGCTGAAAAGCGGACTTCCTACCTACCGACGGAGGATTTTTTCGAACCGACGAGGACAACTATTCCGCATGCCGCGGCCAAAACGTAACCAATGTTACCAGCGGCGCCTTGACGCCCGAGCGGCGGCACGCCTCGAGAGCAAGTGGGAGCAGCTCGTTCGGGACCTCAGGCCCCGGGGTATCAATTGCACCGTCCGGATCACTCACGTCGCCACCCACGATCCGCCCCCTTGGCCCTACCAACCCCGGCTACAACCTCAGCCGAACACCATAGCCGTGGTTGGGCCAGGATTGTTCTCGCCAAACCCTCGGGACACGGAGCCGCTCGACCTACGCTTCATCCCGTATCCTCGGAGAGGCCCGATATACGTGCGACGAACCACTCCTCCCGAAATCCGGGGAGGTGGCTACGCACCGCCTATCGCCGTTACTGGGCCGGTCTCGATCCGCGCGCCCACCTACCCGCAACAGCCCGAGGTAAAAAAGGGAACCCTACCGGTCCCAGACGCAAGCTCGTCCGGTGGGGAGATTCCGGGGGCATTCCTCGAGGTACCAGATAAACGGACCTTCCAACCGCCATCGCCATCGGTACCGAGGTGTCAACCACCACCTGACCCGTCACCAAAAGGTCTACGACACCTCTGGGAGAAGTTGTACGGGGAGCCTTCGAACCCCGACGGCGAGACCCTCCCCGAGAGTCAGCCCGAGCAACTTCCGGTGATACTCGGCAAAATCCCGGAACCCACCAGCAACGCGGGACATACCGAGAGAAGAAGGAAGGCGTGTTGGTCACCGGACAGCGACCTGAGCTCCCGAAGCTCTTTGGGCCTCCTCGCGAGCGCCGCTGCCGTGTTCGAACGCGTGACCGACTCCCCGGCGCTGCCCGGTTTCGGCGAGGTCAGCTCGTTGCACGTGCTGGCGGAGGCCGCCGAGAACACCCCCCGGGCGGAGGTCTACGATCCCACTGCTCAATATACCTCCATCTATGCAGGAGTAGGCCGACACCCGGGGGTGTTTCAGCGAGCGCCGCCGGAATACGTGCCGACGCAGCTACCCGTCGAGCCGGGAAGCGCCGAGGAGGGCGAAGAGTCGGTCGGAAACACCGCCATCCATCCGCGGATATAGGCGAAAGCGCCCTACCGGGTCTACAACGACCCCACGCCAATCCAGCGTGAAACGGAGACAACCGGTCTACCCGACCGTGCCCTTCGAGGGGCTAAACTGACGAGGAGAACAGGAGCGGGGTAACTCCCCGGGTTTAAACGGCCCTTATCAGGGCCAATAAAACCATTCAAACATACGCGAAACCCCTTCGCGTGCAATCATAGACGACAGAGCTCCCGACTTATCACGCGCCTACCGGCGTGGTATTGTCATGCATCGAAATTCCGCGCCCTCGGGCTCTATGGCGCTGAAATGGTCCTTTAACGTTTTCAAATACTGCATCGGACGTTGCACTCCATCACCCTTGAACGTCGGGAGCCTTTTCGATGCTACGTATGCTTTGCTGGCGTTTAATCCCCCGAACATCGTGGTCCCGAGCGTCGATTGGGACAGCGCACCCCGTGCTTGTGCAGCATACTCGCGGATCCTTTTCGCATTCTCCTTTGCGGTTTTTAACGCTTGGGCTGAAACTTTCGTGACTCCTTCAAGGCGATCGATTAACTTAACGACGGTTACATTCTGGGCCGCTAATTGCTCTCGGGTGTGTGCATTTATTGGCCTCTGCTCATCCCGGATCGCTTTTCGCATGGTTTCGATCTTGCGCTCTGTATCAGCCTCGCTTTCGGTCACCGCTCGAGAGAGTGCTGTTAGCATCCTGGCCTGCGCTTCCCGTGTTCGTTCTACGCAGGCCGACGCCAGATTCACTTGTGTGTTCTAAAGTTTTTCGAATTACTGCCGATGGTCCGCCTTCATCTGCATCAGGGTCATGAGGATGGCCCGGTTGCTGTCGTCACTGATTTCCCCTTCGTTGGTGATTTCTTGCTGGGTCCCATTTTCTTTTGTGGCGGTTGTTACATCTCCCGCGTTGGTTTGGGGAATCATGGACAATCGATTCATTGCCCTCTGCTCTCGGATTCCACCTCTGCCAATCAATCCGTCTGCCGTGGTCGATTCCCAAGCGAGGGTAAGGTTCGGCAAATTAGCGTCGACCAAACTCTCGTCTCGTGATTCCTCAGAGACTCCGGGGGTCTCGTCATCTATTGTGACTTCCTCCGTCGCCCCCCTTTCAGCATCTTCCGCGGTGTGTTGCTCTCTTAGCCTTTGGATTTGTGCTCGCGCGGCTCGATGCGCGCCTTCCTCTTGCTCCATCAATTCGAGCTCGCGCATCTCCACCGCGACGGATTTCTTGGACATTATTGTAATTTGTTCTATTTTATTCTATTAATTTGTTTAAGTCTTTATTTATTTATTTATTTATTGGCTCTGGCACCGCCAATTCCTTTTTGCTCGGGCCCCACGTCGGGCGCCAAATGTAACAGGAGCAACTACTCGTACAATAATTTCCCGTATTTGCGCACCTCCTTACGAGGACGTGCACTCAAACGGAAGGATTCGTGGACTCGAGTGTCTAGGAATTATGGGCTGGTGTGTCAGAGACGTTTTTGATGTGAAACAATAATACTTTTTATTGGTAGAGTAACAAGCTCTTGGGTGATGACACGTATTTCGATTCCTTCAATTAATTCGTGTTCTTTATTCTTATTCCAAATAATTATTCCACTCGGTAACAAAATTGTATATCCCGATCTCAGCTCTTATGTTATTAACTAAATTAATTTCTTGAAGTGCGAATATTTTAATCGAAAGGGTTTATACGCGTGTGGACCGAACTGCGCATGCGTGGGCAGCTCCTCGATCGTCGCTGAATCCAGCTAGCCGTCGCGCTCGGCTGTACTTGCGATGACGTCACGACTCGGCGACCGCCGGTGACAGCTCGCTCACCTCGCGATTTGCAATTGGGTTTATTTTGATAATTAGCCGTTTTTACCTTGGTTTGACGGTATCGGTCCCTTTAGGGAAAGTGAATGAAGCCCTGGAGGTGCGTTCTTCACGTCCTGGTGGTGTGAATTTATTTATTCCTTTGCGGGCCACCTATCTGACCGGTCACTTTGGTCACTTTACCGATTAGCTCCAATCGTTGCACAAATGTATAAATTCGAAATTGGTACGAGATGTCAACGTGTCACGCGTTCTACGAGTCCTCGGCCGGAATTTCACAAGTTCACCGTGACCAATTTTTATAATTCCCACGTTTCACAATTTTTATGTGTTCGACATTCGCACGAGGTCTTTTTTCGGCACGACTTTCACGGGTCCGAGTCGGCCCAAAATTTATAAGTCCTTTTTCGGCACGAGTTTTATAAGTTCACTCGGCACAGAAAATTCATGAGTCCGAATCGCACAGCTTTATGAGTCTAAATTAGGCACGAATTTTATAAGTTCAATCCGGCACAAATTTTTATGAGTCCGAACGGCACAAATTTTATAAGTCCGCACGACACAAAATTTATAAGTCCACCGTAGCACAAAATTTATAAGTCCTCCGTAGCACAAAATTTATAAGTCCTTTTTGGCACTTTTTTCACTTTCCTCACTTTTCACTTTTATTCACTTTTGACTTTTTCCTTTGGAGTTGGCCGATGGTAAAGTAGATCGTTCACTCATGAACTGGTCCTCGACTGTCGAAATCGCCGTCTTTTATACCCCGATTTTGCTCCCCTTCTCCGTCGGTTCTGCAGGGTTTTGGCGGACTCGCGTCTGCGTGCGATCGGCCGATTATTAATTTTCTTATTGGTTGAGAGCATCCTGGCCTTCTACCCTCCAATCCCGGGTCGGTATCGTAGTGACGATCGTCCGGTGTTACCCGCCGAGCGAATAGTGTGCTCGGTCGGTGCCGTGTGCAAATTTTATGTCGTCATTTTCGTCCAATCGGTAGGGCCGATTTTCCCTCGCTTTCGCCTTTCTCCGACCTTGACCGTGCTTTCGCCGCAAGCCCGTTCGGCAGCGCCGCTGTGCTTCCGAATCCTTGCTAGTGCCGTCGGCTATTGCGCGTGCGCGTCGCTTCGACATCGATCGAGCCGCCGCTCGATCCCGTCGGATGGCGCCACTTGGCTCTCCGCGGGCTTGTCCGACGGCTGCTCTGCATCTCGCTGGGCGGACAGCGTCTCCCGGGCTCTCGCGGTGTGCCGTCACCGGGGCCACTCGGGAGATCTTAATTATGTAGGGGAGTTACACGTTATATGAGGTATTCTCTGTCAAACCAGCCAATTTTTTTTTCGACTTCCTCAGATCTATCACATAATTGGCCACATTTTAGTATCACTTGAAAGTACCCTTTGCGAATTTTTTCAGATTTTTTAATCCGTCCTTTCAGGGAGATGCGTTTTTGTGTAAAATTCATATATCTTGAAAGGAATGAGTCGGGCAAAAAATATCTAACGTCAAAAAAGTTCTCTTTATCCACGAACTATTTAATGGAATATGTCATCGATACATTCAACACCAAACTAGCCGATGCAAAGAAAATAAGCCGATACTAGATTACAAATAAAAACTTCTTCCTACAAAAACTACCGCCATTCATTATAAAACAAATGAAAATCAAACGCCAACTGTATCGTGAATGCCGAGTAAATCGTTGTAATTTATTCAAAGCAGGCAATTAACGAAAACCTGTGAGGCAATTCACCAATCCCAGGACGAAAATTATTGGGGAACAATTTTACAAAACTAACCAAATATAACCAAGCACGCAATTCTTCATGAAACGTTACCATTAACGGACACACAATAGCATCGAACGTGGAAAAAGCAGAGGTATTCTCACAACACTTACAAACTATCTAACGATCCAACCTTCAGTGACCAAAAATTCAGAGACGTCTGAAACTGGTACGAGCAATATTTCAACCAAACATTTGTACAAGAATCAGAATTCAGCAGAGTAACAAAAACGGAAGTGGAGAATCTCAGGAGAAAATACAAAAATACATCACCAGGAATTGACAATATCCCTATCAAAATAGTTAAAAATTTGAGCCGTACTGTCATGCTATACATAGTAGGTATATTCCCGAGTAGACATTTTCGAGCGTTACACCGGGCCATGACAGGGTCCGGGGGAGGCTTGACAAGAGCCTGATAACTTTTGATCAGAATGGTCGAAAATGTTTACTCGGATTTAACTATTCCTTAAGAGCTTCCAAATCCCACCCACTAGCATCAAAGCCATATCAACATGGATACAACTCAACAAACGATTCGCATCTAATCAGCCAGCAAACATTTATTCGCTATACATCGGCAATCCGCACAAAACATTTTCCGAAGACATACATTTCCAACACAGACTAGATATCAATACCTTATCAGAATGACGAATGAAGAAGTATATGATTGTATACACCACATGAACACACAAGTTACAGACTCATCCTAAATATAATCAAGTGAACCTAAAATGTGGCTAATTATGGGATAGATCTGAGAGGGTCGAAAAAAAGTGGCTGAGTTGACAGAGAATGCCTCATATATACGTTAGGGGTGTGTGAATATTTGAAAATTGTGAATAATCTTTTCCTGCAGAGTTGACTTTAAAATAACCCACCGAGGATCATGGGCGTCTGTTGACATTTTTTGTCTAACAGAGCAGAGCTCTCTGATGTATGGCAATAGGGTGCAGTGTATAAACCACAAATTCGTCAGATTCGTGATCAGCATGAACAAATACACTAAATATAGTCCCGAAGCTACGAATAATGAAAAAAGTTTATCTGGAATTTTTATAATCAATATTGCAATAAAGCGATATTTTGCGTATATGCAATTAGCGATTCCTTTGCTTCATGATGGCATCGTGAATAAACAAGTAGTGCCTATTACTTTTGACACATTTATATCTCTCTCTATATTTATACCACTCGCAACTCTACCAGAAAACATCTCTTCTGAAATGTCTCTACCATATTACAACTCTACCGAAATCTCTACCAGAATTTAATTCAACTCTCTCGGAATTGATATAAAACTCTCCCGGAATTGAAATAAAAATCGCCCCGAATTGAAATAAAACTCCCCGAATTTAAATAAAACTCTCCCAGAATTTTATTTCAATTTCGGGAGAATTTTATTTAAATTCCCGTAGAGTTTTATTTAAATTCCCGTAGAGTTTCATTTGAATTCCCGTAGTTTTATTTAAATTCCGAAAGATTTTTATTTCAATTCCGGGAGAGTTGTATGTCAATTCCGGAAGAATTGTTTCCCTCAGTGGTAGAGATTTTGGTAGAGTTATTATCCGGTAGACTTGTTTTCTGGTAGAGATGTTTGGGGAGAGATATTTTCTGGTAAACTTGTGAGTGGTAGAGATATAAATGTGCCTTAAGTTCTATGGTGACAAATGCACAAAATAATCATGCAAATAAAATAATCCGACAAAATGACATTTTCATAGCGCTTCCTTATAAAAGTTGAAAATTAAAATTTTCATATCGGTTCCTCATAAAAGTTGAAAATTGAAGTGTTCATATCGATTTCTCATATAGGAAGGTTTGCGAATTAAGAGACATTATGAGAAAACGATATGAAATTTAGAATTTTCAACTTTTCAATGTTCAATTTCGATAATGAGGAAACGATTTGCCAATCCAATTTGCATCTTTTTTTTATTATGACTAAATGTAACCCCAATTATGACCCATAAAAATTGCGAGATTTATGCAGGCGTCCATCGTGCTTTTTCACGTTTTGATCGTACTGTAATCACTCGAGGAGCACTTCCGTTACGCTTTCGAATGATACCTCTTGGGAATTTTTTCTAGTAGAATACGAAGGCAAGTGGGCCTTCCTAGGTTTTATTGGGAAGTAGTCATACGGCTGTATGGAAATACAAAAAATTGCTATTTTACACAAAGTGTTGTGTAAAAATTCGTTGTATCAATTTTTTGTTATTAATCGTTTCACGATTGTGTCCGATGTATCTCTCCTTCTGATCATGAATTTGCTACCTACTTCACTTGAAGCTCATATTTGATAAGGAAATGCGTTGAAAGTAAAATATTAATTCGCACACCGCTGATATACGTTATTGGAGCGCAGGAATAATTTTGTTCTTGCTCCATACACATTATTAATCATTGATGAAAACATGCGAAGAATTATCGGAAATCTACTTTGCATCAATAATAAATGTGTAATGTTACCTTTCGCAGCCTTCTTGGATCGTCGACGCTTGCGACCATTTGGTCGACACGGCGCTACGCCGCCACCTTGGGCCCGTAGCTGCTGCCTTCGTCTCTTTTTACGCTGATTTTTTTTCTGGATCGAGATACTGTAAACGATTACATATTAATAATTAGCAGTGTTCAAAAATGTGTTAAACGATATATCACTGATCGCCTTACTCTTTGCACTCAGTCGCTGAGCTGCCGTTGCTGCTACGCCTACATTACCATATCAAGATTAATATCGTAAGAGAAGCTTCTTGAACTATTGATGAAAATATTGCAAAATATTCCATGTGGTTTCATATAATAGTTTATGTTACCATTGTTGGAAGTCCCAGCGCCAACGTTGGCTACCTCGTCTATCTCGATCTCTTCGACGTCGTCTAGGGAAAGTGAAGAATATAGGTAAGATTGTAGTGTTTTGGGTCACGACTATTCTCGCGAAGTATTTCTCCTATGTCCTGACCGTCAACTAGATTTGATTATCCTAACTGGATGATTTAAAAAATAAGTTACTTACCGCTGTCATTACCGCTTGTGATGTCCACCACACTTATGTTGTCGATGGGGGGGACCGACCCTCGTCCAATCGCCTCAAAATCTTGCCTCGGGGCGAAATTTGCTTCGGCGTTTATGTGGACATTGTCTTTAATATGGAACAGTATTACAAATAGATTAAATGAATACAGTTCTTTCTCATGAGAAGACTTTCGATGCATACATTAACATTATAACGGGGTTTTTAGGCCCGCTAAACTTCGCCCTATCCGTCTGCGCTTCCGGCGCCGGGAGAGCCGTTGAGCGCCAGCCTATTTTGAATTATCGGCGGAATAGACAAACCGCAACGTAACCGAAACTGAACTAAACCGAAACTCGCGAATCGAAATCGAATCTCAAAGACACGAGAACAGGGCGGCTCCGGAGACAGACAGAATAGATAGCGGTATACCCGAGTCGCTCAGTGTGCTAGGTTATGGAGAGAGGGGTGGGACGATTATCCCCAGCCAAAGAGAGGATCGTGAAAGAGTAACGGTAAATAAATGCCGAGGTTCTGCTTACGTGTTCCACTATTCATCAAATCTCTCAAAATTACAATCAAACATAACATACGGCGAGAGCAAATAAACCCGAAGGCGAGAACGATACAAAGTCCAGATGCGAGAACATCAAAATGCGAGAACGGTATAAAGCCAAAAGGTAACGAGATCGGTGTGTGATTACGACCGGTAACGATAATCGTGGAAGCGAGGTAACAACGGTCGCACTCATGATGAAAATAAGATAACGCGTAACCATGCGAAAGAACAAGTTAACACAAACGATAGCAAGCGATCGTGCGCGTAAGCGAAAGAGAGCGTGATTGGTAACGGAGAACATCATCTTCGAGCTTACTAATCCTAATTACTATTAATTACTAGCTAAACAGTTCACAAATATCATTATATAAAACTAAAGCACGTATACCTGGCAGTCGGAACAATTGCAGCGCAATATGAAAAGTGCGAAGCCACAGGGAAGCCTTAGCGGGGTGGCGGAGGCGAATTGTCCAACGAGCGCAAGCGGCTAAGCGAGAGCGTAGTTTCGAAGCACTAGTTCTCACTCGTAGACTATTTTTATGCGTAATCGATAGACATACGCGAAAACACAAAATAATTAATTATCGACAGGGTGCAGATCGGAGATAGCACCACGCAGTTCGAATGTCACTGACGGTAACGATCGGTCGCGCTAACGAAACGATAACTCGGCGAGCTAAACTCGTCTATGTGATGACACATGGTCACCCGGTAGCGAGGTAACGCGTGCTCGGCGCACGGATCTACCGCGACGCGTCGATGTCGCGAGAGCGGTATAGGGAGCAAGAGCGGATCGATAGCGTAACGAGAGCATTGGGGGAAGAGAGCGCCGCTCGGGTCGATAGCTAGAGAGAGGACTTTTCGGATCGATAGCAGCGCGAGAACTGAACTCGACTGACTGAGATCGCGTGAATCGGACTCCCTAACTTTTGACCTAGCGAAAATCGGGGAATGACCGGAACCAATTAGGTAACGAGACGTCAATGCGTATCACAGGGGAGATGGTCGCCCTGTGAATTTACCTATTCGCGGTGACCATCGCGTGGGGGTATTTCTTCGGGTATAGAGAGGATCGGGGAAACGAAACGATAATGATGGCCAATAGGCCAATGGGCTAACAGGCCCAACGGAAACCAAAGCTCAACAGCGATCGGGCAATCCACGTCGTGAGGATGATCGCGAATCCCAGACGACGTGGCTTTCCATACGCACACCAAAACCAAACGGCCTCCCCTCTCTATACCACTAGATGGAGCGTCGGTATCACACCCGAACTTCCATACCGTACCCATGCAAACCGCCGTAAGGGAAATATTACGGTCCACCGGGTGGCAAGTAATATCTGCCCTGATCCTCGATAACCCATAAATATCCTAACCGGAATATAAATTTCCTAATCCCATAATCTCGTCAACAAATAGAAAACCAAAATTGTAACTAACATCTCGTATCCGTAACTTAACTAAATAATTTCAACATTGTCGAGAACGTCTCGAAAACATATTTGTCCGGTCACTTAACGATACAGTAGCTTAAATTCAACTAAATCTAATCAGATAACAGTCGGGTTGGTCCTTGGGGCGTCTATTCCAAAAAATAACGTCACAACATATCATGCCACAAGGGAGGAAAGTGCGTCTTTTTACCGAGTGTGAAGTTTAAGGCCCGAGCGAAGCGAGGCCAGAAATTCACACGTGGTGAAAAATGTGGCACTTGTGGCATACGATATGTTTTTCCCGACTATGCTAAAATTGAGCATTTTCATGCCTGCAACGGCCCCATCTACTTTTCGTCTCGTTCAACTACTTTTCCTCTCGATGGACTACTTTTCCTCCCGCTGGTCAAGAATCGGTAATTTTCCACCCGCGTTTCAAGCATAGAATATGGTAATTTACCGTAGTCGGAAAAAATGAATTAGCTCTACAGGCGAATTTAGATAGACTACCGTTGTCCGAGTCTTCCGACATGTCCATTGGATTGCCATGGGCGACTAAAATGACTGCGTCCACGTGGAAGTTGTCTATAATAGATGAAAATTTTGAAAAGGGCAGCATCATTACATTGTAAATTTGACTTTGTCAACTATTAAAGGATCTACAGTAAAGCAAAATAGTCAACCATCACGGGGAAATGCAACTCAAATCGTGAACCTTTTACACGGCACGACCCAAATGAAACTGCACTTTTCAGGCACTGATGAATTATTTGGTAATGTAAGCGACATAATTATACTTGACCGCGAATCTTACCGGTAATGTAAGATCGAAGAATTGATTGGTCTTCACGAGCGTGGGTACTCGCATGTCTGTGAACGGAGTCGGAGCGTCGATCAGCGATCGAACGAGAGTGTGGTTCGAAGAGTCGAACAGGTGGGCAAGGTCGGTGCCTTGACGCCATTTTCGGAATATATTAATTATAGAAACGACGTTCGGTAGTAGCCGAGAAATTATTATTGTAGTAACCAAAGAAAAAGTAATCTAGCAAACCAGCATTATAAGTGATTAATAAAAGTATTAGTAGTGTTACGTCCTGTGAATTTTTCCAGAAATTTCAATGACAATTTAATTTTAAAATTCAGCATTTACTAAATCATTGAAAACAAACATTAACAAATTGTCATCATTTAGTTTATCGAACTCGCAGTTTCGATAAATAAATAATAAACCAAATGGAAAATTATCCATTGGTAAAAATAATTCGCCTTTAGGAAACATAGATTGATGTACAGAGGCGACTGTACAAGGCGAGTCAGCCGTAGGAGAGTCGGTAACCTGAGGCGCAAAAATGCAGATAAGGATATCGGCAGAGCGCGCCTCACACTTGTCGAACATAGGGCCTGTTTGTATGACGCGTGTCACGATGGGCATGATGTCGAGAGCGGCCGTCAGACGAAAAGAGTGCAGCACCTCCTGGACAGTGAATATCGATGAATAATAGATCATCGTTATAGTCCAGGAGGATCATAGTCGAAATAATAATTAAAGAAATGGATGGAAAAAGAAGTTTAAGGGACGGATACACGGGATTGGCATTGTATTTTAAAAAATATTAACAATAACAACGGAAAGATAAAATAAATTCAAGCATGCAGAATAAACATTAAGTCGGATCGTCATGATAAGGATAAATAATGGGAGAAATACAGAAAATTGTGGAAAATCAGGACGAGAAATAAAAACTATTCAGGGAAATAATCAAATAAATATTAAGATAAAAATTTATGTCAACTATTGTTAACTCCGCAACGAAAGCTCGTTCAGCTTTCATTCAAATTTGTATGTTCATAAAATTCGCGATAAAATTTAAGTATTAACAAATTAGAACGTCAAAATTATTGTAAGACTACGAAATTGGAAATATTTAATTAGTCAATCAAAGAAAGGAATCAGGTGATGAGAGTGGGGAGTCGAGGCGCAGGTGACAGCGGTGACGCGGGGGTGTCCGGCACCAAGGTTACTTAATCGCGCGCTCGCGGCCCACTCGGCACTTCGACTTCTACTTCCAGTACTTCTTCGCGACCAGGGCAAAGACCTCAATCTTTGCAACACTTTGAGAGTAATTAGCACACAAAGAAAACTTGTAACAAATCAAGAATCAGTATTTATATTAATTCAGTTCAATAAATCATTCGTAATCTTCCGAATCATTCTATCGAGTTTGAGTATATTTCACCTGGAAATCGTCTTATCATCAAAAATCATCCATCTATATCGTTGAAATCTGGGAAGGACATTCGTCTCCTGAAATCGATCATCAGCATTCGATTCTGATTCGAATATTCGGCATTTTGGGAAGGACGTTATCTGGGAAATCGATCATCATCATTCGATTCTGACTCGAATATTCATCTGGAATTTGGGAAGAACGTTCCAATTCGATTCGGAAATCCATTCGTCATTCGATTCATTCGATCATCCTTTCTGAGGTAAACCTATATTTAAACCATATCTCAAGTCGTGGAAGTTATCATCTTCATTTTAAAAATTTCATTTCTTCAGAATATTCATTCATCAATAATCATTTGTTAATAATCAGTTGTCAGCATTTAATAGTTAACCTGGAGGGTTAAAATATTTTAGTGGTCAATAGTGAAACGTTTCGCGAATTCCGAGCCTGGCTAATATTTAGAGAAATGCCACGAGCGAGAATTTTGCGATACTTATGGAAGTCTTTGCCTAGATGCCGTTTTGGGGAAAGACGGAAAATAGGGAGACGGTTCGGACTCGACTTATTACGTACTGGAGGCGAGGATTGAGACAGCGAGAATCGCTTCTCAGTACGTGATGGAAAAAAAATATGTAAGGAAAGATTAGAATAAATTGATTCTTTAATTTTATTTCGAGGTTGCCTCAGGGAAAAATTTTGTCTCTCAGGCGTTTCGCGCCGCACGAGAGATTTGACCCTTCATCATCGGCAATCACGAGGATCAATGTAATTGGAGTGACTCTCGTGAAGCGAGAGTGAGAAAAAAAAGAAGTGAGTTTAATGGAAAGGAAAAATGTTTGAGGGTCAATCGGAGGCCGGGAAGGAAGTTACGGCTTCTGAGCTTACCCTGACCTCACACCGGTCAAGTGACCGGGGAGTTAAGGCGTTGAGACGAGTAGCGGAAGGCTCCTCGTCTTGTGAAAGTCACAAAAAAAACAAATTATTTCCCGAAAAATGAACAGCGTGGCGTGTCGACGTTCCTCTCGGCTATCCAAGAGCAAAGTCGACGCACGTCCGCTCCTTCTCGCTCGTCGCTCGCTCGCGAATCGAACTTGTTCGGCGTTCGGTACCGATTCAGTGACGCTGTTCAAGGTGGAACGTGAGGCGCGCGAGCTAGAACGAAACAATGAGTTTCGAGAAGGTTGACGCGGCAACCAGCGCAAAAAAAATAAGAATAATAAAAAAAAAATTAGACTGCGATCGGATCGGACACCGATGCGTCGATTTAACTCCTGGCTAATCCAAGGTGGGTCTATCGCACACTCGAGACTCGTGGCGTGCTCCACCGATCGACACGCGGAGTGCTTAGTATCGGGGAGACTGTACCACGAGTAACAAAAAAAATATAAAAAAAAATAACGCGAGGCCAATTTCCTCTGCCGCCGAGGAGCTTGAAATTGGCTTTGCGGTGGATCTTATCGACGATGGACGAAGCGACTTCGTGCGATCGTCTTCACACGATCGCGGACGATCGATGCCAGAAAATACAGGCTAAACAAATTAATGAAAATCTTATGAGAGATTCTTAGGGCTCGCGTGGCGCTGCCCTAAGGAGCTTAACACTCAATTTGCTTTTAGAATTTAGCGGTGAGCGATTTGGTGGAGAACGCTTCTTCGAGAATAAATTCCTGGTTATCGAGTGCAAGAATACGGGAGCAAATAACCGTGAGAACTTGTGATCGCGTACGGCACGCGGTGTTAGCGAGCGCTGATGTAATATTGCTCACGCGTTTAATTATTAGCCTCGTAACGCTAGTTTTTGAGGTGACGGGTGACTCGAACCGAACTCGATGAGTACTTGATGTGAAATCGTTTTCACGTTCGCGAGCAGAAGATATTGATTGACTCGCACGTTTAACTAATTTATATCCCCGCGACGTTCCACCTTTCAATAAACTTCCGAGTGTCTCAAACAATTAAATACTAGTCTCGCTTGACAATAAAACATCCACGCTCAGTTGTGTGGGGAATATTGTCAAGTGAGTGCCCTAACTAACGTGGACGCGAGCTAAGGACTTCGGCCTTAAGAATAGTAACGAGCGGAGCCCGTATCGAACGTAGATGCTAACTGGAGTAGACTACGCGTTCAAAAGATCTCGAGGAGCGCTCCGCACGCACTTTTATTGTCCGTGTCATTCTTGGTCTCGCGAGAGGGGAAGCTTACTCCCGGAATGTCGTAATTTCAGCTCTGGTGGGATGGCCAGAGGATCGAGTGGGGCCCTTGCCCAAGTCGCGGCGGGGTTCGATTATTATCTATCGCGAGATGATGAGATCGTCTGAAGATGGGCCGGCGGGCGTTGACCGATCGTCGCGTGATTGTCCACACCATGACCGGGAGGGAGTTGTTCCGCCCGTTGTCGGCGACACACACCTTCCCACAGGTGTAAAAATGGGACGTTCGCGGCCTTCCTTCAATTTGCACGCCCATGCTATCGCCTTCTCGATGGCCCGCGAAGAGGGCTGTCCCACTTGCGACGGCTCTGGCTTGAGGATCCGTTACAATGCCCTTCCAAGGGGTTGAATATTTGTGGGTGAACGCGAATATTCAACTCCTTTGCTTAGTGGGTGGTGATAGCAAGCCTTTCTGTCAATTGTTCAGCGTTTTGTCTTCTTTCTGTAGCCCTTCTCGTGGACTGGCCTCCGGCGCCCGTCCCGCGCATACTGGAGTTAAGTTCCACTTCCGAGTCATGGCTTCTTCGGTGATCGGGTCGTACTGGGGAGTGCTCCCACGATTGGCGAAACGACGGTACTCCTCGTCTCCGACGAGTTTTATTCCCTCGGGCCCTTTGATAGCTCGCAGCCCCGAGCGTCGCGGAATTTTTTCAGGGGGTTCTTCGGGCGCCGGCGCCGTACGAGGCAGGACGAATCGGAGGCGAATTTTGGTGGCGCAGCCGGGAATGAATTCCAGAGGTGCGTCTTCGGTGAGTCCCATGGCCGAGCGCTGGCGTTTCTCGTCCTCCCGTAGATAATCGAAAAATTGTCCTTCGACCTTCGTGTCCTTCTCGGGTCTTTCACGCTTCGGTTTCAGGTGGCGGTTTCCTCCCTTCCCTTTGACGAACCGTCTCGGGTCTCCTAGTTTGTAAGCGATTCCCTCATGGCTGTCTCCCGTGACGATTTGAGTTGCTTTGTCGCACGACATTCTCGTAACACTGTTATCACTGTACTGGTGAAATTTTCTCGCCGTTGACCGGCATGCGCGGCGAGAGCGTATTAATTGGTTTAGTCACTGTTCCATTCAACACGTCTAATCCTTTGTTGTCACTGGGATCGAGGTATGGGCGAAGATCTCGCGCATAAAACATTCCCCTTTCCTTTTCCAGCTCCGGATATTTCAAGACATAAGAAGTGTTGTTGATCTTTCTTTTGACGATATAGGGTCCCTCGTAGAGAGGCAAGAATTTCGAGATTATTTTGACCGATGGATTGGAAACATTGAGGGCCCTGGCTAGTACGAGATCTCCTTCCGCGAATTCCGAGAGTTTGTGCGAGTCGTTGTACTTTCGTGCCTGCCGGCTTCGAGTCCGACGCATATTCTCTCGTGCACTCATGATTAACGTCTCGTGAGTCAAGGGAGGGCCCTTCCGGTTGTCAAGTAGGTCTTGCCAGGGGCGATCTGGTTTTTTCCCCGTGTGGAGCTCTAAGGGCGTATAACCTGTGGATTCATGGTGGGTGGAATTTATGCATTCTTCGACCACCTTGAGCCACCGATACCACGCATTATGCTTTCCTCCGGTGAGAGTCCGAAAGAATCGCGATAGTTCGCGGTTTGTTCTTTCGATGGGGTTCGCCTGAGGATGTCGTATGGAGGTGAAAATTTTCCTGATGTCCATCTTTTCCAGGAACGTCCCCCACCTTTTCGCAGTGAATTGTGTGCCCTGGTCCGAGAGAATGGCCTTGGGAATGCCATATTTGGGGAAATAGTCCTCCGCGAGACATTTCCACGTGCTCTCCGTTGTTGCCTTCCGAAGAGCGTACAGTTTAGTGAGTTTCGAAAAAACGTCAATCACCGCGAGGATGTATTTGTTGCCGTATTCTCCGGCTGGAAGAGGGCCGTAGAAGTCTAGCGAAGTTAGCTCATTAGGAGCTTGCGGAAGGATGTTCTGCATCTCCGCAAAAATGCCCGGGGTGTACACCTTGCATCGTTGACAAAGGTCGCAGCTCGATAGTATTTTTGCAGTGTGTCGGAATAGGCTGCGCGCATCGAAGTCTTCTCGAAGCGCCAGGTAGCACTTTCGTGCCCCGACGTGCCCATAAATGGCGTGACATTCCTTGACCAGCATCCGTATGTGAGAGTGTGGCACGACAGTGCGTTCTACCCCTTTTTTCACGCGGTAGAGCACGCCCTTCCGGACGCGATATTGCGTGTGTGCCGTTCCTTCTTTTACAGAGTTTTTCAGCGTTTTGCAGTATTCGTCGGCGTCTTGGATTCGTCCAATTTTCTGAATTAATTCTTGGAGGTCCGTGCTCATTTCTTGAGCAAGTTCGGCGATTATGATTTCATCCGATTCTGGTTCTCGATCCGGTCGGCTGAGTAGGTCCGCGACAGTGTTATTTTTGCCCGCGCAGTGAACGATGCGGGGGTTATAATCTTGGATGGCCAGTGTCCACCTCGTTAGTCGTGCGTGAGAGAGTCGGCACTCTCGTAGAAACGTTAGCGCCGAGTGATCCGTGACGATGTTTATTTCCGCTCCTAACAGATACGTACGGAATTCGGTCAGTGCCCACACTATGGCCAGGGGCTCTTTCTCCGTCGTACTGTACCGAAGTTCAGCGCTCTTCAAAGTTCTGCTCGCGAAGTGCAACACGAGTTCGTCGCCATTCTCGTTCTTTTGAAAAAGCACGGCTCCGAGCGCGAAGTCGCTTGCGTCGGTTTGAAGGAAGAAAGGTTGCTTTTTTAAGGGATAATAGAGAATGATGCTGTCGCAGAATTTCGTTTTTATATCCTTGAACGCCTCTCTTTCTACGTCTGACCAGGCCCAGTGCGTCCCTTTGCGCAGAAGGTGTAGGAATGGTACCGTGGCAGTCCCATGTTCCCGAGTGAACTTGCTGTAATAGTTTACGAGTCCCAGGACCCCGCGTAATTGTTTGAGGTTTTTAGGTTCCGGATAATTTTGAATTGACTCGATCTTGTCCGGATCGGGCTTTATCCCTTCCCGCGTAAGGATGTGCCCCAGGAAGCGTGTTTCTTTGCGAAAGAAGTGAGACTTTTCGAGGTTGAGAGTCAGTCGGTGGTCGGAGAAACGTTGGAATAATTCGTTTAAATTTTCTATGTGTTCGTCGAAGGATTCGGAGAGGCACAAAAGATCGTCGACAAAATTGAGGACGTTCTGGAGTCCTTGTAAAACTTTCTCAAGTCCTCTTACAAGGCTTGCCGTACTGGTGCTCAACCGAAAAGGCGTGACGCAAAACTCGTAACACCTTCCTCGGTGGTTAAAAGCGGTGTACTTTCTCGATGCAGCCGTGAGGGGAACTTGCCAGAAGCTGGCTCTCATGTCCAAGGATGTCATATACTGGACATTTCGACATTCTTGAAAAATCACTTCGGCTGTCTCCATGCGCTCGGGATCCGCTTCGAGAATTTCATTAATCCGTCTCGCATCGAGGCATAATCGGACGCCTCCATCTTTCTTGCCCGAGACCAGCAGCGGGCTGTTGTAGGGGCTTTTGGATCGCTGGATTACCCCTTGTCTCAATAGTGTCTCGATTTCTTTGTCCACTCCATCTCGATACGCAAGGGGGATAGGGTAGCACATTGCTCTGAACGGCTTGTGAGGAAGTATCTTCAGCTCGTGCTCATACGAGTTCAGTCTCCCCGGTCTCTTCCGAAAGACATCTCGGTGTTTTACCAGAAGTTTTCTCAGAACCTGTTGTCGTTCAGCGTTCAGTCCTTCAGTCCGTGACACCTTCAGGTCGATTTCCTCGTTCGAGATCTCCTCGTTCTCCGCAGCTTCAAGCTTGACCTCGCATATCGCGTTCGCGTGGTCCTCGGTGGCACGTTTGAAAGGCACGACATATCTTTTATTTGGATGGTTAGGAAGCGAGAATTCGATTTCGTACTTGGCAAGGTCTATCTTTGTTTTCAGCTTCGTTAAAAAATCGATACCCAGGATGCAGTCATTCGTAAGGCGGGGAACGATAATTAGAGTGTTCATCTCGTCCTTCCCTTCGATTCGAATCAGCGCAAAGAGTTGACGCGTGACCTTGACCGCCCTTCCGGCCGTTGCACCTCGGACCGATACTCCGGTCAGTGGTAGGAGCGGACATCGTTGCAGCTCTTTCCCATAGGCGGTGAAGAATCGTTCGGAGATGGCGCTGATTTCGCTCCCGGTGTCGATTAACGCGTTCAGAGTAACTCCTTGAATGTTGATGAGGAGACAGGGGCATTTCGCTCTGGGTTTATTGTTGTTAGGTTTCTCGGCGAGTAGATATTCCCGGGTGTCCTCTCCGAAGCCCAGCGTCACCTCGTGGATTTTTCTTACTCCACTGGTGACGCTCCCTCGTTTCCCGATTCCTCACTTTCTTCTTCAATCGAGAGGGATTCTTCTAATTCGGGTTTTTCTTCGATAGCTCGAATTTGCTTAACAGTGTCGCGGGATTTTGAGTTTCCTCGGTTGTCGTCTCGACCCTTGTCCTCACGGCGCTCATTCTTCGGGCTCGATGATTCGGTCGAGCGATTTTTGAAGTTGTTTGTTTTGTCGTAGTTATCAGGTTTTTTTGTTGCACCAAAACGGTCTCGGAGAATGGGTTTTTCTCGTTCGCGATTGCCTGGCCCTTCCTCGTCGTATGACGAAAGTAAGTCGAGAAGTCGCGGGATGTCCGTGATTCCCATGGTTCTAATGGTCGTGCGAACATCCTCGGTGTAATGTTTTTTTATTTTATTTACAATCTCCGCTTCAGAGAGGGCCGGGCGCAGGTCGCGAGCTAGACCGATGAGGCCCATAGCGTAGGCTAGTCGAGATTGCTTCTTCGCTGGATCATGCCACTCGTATTCGAGACGAGTTTTCACGTTCAATTGTTTTTCCTCGCTCTAAAACCTGCGAGTGAATTGTGTTTCAAAATCCCCCCAGTCGATCGTTCTGTCTCGAGAAATTTTCCACCACTGCAGGGCTAAGCCTTGCAGGCATTGGGAAATTATTGTCTTAAAATGGCATTTCGACACGTAAACGTCCCGGAATCCTCGCAAATCGACCAGGAACTGCATGGGGAGCTCGCCCGCTTTTCCCTGAAAAGTGGGCGCCTCGAGTTTTAAATTTCCTCCCGTGACCGTGACATTGCTCGGGCCTAGGGTCTCCTGCCGCGTCGTGAGATGTGACGCATGCCTTGGAGTACGGGTAGGGAGACTTCCGCTTTCCAGCTGTACTCCCTGAAGGGAACGAGCCTGCCCTGTGCCCGTTACTGCTCGCGCGTCGACGTGGTAATCAGTGGCAGGGGGGAGGCCCTGATCGCCTGCCTGTCGCGTGTTTGTGTCGTGTGTGAACGCACAGTGACGTACATTTCTTGTCGAATTCGGCAGCTGTCGCTCCGGAAGATCGAATGTCAGATTCGACAGGCCGTTCTCCTCCCTCCAGCTATCGAGCGATCGAGAGATCGATGCTTTAAAGGTCTCCAGTCTCTGAGATACCCGATGATTTAATTCCAGAAGATTATGTGTGTGTGCCTCCCTGTCGAGTTGCTGTTGGAATCTCATGTCGCTGAGTACCTGATGATCGACTGCAAGGAGATATTCTCTTGATCGATGCCCGTAGGCTCGGTCACGCGGGAATCTGCGATACCGGCCGCACCAACACCTGTATTACCACGAGCCCGCGCCTCGCTTCTCTCGAGCTCTTGTAGTGCGAGACGCGTGCCCGGATCCCCCTCCGGGAGAATCTCTGTGTCACCTCGCCCCGGCGTGCTGACCGCTGTCCGGTCTGGGAGTCGTAACGGCGTAAGATTGTTTGTCACATCTCCCGTGGTCGACATCGTCGCCGAGCTCAAGGTCACCGTTGTTGTGGTAGTCGGAGGAGTCGGGGGACTTTCGCGCCGTCCTACCTCGCTCTCGTTATCGTCGCTCATTGTTCTCTCGCTTCGTCCATTGTCACCTGAGCTATTTCGAGAGGTAGAGGCGATTTGGCCTTGACGTTGAGGCCGTTTCTTATGTTTACTTTTCTTTTTCTCTATCACGCCGCCCAGCTTGGTCGTCGAGTCCCTGTTCGGGCGCCAATGAAACGTTTCGCGAATTCCGAGCCTGGCTAATATTTAGAGAAATGCCACGAGCGAGAATTTTGCGATACTTATGGAAGTCTTTGCCTAGATGCCGTTTTGGGGAAAGACGGAAAATAGGGAGACGGTTCGGACTCGACTTATTACGTACTGGAGGCGAGGATTGAGACAGCGAGAATCGCTTCTCAGTACGTGATGGAAAAAAAATATGTAAGGAAAGATTAGAATAAATTGATTCTTTAATTTTATTTCGAGGTTGCCTCAGGGAAAAATTTTGTCTCTCAGGCGTTTCGCGCCGCACGAGAGATTTGACCCTTCATCATCGGCAATCACGAGGATCAATGTAATTGGAGTGACTCTCGTGAAGCGAGAGTGAGAAAAAAAAAGAAGTGAGTTTAATGGAAAGGAAAAATGTTTGAGGGTCAATCGGAGGCCGGGAAGGAAGTTACGGCTTCTGAGCTTACCCTGACCTCACACCGGTCAAGTGACCGGGGAGTTAAGGCGTTGAGACGAGTAGCGGAAGGCTCCTCGTCTTGTGAAAGTAAAAAAAAACAAATTATTTCCCGAAAAATGAACAGCGTGGCGTGTCGACGTTCCTCTCGGCTATCCAAGAGCAAAGTCGACGCACGTCCGCTCCTTCTCGCTCGTCGCTCGCTCGCGAATCGAACTTGTTCGGCGTTCGGTACCGATTCAGTGACGCTGTTCAAGGTGGAACGTGAGGCGCGCGAGCTAGAACGAAACAATGAGTTTCGAGAAGGTTGACGCGGCAACCAGCGCAAAAAAAATAAGAATAATAAAAAAAAAATTAGACTGCGATCGGATCGGACACCGATGCGTCGATTTAACTCCTGGCTAAACCAAGGTGGGTCTATCGCACACTCGAGACTCGTGGCGTGCTCCACCGATCGACACGCGGAGTGCTTAGTATCGGGGAGACTGTACCACGAGTAACAAAAAAAATATAAAAAAAATAACGCGAGGCCAATTTCCTCTGCCGCCGAGGAGCTTGAAATTGGCTTTGCGGTGGATCTTATCGACGATGGACGAAGCGACTTCGTGCGATCGTCTTCACACGATCGCGGACGATCGATGCCAGAAAATACAGGCTAAACAAATTAATGAAAATCTTATGAGAGATTCTTAGGGCTCGCGTGGCGCTGCCCTAAGGAGCTTAACACTCAATTTGCTTTTAGAATTTAGCGGTGAGCGATTTGGTGGAGAACGCTTCTTCGAGAATAAATTCCTGGTTATCGAGTGCAAGAATACGGGAGCAAATAACCGTGAGAACTTGTGATCGCGTACGGCACGCGGTGTTAGCGAGCGCTGATGTAATATTGCTCACGCGTTTAATTATTAGCCTCGTAACGCTAGTTTTTGAGGTGACGGGTGACTCGAACCGAACTCGATGAGTACTTGATGTGAAATCGTTTTCACGTTCGCGAGCAGAAGATATTGATTGACTCGCACGTTTAACTAATTTATATCCCCGCGACGTTCCACCTTTCAATAAACTTCCGAGTGTCTCAAACAATTAAATACTAGTCTCGCTTGACAATAAAACATCCACGCTCAGTTGTGTGGGGAATATTGTCAAGTGAGTGCCCTAACTAACGTGGACGCGAGCTAAGGACTTCGGCCTTAAGAATAGTAACGAGCGGAGCCCGGATCGAACGTAGATGCTAACTGGAGTAGACTACGCGTTCAAAAGATCTCGAGGAGCGCTCCGCACGCACTTTTATTGTCCGTGTCATTCTTGGTCTCGCGAGAGGGGAAGCTTACTCCCGGAATGTCGTAATTTCAGCTCTGGTGGGATGGCCAGAGGATCGAGTGGGGCCCTTGCCCAAGTCGCGGCGGGGTTCGATTATTATCTATCGCGAGGTGATGAGATCGTCTGAAGATGGGCCGGCGGGCGTCGACCGATCGTCGCGAGATTGTCCACACCATGACCGGGAGGGAGTTGTTCCGCCCGTTGTCGGCGACACACACCTTCCCACAGGTGTAAAAATGGGACGTTAGCGCGCCTTCCTTCAATTTCCACGCCCGGGACTTGTACGTCTCCGGGCTAATGTCGAACTCAGAAAAAGTGTGAAACGTGTGAAATTAGCCACGCAGGACTAGTGACATTAGTGTCGAGAACTCATTGAAAAATTGTGACACGGACTCGCAAAATCTGGGACACGTCGAAACCGCTGCCAAATTCGAAATTATCCCTTGGTGCAACGACTGGCGCGAAGCGGTAAAGTGACCAAAGTGACCGGTCAGAAAAGCCGAAGTGACGGGTGAGCAAAATTCACAACACCGAGGACCCGAGAAAACCACTCACAGGTCTTCCTTCACGGCCACTGCATGTACCCATAACAACAAAATCAGGTAAAAACCGTCCGTGGTCGCAGAAACACCACTTGCAATTCGCGAGGTGAGCGAGCTGTCACTGCCAACGCGGCCCCGTGATGTCACAGCGCGGCCAGCCGCGAGCGGCGGCCATCTTGGGAACACGAGCTATCGAGCCGCCGACCCGAAATCATAGGGCGTTCGCATGTGGCGACGGTAATATAACCGGAAAACGGTCAACGCGCGATAATAAAGCAGATCGATAATATTCTCCACCTCAAGCAATAAAAGCGCCAGTAAACGGGGAAACAAGATAAGAATATAAGAATAAGCATTTTGTCAATCAAATGGGTTAACAA
>CAXHKB010000015.1:192500-198762 GCA_964017025.1 Stenichneumon culpator | reverse complement strand
AACTGACAAGAGAAAGAAACGCGCGCCTTTAGAATTCGTAGGAAAAATTAACAAAATACTTTTCGGAACAATGGACAGTGAAGACTCAGACAGAATAAACTCACAAATCGATGCACTTGCAAACACAACCACCGAATTAGCGGAAATCATACTAAACCAAACACATATAATCAAAGCAGGTTTCAACTTCACCCAAACCCAAATCACTGAATTAACAAGCAGAATAAACAAAGAAATCAAAGAAATCAAACTGAAACAGGCATCACTCGAATACGAATTACACGTAATCCAAAAGCTGATAACATACACCACTTCTGTAGAGGAAACACTTATCCAATACGAAATCGATTTGGAAATATTGACAAACGCAATACTCTTCGCAAAAATGGGACAGATACACCCCGAAATACTTTCGGCAAAAAAGATATTAGTTAGCGCAGAAGCGATTCGAAAATCAACACCAAACACGATATTCCCTATCCCACTCAGCTCGGAATACGTTCCGGAATTGACGAAAATAATCGACCTCACAGCGTTCCATAACGGAGAACGGCTTATCTATGTCATCAAAATCCCACTATTGGACCTAACACAGTACAAACTATACCAACATCTATCCGTTCCAGTACGCCAACTCTCAATGGCAAAAGGCGCGAGATTCGCGTACATTAAACCGGCAGTCCGATACACCGCAGTTTCCGAAGACTTTAGTAGTTATTTCAATTTGGAAGACGAAGGCGAATGTAAATTCATAATTAATCGATACATCTGCAAACAAATCTATCCCGTAGCGCAGATCAACGACGAAACTGAATGCGAGGTTCAACTCCTCGTCAATCCACAATTCGGCAATCTAGAATCATGCGATATCAGACTAAAAATACTAAAGCAAACCTATTGGAAGAAAATTCGTAACGCAAACGCATGGCTGTACGCAGCACCAAAACCCGAAACTTTATATCTTATTTGCGATAATCACAAATCGATTATTGAAACAATCGAAAACGCCGGAATACTACAAGTCGAACCCACCTGCCGAGTTAAAACCCGAACAACGACACTAACTCCTTCAGTGGAAATAAAATCCTCAATCGAAGTAAAATTCGCACACACACCGATTCTAAATATAACAGCAATGATCCAAAAATCAATGGAAAACGTGGAAAACATTAACCTCACAGAAATCATAGCGGAAACAGAAACACTTACGGGACTATCAAACACAAATCCGATACACGACGACTTAACAAAAAACGAGGTAGCATTAAAGGCTATCATCACAAAGGCAAGGGAAATTTCAAAAACCCAGTACATGAGTCACAGACTCTCCACATTAGAAACCATACTAAAATATAGTGGAATCTCCCTCGCTTCCATCATGCTGTTAGCAGTAGTCGGATGGAAGTTTTCCCTATTCGGAAAATTATCAAGCATATATAAAATCATATCGTGCGTAACAAAAAACCGAAAAACGATAACGCGACAACAAACCGAACAGGCTCCCGAACCAACCGTTGTCTATCATAGACAACCGATAGAGTTGGTCGAAACTCAGCCACAACCGGTTACCGAGTGTAGGGAGGTCGCCATCATCACAGACCACCCGCCCCAACCAACTCGTAGACCAATCTACGCGCTAACGTACCATGATCGTAACGCGCTACCATAAAAAACACAAAAAAAAATAAACAAAACGCGATAAACTAATAAAATATAATAATCATAATAATAAATAATAACCAAATATATCCTTATCCTACTACATAGACCTTCATTAACAAGGAATTCATCATACATTACTCTCTTTACTACAGTACACAGATAAACCTAACCACTATGCACGGCTTAAAACTATATCTTCATCTCATTATCTTTTCGTATCTTCCATTATTATAACAAACACATACACACCTGACAGATAAAGAAAGAACAAAAAAAAAGCAAAAGCAAGGAAAATGGCCAGCACCAGCAGAGCCAACATCGAGGAGCAACAGGACGCAACGGTCAAGTGCCTCCTGTGCTGGAAGCGAATAGAGAGTTGCGAGATGTCGCCACACCTCAACCAATGTTATACCAAAATGGTAAAGAGCCTGGAGCGTCTGGGCACCGCTGATGCAACATGCCCGCTATGCTGTTGCATGTTTAAGGCGGACCAGCTGGCGGCACACGTCGACAAATGTGCCGCACGTCTCGTGGTGATCCGGACCCGAGACCCGCAGCAACAGCTGCGTCAGCACCAGGAGGAGCAGCCCCAAGCGATGGAGGACGACGAAGACGAGGAAGACGACCCCACATACACCCCACACACACCCGCAGGAACACCACCACCAATACAAAAAGACGAAGACTCAAACATAAACAACGACGAAAGCACTGACGACGAAACAGTAGTCATGGACGAAACAACGGACAACGCAAACAGAGAAACGGACAACGCCGACCAGTACCTCGAAGCGGACTCTGACGTGACAACAGTGACCGAAGAGACAGTCATGGACTGGATCGACAAACAAGACGCGAAGACTCTTGAAAAAATCATAAACCGAGCGAGGATGAATATCTTCCTCGCAGGTTTAAAAGACGAAATTAATCAAGCTAGACAGTAAACAAACGGACATACAAAATAAACACATCAAATCAGACTAACAAACTGGACCACGACAGACTACAACAACAACAAATCTACACTACACTTTCCGAATAACATTCATACTCCTACAATAACAAATAACCATACACAAATCATCTAAAAATATCATAACCATATACATAACAATAACACAACAATAAAAACAAAACATAAGCGTATACGCGACACGCGTCGCGTAGGCCGAGCGCCGAAATAAAAAAAAAGGGAAGGAAAAAATGAGGACCCTCTTATTATAAAAAAAAAAGAAAGAAAAGAAAGAAAAACCTTTCTAGTCTATTTTACTTTTGTTTTCATTTTACTTTTGCTTTATTTTACTTCATTTTATTGTTTGCCTCACTTTCCTTTATATATATATATACCCTGTTTCTCTTTTTCATTATTAATTAATATACGTTATCTTGTAATATCAATACTTGTGTTCATTATTTTTACCAATTCCAGAAATAACTCCCATCGTCTGCCTATAGAACCAATCCTGACATAACATACCTAACCCACTAACCTACTACTAATCAGATTTTAGACTGTTACAGGTAATATACTACCAAAAAAAAAAAAAAAAAAAAAAAAAAAAAAAAAAAAAACGGAATTCGAAAAGTTTTAGCCAAAAAAAAAGGGGGAACAACAAAAAAAATTAAAAGGACAACAAAACAATCAAACAAAAAAAAAACCCCAAAACAACAGGGGATCAAAAAGGAATAAATACATAAAGAAAAAAAAAGGAGGAAAAACAAATATTGGACTCGAACAAAACAGGACAAAAAATTTTATATCTGATTACCATTTTAACACCAAATTTAATCCCATCCAACTTAACCAAAACCACTCCCACTAACACGAATAAATAACAGTTTTTCTTTAGATTGTTACAGATATCAACATTCACCACTATATTCATAACGAGAGTGTACCGGAACAAATACAATACCAAGAAACAAAATACAAGACCAAATTCAGACGACAACAAATAGGATCAACAATCAACAATCAACAACCAACGAAATAATAATAATAAAAAAAAAACACAAAACATAACACGCTTACACAAAAAAAAAAAAATGAAAACATTCAAAAAAACAAAAACCCCCAAATTTTTCTTTTGCAATTATATAGAATCACACTGAACAACAATTATTACATGTAAATCTTGTCTAACATCCGATGCGGGGGCATCG
Organism: Stenichneumon culpator; assembly: GCA_964017025.1. NCBI lineage: Eukaryota > Metazoa > Arthropoda > Insecta > Hymenoptera > Ichneumonidae > Stenichneumon > Stenichneumon culpator. The sequence continues at coordinate 194,937 of CAXHKB010000015.1, read as the reverse complement.
TTTTTTCAAGAGGGGGAGTGTAACGGCTCCAGCCTCTTCCCATGCATCTTATTTTTCGCGACGGCGTCATTTTCCGCCGCGCAGCATTCGAAGAAGCCCTGCAGCTTATCTGCGTACGCTCTCACGGCTCAGCGCCGTGAGAAAGGGCCTTATCGCGAGCGTCGCGACTGTCCGTCGCGGCTTTGTTACGGGGTCCGAGGCCCTCAGCCTCGCACCTCGGATCATCAGTCCAGCTCGAACCACTGAACGGTACACTCTCCCTAATTCGTTGCTGCGACAATAATAAATCACCAAGTATATTTTACATCTACGACTTTCGTCAGTCCTTTACACCTGCACCGGCCGTCCATTACAACCGAAAACGAAGAGAAAAGTGAGTAATTCTTTGATCCCAAAATTACCGATGCGTCCGTGTTTCGTTTTATAATTTATTATTTTCTATCACTGTCGAGCAGGAAGAGATGTTTGGTCCTTGTGGTTCGACACATTTCGAGCCCCGAGTACGATAACGGCGAAACACCGGTGGAAAGATGAACGAGGGTATCGAGCCGTGACGGCACGGCGATGGAACTTGCAACGGTAACGCGCGTCACACATGAAACCGAGAGCGGGCTCGTTGGCGAGTCTCGCGCATTCGACGTTCGTTCTCGAACAAACTGAAAAAAATAAATAAATAAAAAATAAAAAATGCGGCACCTCTCAAACTCGATCGCGTCAGCGAGCGTCTTTCGCATCATTCGTCGGGTCCATCGAGATTTTATATTCGATCCGTGGTGGGGAGGCACGACTCGCGGTCGTTTCGTGTATAAAATTCGTACAAAAAAAAATGTTTCCGCCTAGCTGGACGACGGTTTCCCGCTATAGAAACTTGCGATAGCGTCCATTCTTTTTTCAGGTTTTTTTTTTTTTTGGTTCTCTATAAATATATACGTGCGTTTCTTACATATCGGAACCGAGGTGACCGAAGTACTTTTCGAAACGTCTGCGGTATCTCCCGTCGGTCAAATATATTCTCACGGTGCCTCGGACGTTTATATCCCTGATGACATCGAGCATCTCCTCTCGGGGAAATCCCAACAATTTTTCTATCGCTCCCAGCATCTGCAGAGTAAAAGGAGAAATCATTCGGGTGCATAGAGAGAGGGGGAGAGGGGAGAGAGAGAGAGAGAGAGAGAGAGAGAGGGAGAGAGAGAGAGAGAGAGAGACGTTCGGGCACGTTTCAACGTGCGAGAGCCGCCGATCGGAATACTCACCGCCTCCAATGACTCAACTTTCCTTCTCAGTCTGATGCACTTTCTCAGGACGGAGGCTTTCTCATGGATCCTCTTCCTCCCGATTCGCCATATCCGGAGCGGCGCGGTCGCGTCCTCCTCCTCCTCCTCCTCCTCCTCCTCCTCAGTCAGCAACGATATCGTTTCCTCCGGAAATTTTTGGAAAGGTTTCATCGCGAGTATCCGCAAAAGTCTAGAGACGACCGACACACAAAGAAACGTTGAAATTAACGAAGGCCATTACAATTAACGAAGGCCATTACGGAGACAACACACTGAGAGTGGAAGAGGTCGCGGTTCGTCGTGGCGATCGTGTTGCGCGCCCGCTTTGACAGCAGGGATTTTTTAACACCGCTTCGACAGCGGAGACAGACAGACAGACAGACAGAGAGAGATACATATATAATGTTCGTGACACAATGAAAAGTATGAAACGTGTGAAAAGTGTGAAAAGTATGAAATGTGCTCCCTCCCCGCGCGACCCTGTCCGTACGTCAGCCGTCTCTCGTACCTGCGTATAAGCTCCTCTCGCCGTCCAGGTAAGAGCATTCCACGCCGATTTGCCGTGGTCCAGCTACGCCGTTCGAGAGGTGTCGCGCGCCCGCCCCGCTGTCGAAGCGCGGACACTCTCCCCGCTGTCAAAGTGGATTTTCCTTACTCCGCGAATATTTTCACGGTTCGCGACAGTCACATATTCTCTCGCGAGCTATGGTACTCGGAGAATCGATAGACGAGTCGCAACGGTCGAGCCTCCGTCGATAGCACCAAAGAACAAAACCGATCCAACAACAATGACAACGGGCTCGGAAAAAAATACATGCCCGTTGGCTGTGGGTGCTATCGTCTCGTCCCATAGCTCTCGGACTCGCATTATTTTTGGGTCACGTGGCGCGACGCCCGGGGATGACAAGGCAATGAGAAAGCGCAAGAATTGAGACGAGACAAACGTCGATGGGTCAGTCGGTCACTCGAGTCTTTCGGTTTCCTTTCTTTCGAGGGGGGGGGGGAGGGAGGGAGGGAGGGAGGGAGGGATGCAGTCCGCGGAATCATCCCTCGCGGCGCGATAGCGCTCGACAGCGAAGAGGCGTCGCCCTACGTTCCAAGCCTCCGGGACTGTGCGACGTTCGTTTGCCAAGTACAGACAGTCCCGGAACTTGGTGGGTGGG
>CAXHKB010000015.1:0-190000 GCA_964017025.1 Stenichneumon culpator | reverse complement strand
GAGAGAGGGAGAGAGGGAGAGAGGGAGAGAGGGAGAGAGGGAGAGAGGGAGAGAGGGAGAGAGGGAGAGAGGGAGAGAGGGAGAGAGGGAGAGAGGGAGAGAGGGAGAGAGGGAGAGAGGGAGAGAGGGAGAGAGGGAGAGAGGGAGAGAGGGAGAGAGGGAGAGAGGGAGAGAGGGAGAGAGGGGGGGAAACATTTTTCATACTATTCATACAATGCACTTGACTCGCACCGCGCGAAGCACGGTGGGCGCGCCAGCAGTCGCGCGGGTAACGACAGCTCTCTCTCTCTGTCTCTCTCTCTCTCTCGCTCTCATCGCCGTACCAACCGGAGAGCGAGAGACGACGGTTTCCCGCTATAGAATCGTTGGATCGCGTCGATCGTCTCTACCCCGTTACCGAACGGTCTTGGCGAGCCGTGCGAATGTGTTTGGCACGTTCGATTTCCGTCTGTCTCGATGGATCGGCGGGAAAATAAATTGAGAGCAACTCTCGGCGATGACTTTCGTATCCGACAATATTTCCGGCGAAAGAAGAATCGTTACATATACATATTTTTTTTTTCAGAACTGGTGTCCAAAATACATGCGGAAGAGTCTGAGGTATTTTGGTTTCCTCAAGTAGTTCTCGATGGTTCCTTCTCTGTTTATCCGTGCAACGGTGGAGCGCAGCTCTGTTGGGTCAACTCGATACAACCTCCCGCATTCCGCGAACGCCTGTAAACGAGGAAGGAAAAATATATTACAGACACGTACTCGGAGACAGACGGAAGCGCGAACAAGAAAGAATACTCGCATCCTCCGGCGACATCCCTCCGCTCCTCAGCCGAAGGTATGTTTTTAACATGGCCACCGTTCCGTTGAAGGCGACAATCTCTTCTCGCTCGCGTCGCATATCCGCGGCTCTCTCCTCCTCCTTCATCATATTCCGTGACGACACCTCCTCAGGAAGGTGTCGTCACAGCGCATCGTTTCTCGTCCCGAGTGCTCGTTGAAACTCATGGCGCGCGCGCGCGCCCGTATCTGCGAGAAGAGAATATTTAAAATGGCTCGAAAGGGGCACCCGTGTCGGGCGCACTCGGACACAGCGGTTCCGAGAATCTCGAGGCACACCACTCCAGGACAGCGCGAGGATTTCGAACTCACCGATTCAGCGATGTCGCGGCACGGTCTCGGCGCGCCGCTTACTTATACCCCTCACCGGGCGCGCGTGTCGGCGCGCCCGGTGGGGGACACGTCGCACCGATGGTACGAAAAGTATGATATTTATGAAATTTATGAAAAATTTGCACCCGTCGGACACGCCGTGAATCCACGTTTGGAAAATTAAAAAAAAAAAATTATGAAAACTATCGAGGGTGTGAAATGAACGGCCACTCTCTGGTTTTTACTTTTTTTTTTTTTTTTTTTTCTCATCTTTTCAAGCCAACAGACTACAGAAGCAGACGCGACGATGATTTTTCTCGGGAGTCGTACAAAGACAATATCTTAAGATTATTTTATACGCAAAGTTACATCTCGGAATCGATGGTACCGAAGTACCTTCGAAAATATCGGCGGTATCGTCGGTGGGTCAAGTACGTTCGGAGGGTGCCTCGCGCGTTGATGTCCCTCACGAGGTCGATAAGCTCGTGAGGGGGAAGCTCGAACAATTTTTCCATCGCTTCCAGCATCTGTAATGTAAAGCGAGAAATGATTCGGATACGGGGGCGTTCGGACGCGCACACACGCACACTCGCACACACATTTATTTATTTTTAACTCACCACCTCGAACGATCCCACTATCATCCTCATTCTGAGGCATTTCTTCAGTACGCTGGCTGTCTCGCGGACGCTCATCTCCTCCAGTCGCTTTCGCGGGGGCTGCGCTGCCTCGTCCTCCTCCTCCTCCTCGTCCTCCTCGTCCTCCTCGTCATCCTCGTCATCGGACTGCAACGCCAACTTGACCAGTAACGGCATCGTTATCTCGAAAAATGTTGCGAAAAGTTTCATCGTGCGAATCTGCAAAGGTCCACGTAGAGGAGCGACCTATCGAAAAATGTTGCAAATTAACAAGAGGTCCCTCACAGTGAGAGAAGACACGGAGAGAAGAAAACACAGAGTCGCGCGTGTTACCCGCTGCCCCCACTGTGGCAGCGGAGATGGTCGTCGGAATCTCTCACCCAGCGATTCGATATACAAGCCCGTCCCGACGACGACGATGATGATGATGATGATGATGGATCGCGTGGCACGGCTCGGAGCGCCACTTATTTATACCTCTCGCTGGAGAGAGAAGGATAACACGAACGATATCTATGAGAAAAGAATGGAAACTACGAAATTTATGAATATTATGAAAAGTATGAAATTCATACCTGCCCCTGTCCCCGGGTATATAAGCCGGGGTCGAAGGCCTCGAAGGCCCCGGAAACATCGTCTCTCCTTCTCTCGTCCCGTCGTCGAGGTAAAAGCTTCCCACTCCGAGTCTCTCTCTCAACCCCGCTGTTCAAGTCGGGTCACGATCTCCCCGCTGTGAAAGCGGTGGCTTGCATTTTTCTCGACATTTTTTTGGAGCCGAGACCGTAATCGCGAAATAAAATTGTATCCAAGCTGTATCATACGTGTGCCTATATGTATAATCTGGTTTTTCTTAGCGGTTGGACCGACACGCGCCCAAGGATGGAACAAGTCTGCGAGAGGAAGGAAGGTTCCGCTCGGTCAACGTCTGCCTTACCGTTTCGTGTCACAAGTTACACGGTCGTGCAGTCGTTGATGTAGCGGATCCTCTCCGAGACATCGCGGGAGGACAAGATTGATAAATTTATTTTCATCTCAGCCTCGATTTTTTTTTTTTTTTTTTTTTTGCAAGACTTCGGAAGTATGGAGAAACGAGCGAGAGGAAAATGAACGGGACGAACCGGATGTTGAAACTGTATCAACGAAAGAGTTTACAATCCGTTTCGCGCCAAGTTTGTTTTTCCGAAGCACCCAATTGTTTTCCGAAGCGCGGGGAGCACTCGTCTCACTGGACGGCAGCAGCAGCAGCAGCAGCGGCAGCAGCAACAAGAACAGCGAGACTGTTTGCCGCTATAGAAAAGTCTCCGGCCCTTCCGACTTTGCCCCGGTGTTAGTTTTTTTCGTTTTTGTCGACAGTAGTAGCGACAGAAAAATAACATAAATTTTCCTACACACGAATCATCTCGGGTCGCTCAGCCAGACATGTCAAATTTATAATCTTTTCTCGCGTCTCTCGAGAGACGGCGGGCGGGGGGAGGGCGGGAGGCAGGTAGGGAAAGAACGGACGCATCGATTCGCATACCACGCGCGGGTATCGCACGGAGAGACGTCAGAGCCGAGCCCGAATCAAAATGCGAAAAGAAAATGATGCCACGCGAGATTGATTCCCCGAGTGCAACTGTTTTTGCGGAAGAACCTGTCATCGATGGGCGTGTAGACTCGGAGACCCGAAGCGACGTACACGCCACCCCCCATCCCCTGTACACTCGTACTCGTATTCGCCTCTCGCACTCTCGCACACGGGGTACGCATCGCTCCGAGCGGGGGACTCGCGGAGTCCTCCGCTGGGAGGAACCGTACAGAATGTAATTCGCAGGAGAGAGGGATTTAAAAAATAAAGAAAATATTGGCAAAGTAACTCTATATTTTTCCCCGAGATCCTCTCGACCTTTGCAGCATCCCATGTCCATCGCGCTGGCGCATCCGGCATCCGTGGCGCCCGCTCCGGAGACGTACATCCGGAGGATGGATACACTCGCGCGCGGACTCGCGATATTCCTCGTGATTCCCGCTTTAGAAGAGAGCGTGACGAGTCGTCATCCCTAGGTGAGAGGACGAATGGTGAGACTCCGGCCGCTCGTTCGAGATTCAGAGGGAGTGAAAATAGACATTTATCGGCGACGACATTTATTTCACAGATACAATGAGAAACACACGATGTCAAACGATCCGAAACAAAATGCGGAATCTCGATTGTCACGACGCATCCCGACGAAAGTGTATCATATACAGAAGATACAGCTCATCACAGCGATTCCTTTCTCAAACGATGAGCGTGTAGCAAAGAAGAAGCCCAGCGAAAAGGATCCGAAACAAAATGCGGATTCTCGATTGTCACGACGCATCCCGACGAAAAGTATCATATACAGATACAGCTCATCACAGCCATTCCTTTCCTCTGTCCCTCCGTCCACGTCCTCTCTCGCTGTCTCTCGGTGTCATCATCGGCGTTCCTCTCGTTCCTCCTCTTTTCAGCGCGCTGCGAACTCGATGGCCGCCCGTCTCTCGAGGATGTGCAAAATAATTTTTTTAATACGCGAGGTATCTCTGTCGCTCGGCAGTAGTCACGAGTACCGGACACTCATCTCGTCATTGTCGCGATCATATCCGCGACTAGTTCTCCGTTGCCCGCGCGGAAAAAAAAAGTCTTGGCGAGAGTCTTAGCGAAAGTCTTGCAAGACTCTTGGCGAAAGTCGCGGGGAGACGCTGACCAAGTGTCTTATAAGACTCTTGGCGAAAGTCTCGGGGAGACGCTGACCAAGCGTCTTATAAGATTCTCGACAAGAGTAACGGATATGATCCGCACCAGGACTCTTGACAAGACTCTTTCCGAGACTACAGAGTCTGTCTGAGACCATTGCAAAGAATCATATGTCTAGTAGCAATCCGCGCGGGAAAAGTCTTAGCAAGAGTCTTACCAACACTCTTAGCGAAAGTCTCGGGGAGACGCGAACCAAGCGTCTTGCGTCGCTCCGTGCATCCCGCGCGGGAAAGGTCTTGCCGAGAGTCGTACCAAGACTTTTGGCAAAAGTCCTGGGGAGGCCCTAACCAATCATCTTGCCAAGCGTCTTGACAAAATTAACGGATACATTTCGCACCGGGCTTCCCGCGCGGGAAATGTCTTAGCGAGAGTTTTACCAATACTCTTGGCGAAAGTCCCGAGGAGATGCCAACGAAACGTCTTGCAAGGCATCTTGACGAAAGTAACGGATTCGATTCGCTCCGTGCGTCCCGCGCGGGAAAAGTCTTGCCAAGAGTCTTACCAAGACTTTTGGCGAAAGTACCGAAGAGACGCCAACCAATCATGTTGCCAAGCGTCTTGACAAAATTAACGGATATGATTCGCACCGGGCATCCCCCGCGGGAAAGGTCTTAGCAAGAGTCTTACCAATACTCTTGGCGAAAGTTCCGGGGAGACACCAACCAATAATTTTGCCAAGCGTCTTGATTCGTATCGGGCATCCCGCGTAGCATAGGTCTTAGTGAGAGTCTTACCAACAGTCTTGGCGAAAGTCCCGTGGAGACGCCAGCCAAACTTGGCAAGACGCTTGACAAAATTAAAGGATACGATTGGCTTGCCATCACTTGTCCTAAATCTCATAATCCCGGAACGCTCCAAACGGCTGAAATTCATTCATCCGATGTAGCGTTTATCCAAAATTGTAATCTACCGAAGAACGAGAACACCGAATGTTCAAGATCACGAAATATTATTTTGCCGACTTGCCATAATCCTAACGGTTTAATATACCGAACCATCGATTGCCCGAAATCCATTCTCCCGACGTCTCATTTGCCCGAAAATTAGTTTTACTGTCATAGAGCTCGTGATGACCGACAGTTATAACTCCGATAATCGATAAGTTAGAGTTCTACATTTTTATTGTAGTCGCCCCCCCCCCCGTCGTAAGGTCGCTTGTTTGAGAAGATCCCGAACGTACGGTAATGCTATCTTAACGTAAGTTATGTCAAATGTCAATGTTCTAACAATTGAAATTTGACATATTGTAAGTTAAGATAGGATTAGCATATGTTTGGAAATCTACCCCTGAGAATGTTATCTAATCTTGTAAATAAATGGATTCATTGTTTTCTTCAACTAAGTACCAGCCATAACCGTTCAATTGTTTGGAAAGTGACCATATCCGCGATTTTCCAATTTGAACTGTAGGTCGTAAAAGAGTGTTTTTTCATCACTCGGTGTGGAAATGGCCACTTTTCCACCCGCTTCGCGTGCGTAATCGTACATCCCTCGTGCGAAACACTTTTTCGCCCTCGTGGAGTAATGTACTATTTCCACTATACAAACTATTGTGAAAAATGGCAAAAAAAAGTGAAGTCAAAACATCGCCCATGTCGCTTTCACACATGCCGGAAGCATCGTTTATAAAAATATTCTTAAGCAATATATTGTTTCAAAACATTTTTGTTTGCTGTCTGTGAAGCAATATATTGCTTCAAAATATTTTTGTTAACGATGCTTCCGCCATGTGTGAAAGCGTTATGTGCTATGTTTGGCTTCACTTTTTTGGCTTTTTCACAATAGTTTGGAGTGGAAGACAATTTTTTTTAGTACATACAGTTCTAATAGGAAACTCGCGAACATGGCTACTTTCAAGACAATTGGCCGCTTATGGCTAGTACTTTTAGTTGAAAAAAATGCATTCATTTATTTACAAGATTAGATTATTTCTTCAGGGGTGGAATCTCGAACATATTCTAATGCTAAAATTTCAATTGTTGCAAAAATTGACATTTGACATAGTTTACGTTAAGATAGCATTATGTTCAGGATCTTTTCGAACAAATGATCTTACGGCGACTATAGTAAAAAATTTAGAACTCTAACTTATCGATTATCGGAGTTATGACTGTCGGTCATCACGAGCTCTACAATGGTAAAACCAATTTTCGAGCAAATGTGACGTCGGGTGAATGGATTTCGGGCAATCGATATTTCGGTATATTATGTTTCGGTATAGTCGGGATTGAGGTAAGTTGGCAAAATAATATTTCGTGATCTTGAATATTCGGACGACTGAACATTCGGTGTTTTAGTTCTTCGGTAAATTACAATTGCCGGATACGATTCGCACCGGCATGATTCGCAGCGGGCTTTCTTGATAAGACTCGTTCTGAGACTGTAGAATCTACCTCAGGCTATTGGAAAGAATCACGTAACACGTAGTACTCTTTTCAGTTTATGGCTAAAAAAAAAGCTAGTGTCTTTGTCAGACTCCTGCTAAGATGTTCGCCAAGACGCTCACCATGACTCTGGCAAAGACTTTTTCCAAGACTCTTTCCAAGTTTCCTTTCTCAGACTGTAGCCAATACACTTACCTTGACTGCTGCATGTTTCTCAGACCGTCACCGTGATCCGAGCAGCTTACATTGTCACCATGATTATTACTGACAAAAATCCCAACAAACGTTTGTCGGATCAACGCCAAAATGTCATCGGAGGTTGGAGATCCTTCAGACTGTGGGTAAGATCGTTTCCGAGACTGTAGAATCCTGCCCACACCGTGACGTGGATCCCTTCCTGGTAGAATTTAGGTCAACCTTTCTCCGGGGGTCATGAATCCCAGGCCATCATGCTGATTATTGCTACCAATACTCGGAAGTTTTTTTTTTCAGACTCTAAAATGTTAAGACTTTTGTTAAATCTTGAGAACCCCTCTTCACACCTCTTACCGGACTGAAAAATCTTTCTCTGATCATCGTTTCGGGATGTGTATAAGCTTGGGGCCTATAAACCAGGTCGATTTTCACTATTTTTTCTGATGAGGGTAATGGGATGACGAGGTCGGGATTTTACTTTATTTCTTAAGTACATTAGCTCTATTTTTCAAGTACATTATAAGAAATAAAATTGCAATGTGTCATGGACAATTTTGCTTCCTCGCAGAGAAACTATGTTCGTGAAAAAAAAATCGAGTTTTTAGTGTCAAAGTACTTAAAATAGTCCAAACCGTCGAGAAATGCGATTTTTAGCGGGCGTCTGGATATATATGATAGCTGTGCGTGTGTGTGTGTTTATGGGACAAACTTGCATCGTTTAAAACAACTATAACTTAAAAGTCTATATCGAGTCGAAATTTGGTACACTATAACACTAGTATTAGGGTGAGCGTGGCCGAGTGGTCTCGGCGCGCGCTTCACACGCAGTAGGCCCGGGTTCAATTCCCGGCAAGCACCAAGAATTTTCTGTGGTGTTTTTATCTGCGAAAAAGTGGTTCGGAACCCACTATAATAGTAGGTCCAGAGGAAAGGACCAGCGCCTCGGTATGGGAAACCGAAAGACTGGGAAAAGGTGTCGCGGGTTCGATTCCCGAGACTGAAGGCCCGTAGGTGAAAGGAAAACGGACGGGGACATAGCTCCGGAGATAGGACGTACGAACTACGACTATATCCGTATGTCCGGGATTACTGACACCTGACGGGGCGCGACGAAGCTCCGGGCCCAAGAATCGAACCGGCGACTGCGGATAAGGAAGGAGGAGGAAGAAAGTGAAGGAGCCCGTAACCCTTAGGGGATCGGCGTAACACACAATACCCCCCCAATATAACACTAGTATTAATTTTGTAGTTTGATATAATACAATAGTATATTATATATAATATTAATAATATGATATAATAATAATAATAGTACTATAGTATAGTAATAAAATAGTATAATAATAAAATCGTGTAATTTGGTAGACTAGCACTAGTAGTACTGGTAGTCACGTTTCTTCCCTCGGTGCAGTTTTCATGTCGATTGAGGCCGGGTTCGAGATTTTATGCGATTTTTAAATTTTTGAAAAAAGGTCGTGATTGCTCTAACTTGCCTTAATTTTGAACTATCGTCCTAAAATAACATTCAAATATAATCAAAGTCAAAATGATCAAAGATTTTTGGTATTCAACTCCGCCGAAATTTATCACTGCGGTCAGATTTTATGGAATTTTGATTTTTTTGAAAAATTATTTTTAAAAAGTTTAATTCGAATAAAGATGGAGGTATTGGGCCGAAATTTGAGACGGGAATGGATTAACACTTTACAATGTTTCGTATAAAATTTTGCCCAAATGGACTGAGTCGATTAGATTTTTTAAGATTTTGAAATTTTTGAATTTTTCGTTTTATTTTACCTCCGACGAGAGATTCTGCATCGAATATTGCTCCAGGAATAAAATAAGTTCAAACTTTATGATCAGCGGGGAAAAATCCATTAGGCATAGCCACAGAACGGCTAATATTAGATAATTGACTTCATTATTTAAAAAACTCTTTTTCTACGACCCTGTACCTTCGTTAAACGAAGTAGATACACAGATCCGACAAAGTGAAATGCAAATTTGGCGAACTTTTTTCGCGCATAACCTGAATCGACCAGTCGTTTTGCTTAAAATTCAAAGCGACTTCTAAAGAGCAAAATATCGGTTCCCCATAAAAGTTAAAAATTTCAATTTTGATATCACTTCTTCATAAAACTTGCAGATTGAAATTTTCATATGGCTATCTCATAATGTTCTTCTATTTGCGAAGCTTCTTCTATTAGAAAGCCAATACAGAAAATATTGTATCATAGAAGAAGCTCTGAATTAAGGAACATTATGAGAACGGCATATGAAAATTTCAATTTACAACTTTTTTCGTTTGGAAATATGTTTTCTCCCAACGTCTTAACATTCTGAGTGTGTCTTAGGTACTGAGAGGTTAGGGGGGCTCAGTAGAAGGGAGTATCACATTTTTATTTTGTGCGGAACCCGCTAGCCTCCATAACCTCATAGGCATCAAATATTGAAAAAGGAAGAGTATTTTGTAGTAATAATTTGTGTTTATTTTCTTAACATAATTAACGAAAACATATCAATTCATTAATTTGAATAAACTCAACGCAAAATAAATCAAAGTAACTGATTTTCAGAAACGAAAAAAAAAACGAAATGAAATGCTAGTCCTCGTCGGTTTTCTGATCTACCTCGGAAACAGGTTTCGTTGTCCTCTGCTTCGGATTCCGCAAATTATTTATTTGCAAATTGATGGCCCGTGTGTATTCGGCATCCCCGAGCGGCAGCAGGCTGTGTTTATCAACGAAATCTGAAGTAAAAAAAGTAATATTTTTTGTTGTAACTCATGAATGAAACTGCTGCTTTATGTGGGGGCCGGGTGCGACATAAAGTGGTCTTTTTCAAGAAGGTGTTACATAAATACTGGAAGCGTTGCATAAATACTCGAAGCGTGTCGTAATGAGTATTAATGACACCCTTTTAGTATTTACGTGCGCATGCGCACGTCGTCTATTTTTCCTTTATTGTCGCGTCCGTTCAGCAACATAACCTGCCACCATTTCATGTATTCGTCACAAAAAGTAGTATGCGATACTTGTACGTAAAAGCGGACTCCCGACGGAGGTTGTGAAGTGGCCGCACTCGCCTTCTCTCGTGCAGCCACTTCCTAACCCTCGCCGAAAATCCGCTTTTACGCACTAGTATCGCAAAGTACTATTTCGTAACTCATGCATGTAAAGTGCCAGATTATGTGCGGGCCGGTCGTGACATAAAGTGGCGTTTTTCGAGAAGGCTTTGCATCATTTATTCGAAGCGTTGTATAAATACTCGAAGTGTTGCATAAATACTCGAAGTGTTGCATAAATACTCAACACCGTATCGTAAAAACTTATCACCGTATGATAAATACTGCGCGCATGCGCATATCCGTACATTTTTCCTTTATTGTCGCGCCCGTGCCGTTGTACCGCTCGATTCAGCTCGTGCAGCCGCTTCCCAACCTCGTACCTTTCAGGCATTCGTTACAAAAAGTACTATGCGATACTTGTAGGTAAAAGCGGACTCCTGATGGCGGTTGGGAAGTGGTCGCACTCGCCTTCTCTCGGGCTGCACTCGGCTTCAACCCATGCCGTAGCGCTCGTTTTCCAAATAAAAAAAAGAAAATTGTCTTTATGGTAAAATGACGCTTGAACTTACATTTGACTGCATCGAAAACGTTTTTCGGGATCCCTTTTTTCCCTCTCGTACCTCGAGCTGTCATTGTTTTTAATTGCTCGGCGCCAAGGATGCACAGCAAGAGGCGTCTTACAATTTCCGTTGGTTTTTTTTTCCAGCGACGAATGAGTTTTAGATCGGTGGAGTCCACATATATGCCAGAATCCGGCTTGATTTCAACCTGCATCACAATTTTTTAAAGATGGAAATAGACATCTTCTTATAAATTCTTCATAATTTTCCTTCATGTGCAAAGCTACTCCTATGAGAAATGATTTTCCGTATGTTTGGCTTCCTCGTGGAGGGAACATCCCGAGTAAAAGAAAATTATGAGGAAGTGATATGAAAATTTCTATTTTCAACTTGTTTTAATGTCAACATTGCGTTTGAATTTCAGGCAAAAAGATGTCCGATTCAGGTTCAGCGAGAAAAAATACATGGAATTATGTGCTTCGAAACATTTTATGGAACTTTCGATTTTTACTTAAGAAATAAATAGTTGTCTTTTATCTATCTTTTTGAACCCGGTCATTCACATTATCTTCTATATTTCATGCTGTAGAATATAATAGAGGCACCTAGAGTTTTCCGCTGGCCAAAATCGCCAAAATCGCAAATTTTTGCAATATTAGTTATAAAAATCCTTACGGGACGGTATTCAATGTATTTTTTTACGCTGATCACGAATTTACCACTTTATTATTGAAAAATAAAGTATTTACTTTTCATGAAATTCAAACAATTCAAAATGATGAAATTTAAACGGTTAGATCTATTCTACCCAAATCTAGTCTACTCCGTGCGTTTATAATTTCACTGCTATACATAAAGAATCCTTAATGCACTGGTTACCTCTCCGTCTTGCGGTTCACGGTTCCGGTTATCACGACTTTCATGCGGTTCTTGCGGCAAATCTGTAAGTAATTTTTTTGTTTTACAATATATGATCAATATGTAAGATCCATATATAAATGTGTAAATGCATAAATGTCTGTAAATATCTGTAACGGTCGTTAAAACATTGTATACAGGGTGATTCAGGAGGTTTTTCACATACTGTACTGGCGGGTAGTTGGTCGTGAATTGAGCAAAGTTACAAAGCCGTTTTTCAAAATTCGCCATTGTTATTTAGATCTCAGTATTAAAAATTTAAATAAACGGACCAATCAAAGCAGACAATCTTGCCGCGCCGGAACGTTCGAGATTACCGTGCGAAGGTCTGACAACATTGTACGGAGCGCAACTCAGGTTACGTGATAGATGCTGTGTTCACGCCGGAGCTGTACAAACTAACCAGCTAAAATCTCCATTGAATAGATGGGAATTGCCGGTACTTTTAAACAAAAATTAATTTACCACGTTGGTCTCAGCATTCTCGATATTTTTTTTTCAAATACCCAATCGGCTGTGCGGACCAATCAGCTAAACTCTCCATTGGACAGATGGGAATTTCTAATACATTTCAACAAAATTCGTTTCCGCACTTTTAGATAAATTTGTTTCCGGCACTTTTAAATAAATTTGGTTAAATGTGCCGGAACTGAATTTGTTTGAAAATGCCTGAAATTAGTTTGTGTAAAAGTGCCTGAAATTCATTTGTTCAAAAGTGGCACAAATTCCTATTTGTCCAGGGGCAAGTTTACCGGATTGGTCCGCACAGCCAATTGTGTACTTAAAAAAATAAATAAAATTGTCCAGAATGCTGAGACTAGACTGGTAAATTAATTATTGTTTAAAAGTACCGGAAATTCTCATCTATCCAATAAGTAGTCAAGCTGATTGTTCTGCACGACCAATTGGGTATTTGAAGCAAAAAAAAATGTATTGACAATTCTCAAGCTATTTGGGTAAACGAATTTTTGTTTAAAAGTGCCGGAAATTTCCATCTATCGAGTGGAGAGTTTAGCTGGTTGATTTGTGCAGCCCCGGTATGAATGCAGGATCTATCACACGACTCGAGTTGCGCCCCGTAGAGTGTTGTCAGACCTTCGCACGGTGATCTCGAACGTACCGGCGCGGCAAGATTGTCCGATCTGATTGGTCCGTTAATTGAAATTTATAATGCTTATATCTAAATAACAATTGCGAATTTTTAAAAATGGCTTTGTAACTTTGCTCAATTAACAACCAACTACTCGCCGGTAAAGTATGTGAAAAACTTCCTGAATGACCCTGTATACTGTTAATAGACACACATTACTACTATTACTAAATTTATATTTATTTAGCGTACAGATGCGAACTTAGAAGTTACAAAAAAAGTTCCAGTACTGGGATATGTAATGTGATTAATGGAGCTGATTCATTATTTAAACACGATCCCTATTATAAAAGGTCAATTTCAGTGTATTCTTGTGAGTCAGTTTACTGTAACAATACGATAAAATTTAAGTCTGCATATATCACCATCGCTGAATTCTGCGCGGTCTGCTAAGCTTCGGCGTGAGTGCATTAAGCATACAGTTGCATTTGTATAAAACCGTTGGACGTATTTGCCGGAACTAAAGAGTCCGCATTCATAGAACTTGCCACTACGGCAGATGTATTGACGATTACCAAATGTCCAGAATTCTTTTAATCCCGGCGGACGTTTCTTAGTTTGATAAAATCTTCTCTGCCATTTTCCTTTCCATAGAACCAAAACTTAATCATAACATGAAGATAATCAAGAGACGCCATAGCGTCATAATGCCAAGTACATACAAAATTTTTTTAACTTTAACCATATCTCATTCCAATATTGATATGATTGGTAAGTAGAAGCTCAAGTTCCATGAATATTACTGGTGTAGTATCGCATCTTTAGCACTTCAAGAATATCCATTAACAGAGGGTTTTAATATGCGTGTGCCTCCGTGAAGAATCGAAATAGCATAAATAATCTACAATCTATACTATCAAATAGGCTTCTCGCCTATCCAAACACTAATATGAGATCACTCTACACACTTGTGAGTATATTCTGGATTTTTTCAAGAAAAATTAAACATGACATATTGGCTGAAAAAAAAATGTAGTCTATTTTTTTTATAGAAATGGACGTTCATTGCATTCAAAAAAATCTACAAAATTTTGTTTTCAAAAGTTTATTTAAAACTGCAACTTTTATGTCTACAACGTTCTTTTGTACGGTTTTTTTGTACAGTTTTTAAGATATAGGGGTTTTTAAGAAAGTTCAATTTTTTGATATCTCAAAAAAATACATTCCAAAAATTCTTTTAAAAAATACAACAACCTTATAAATAATCATGAATTGTGGTGAAATTACAACTTTTTTGGCGAGGGTCGGATTTTTTACCCTTCGAAACCGTATGGAATACCTTATATATATTCACTCCCATACGCTATGAATGCCGAAATCACTTTATAGCATATGGGAGTGATTTAGGATTTTCGAATTTCACTCTCATATGCTATGAACAACGAAATCTCGAGATCATAGCATATGGGAGTGATTTAGGATTTTTGAATTTCAATTCCATGTATGACAAAATCCTATTGTTCTGTTATGTCTAAGGTCTAATGTATAACTAAATAAATAAATCATTATCTCTGTTAGTGTTAAAATTGTATCGCTTTCTTTTCGACCCAAAATTAGATTAGGAATCGACCGTGTTCACAAAAATTGAATACTTGAAACTTAGCCGAACATCAGCGTAGTGCCTAACGATTAAGTGCAGCTAGCATTTCATTTATTTACTGGGAAGTGTCCAGACACTGTCGAGTTCATCTTACCAGTAAGATTTTAAAATTTAGCTTAATCTGACTGACCTTTCGTTTGCCTTGAGGATGACGTTGAGGGTAGTTCGCCAAGGAGCCGATCGTGATCGTCGAGACGCTTCTTATTTTGGTTCAGCGCATCCAATATCTTGTTCAAGACGGGCTCCAGCTGTTCGTTGACGACTACGGGACCTTTTCGTCCGGTCAAGCAAACGCATAAATAAACGGAAAACTCGTGAATTCAAAAAATGATTAAATTAATGTGATAAAAAAAGAAATGAGTTACTTAGCACGTAACTCATTTGGTTTATTCAACACATTTAGAGATCGAGACGCGCGGTAGCGTCACGACGCCAAATACTTTTCAAAAAGACGCTACCGTGTACTTGTGTTCCAGTATACAGGGTGACAATTATAAGGTGGACGGCGGTTTTTTGGGGCATTTGCGCGAGCGTTTGGGCTCGGGTGAGGGGTGCTTCCCGAATGATTTTTCAAGCCCTCTTCGATGGCGCAAACGGTTTATTGCTAAGATTTATAGTTTTTAAGGGGTAAACATTTTTTATTCGGGATTTTTGGAAAAATACATTTTGACTATGTATTTGAATGCGCGATTAAAAGCTGAATACAAAACACACCTGTGTCGATCGATTTGAGGCTATTTTAATGTAGATAATTAATTCCAAAGTTGCTACTTTTAGCAGCCGAATCAGAGTTAACAGACGGAACGCTGGAATCGGAACGGTGCGACAAATGAGCATGCGTCACGACTCTCGTGAGCTAGCTGATTTCCCGGCTGTCACAAATCAAGACTGTGACAGCCAACTTTCAAATAATTTGAGAAAAAAGTCGCCGCGTTTAAAAAAGTGTTTTGAAGATTGAAATCGATGTTCCATGGGTCACCAATCATGGACTTGAGGTTAAGAGTGGATTTTCTTTGGTTGCTCAATCGAATTGACAATTTATCGTAAACATAAATTGTCGAAGCCGAGAGTTCAAAATTTATTTTATTTAGGGTAAAAGTGATGAATTATAGCCCTTTCGAGGGGCATAATCCATCGCTTTTGCCCTAAAAAAAATTTTTTCCTTGGAAAAAAATATGGATAAACGATAAGACAAATCGTTATTAAAAATGTAATGCGAATTAGTGGTCTTGTACCTAGAGCGATAGCTTGGAAATTCGGAGGTTCCGAGTTCAATCCTTGCCAGTGGTGATTTTTTTTTTTATATTTAATCCTCACAAGTACGGGGACGCACTGGTGCATTACGACTCCGTACGGAATAGAATAGCGTCGGCCCACGAAGTTTCCCAAATTGTCTTGAATAAATTGTTAAATAAAGCAAAACCTATCATGTTTCCGGTAATGTCGAAAACGTGATAAGCCATTGGAATCTTTTACCGTTTGGAGAGTTCACTTCGATCAGTGGCTTCGTTCACAGATAATTCCCATTTTCATCGATTATGATAATATTTCTACCACGTTATGCAAAAATGTACTTATCGATTGTATGAACAGAGTTTGTACAATCGACGCCTATATTTTTTTTTCTCTTGGCTCAGGATTAATGAAACCAATGCTACCATTGATTGAGGATGTCAACAAGCTTTATCTGAAATCATGTTTATCTACTTTGACATTGGTTTCGCCGAAACAAGCTCTCCATGGAAAATGCATGGAAATGTATCTTATGTGTCGTAGAGCGATTAACGATTAAAATAATGTTGGTAATAGCGCCGGATTCGTCGCTTGACGCTTCTCGCTAGAAATGGACTCCTTCCACATCTTTCTACAAAACGTTATAATCGCTTTGATTAAACGTTGCGTAACCGATCTCCCCGCCCGAAATTTATGCCTCCAATGCTCCATCTGCAAAATATTGTTATCTACTAATTGAACGAGCCGATACCGACGAGGAATCCGGTAATTCTGATAACGTGATAACAAACCGAAAGTAAAAAGTTCAGGGACGCCACCGGTTTCGGCTCTTTTTATACTCCCCCCGCCCGAAGATTATGCCTCCAATGCTCCATCTGCAAAATATTGTTATCTACTAATTGAACGAGCCGATACCGACGAGGAATCCGGTAATTCTGATAACGTGATAACAAACCGAAAGTAAAAAGTTCAGGGACGCCACCGGTTTCGGCTCTTTTTATACTCCCCCCGCCCGAAATTTATGCCTCCAATGCTCCATCTGCAAAATATTGTTATCTACTAATTGAACGAGCCGATACCGACGTGGAATCCGGTAATTCTGATAACGTGATAACAAACCGAAAGTAAAATGTTCAGGGACGCCACCGGTTTCGGCTCTTTTTATACTCCCCCCGCCCGAAATTTATGCCTCCAATGCTCCATCTGCAAAATATTGTTATCTACTAATTGAACGAGCCGATACCGACGAGGAATCCGGTAATTCTGATAACGTGATAACAAACCGAAAGTAAAAAGTTCAGGGACGCCACCGGTTTCGGCTCTTTTTATACTCCCCCCGCCCGAAATTTATGCCTCCAATGCTCCATCTGCAAAATATTGTTATCTACTAATTGAACGAGCCGATACCGACGAGGAATCCGGTAATTCTGATAACGTGATAACAAACCGAAAGTAAAAAGTTCAGGGACGCCACCGGTTTCGGCTCTTTTTATACTCCCCCCGCCCGAAATTTATGCCTCCAATGCTCCATCTGCAAAATATTGTTATCTACCAATTGAACGAGCAGATACCGACGAGGAATCCGGTAATTCTGATAACGTGATAACAAACCGAAAGTAAAAAGTTCAGGGACGCCACCGGTTTCGGCTCTTTTTATACTCCCCCCGCCCGAAATTTATGCCTCCAATGCTCCATCTGCAAAATATTGTTATCTACTAATTGAACGAGCCGATACCGACGAGGAATCCGGTAATTCTGATAACGTGATAACAAACCGAAAGTAAAAAGTTCAGGGACGCCACCGGTTTCGGCTCTTTTTATACTCCCCCGCCCGAAGATTATGCCTCCAATGCTCCATCTGCAAAATATTGTTATCTACTAATTGAACGAGCCGATACCGACGAGGAATCCGGTAATTCTGATAACGTGATAACAAACCGAAAGTAAAAAGTTCAGGGACGCCACCGGTTTCGGCTCTTTTTATACTCCCCCCGCCCGAAATTTATGCCTCCAATGCTCCATCTGCAAAATATTGTTATCTACTAATTGAACGAGCCGATACCGACGAGGAATCCGGTAATTCTGATAACGTGATAACAAACCGAAAGTAAAAAGTTCAGGGACGCCACCGGTTTCGGCTCTTTTTATACTCCCCCCGCCCGAAGATTATGCCTCCAATGCTCCATCTGCAAAATATTGTTATCTACTAATTGAACGAGCCGATACCGACGAGGAATCCGGTAATTCTGATAACGTGATAACAAACCGAAAGTAAAAAGTTCAGGGACGCCACCGGTTTCGGCTCTTTTTATACTCCCCCCGCCCGAAGATTATGCCTCCAATGCTCCATCTGCAAAATATTGTTATCTACTAATTGAACGAGCCGATACCGACGAAGAATCCGGTAATTCTGATAACGTGATAACAAACCGAAAGTAAAAAGTTCAGGGACGCCACCGGTTTCGGCTCTTTTTATACTCCCCCCGCCCGAAGATTATGCCTCCAATGCTCCATCTGCAAAATATTGTTATCTACTAATTGAACGAGCCGATACCGACGAGGAATCCGGTAATTCTGATAACGTGATAACAAACCGAAAGTAAAAAGTTCAGGGACGCCACCGGTTTCGGCTCTTTTTATACTCCCCCCGCCCGAAGATTATGCCTCCAATGCTCCATCTGCAAAATATTGTTATCTACTAATTGAACGAGCCGATACCGACGAGGAATCCGGTAATTCTGATAACGTGATAACAAACCGAAAGTAAAAAGTTCAGGGACGCCACCGGTTTCGGCTCTTTTTATACTCGCCCCGCCCGAAGATTATGCCTCCAATGCTCCATCTGCAAAATATTGTTATCTACTAATTGAACGAGCCGATACCGACGAGGAATCCGGTAATTCTGATAACGTGATAACAAACCGAAAGTAAAAAGTTCAGGGACGCCACCGGTTTCGGCTCTTTTCATACTCCCCCCGCCCGAAATTTATGCCTCCAATGCTCCATCTGCAAAATATTGTTATCTACTAATTGAACGAGCCGATACCGACGAGGAATCCGGTAATTCTGATAACGTGATAACAAACCGAAAGTAAAAAGTTCAGGGACGCCACCGGTTTCGGCTCTTTTTATACTACCCCCGCCCGAAGATTATGCCTCCAATGCTCCATCTGCAAAATATTGTTATCCACTAATTGAACGAGCCGATACCGACGAGGAATCCGGTAATTCTGATAACGTGATAACAAACCGAAAGTAAAAAGTTCAGGGACGCCACCGGTTTCGGCTCTTTTTATACTCCCCCCGCCCGAAATTTATGCCTCCAATGCTCCATCTGCAAAATATTGTTATCTACTAATTGAACGAGCCGATACCGACGAAGAATCCGGTAATTCTGATAACGTGATAACAAACCGAAAGTAAAAAGTTCAAGGACGCCACCGGTTTCGGCTCTTTTTATACTCCCCCCGCCCGAAGATTATGCCTCCAATGCTCCATCTGCAAAATATTGTTATCTACTAATTGAACGAGCCGATACCGACGAGGAATCCGGTAATTCTGATAACGTGATAACAAACCGAAAGTAAAAAGTTCAGGGACGCCACCGGTTTCGGCTCTTTATATACTCCCCGCCCAAAGATTATGCATCCAATGCTCCATCTGCAAAATATTGTTATCTACTAATTGAACGAGCCGATACCGACGAGGAATCCGGTAATTCTGATAACGTGATAACAAACCGAAAGTAAAAAGTTCAGGGACGCCACCGGTTTCGGCTCTTTTTATACTCCCCCCGCCCGAAGATTATGCCTCCAATGCTCCATCTGCAAAATATTGTTATCTACTAATTGAACGAGCCGATACCGACGAGGAATCCGGTAATTCTGATAACGTGATAACAAACTGAAAGTAAAAAGTTCAGGGACGCCACCGGTTTCGGCTCTTTTCACTCTTTGTTCGACATTTTGTTCTAAAAAATATCTTACATTTGGTTTATTTTTCAGAAACATGATCGTTTTCACTGCGTTCAATATAAAAAATGTATAAGCGAAAAATTAATTTATCGAACGTACGGACAGTATTGATTTAGTTATCCTGTTCGATGAATATATATTTTTCTCTCCCAGCTCAAGCTTAATCAAACCAATTTTATCGTTAAGTTGGAACGTTAATATCTTATTTTAACGTTGGTTTCGTCGAAACAAGCTTTCGATGAAAAGTTTATCTTCTGCATGTTGATGTTTATTTTCCTTTTGTCAGAGACTAGGACGTCATTCTAAGGTACCCCCTCCAGTCAGATTTTTAGTCTGAATGCCACAATCATTCAGACCATGACTAGGAATTATTTATCAAAGCAACTGTTTACAAAGACGATTAATTTATTTTCAATAACGAAATTTGCTCGAGCTTGATAAGGTGAGGATATTATTGTCTTGGCTGCGGTTTCAACTAGGTCGGCCGGCAATTGTGAAGGCATCATTAAGATTTTTTGCCACATTCGGAAGGATAATGACAAAAGACACACTGTTATCGAGACTCAACTATTTACATGTTCCTCGTTTCCAATCATGGATGATCCCCGTCGCGTGCGAATGCTTGCCGCATTAGCCTACGAACACTACAATTATACTCAAGCCAGCTTGTATTATGGGAGGATGTACCCCGATGAACCAACTCCCTCTCGGCAAAGCTTCCAGCGGTATGTAATATTCGAAATGTTTTTAAGACGTGGGTGTCTGCGAATATTCACTGCCCCTTTTGGAACCTATATTAGTCTTCACGCAACGTTCAACGCATTCGGCTCCTTGAAGGCTCCGAGAAGACCACGAGCCAGGCCTGTAAGTGGTCCTCGGGAAGAAGAGATCCTTCAAGCTTTTCGCGACGAACCGGTCCAGAGCGCAAGACGTTATGCAAGAGAAGCAGGTAAACTACTGCCAAAGGAGCTTTCACATAAAATTACTGTGTGAATAGACTCACAGCTCAAAAAAAGACTTATCGTTGTTCGCGATTGATTTTTTGCTGGCTTTATAAAATAACCGTAACTTACTCATTTGCAAACTCATTCCGTAGGCATAAACCGTGAAACGGTACGAAAGATAGTACGGAAAGTGAATTTTCCGTACAAAATTCAGACGCAGCAGCAGCTTCTTCCGCGTGATCCAGCGACTCGCCTCACGTACGCTTTGTGGGCAAGAGCAAAGCTTCAGGAGGACAATGAGTTTTTTAGATATGTCTGCTTCAGTGATGAATGCAGCATTTCAAATAGAGGCATTACAAATCGGCAAAACACCCGCAAATGGGCACCAACGAATCCGAATTACAGAATTGCGGTTCCACTCCAAAATCAGTGGAAGATCAACATTTGGGCAGGAATCGTCGGCGACCGACTTATCGGGCCTTATTTTATCGAAGGAAACTTAGACAGCGAAAAATACTTAACTCTATTGGAAGACCGACTCGAAGGTATGCTTCGAAACGTGCCCGAAGTGGTCCGCCGAGGGATGTGGTGGATGCAAGATGGAGCTGGAACCCACACGGCGTTAACAGTGCGAGCGTTCCTTAATCGTCAATATCCGGGGCGCTGGATCGGGCTACATGGACCGATCAATTGGCCACCAAGGTCACCGGATTTAACGCCGCTAGATTTTTTTTTGTGGGGCACGTTGAGAGATTTGATCTTTCGCGAAGGCCCAACGACACCGGTGGAAATGCGTGAACGCATCGTCGCGGCGTTCACCCAGATAAGGGTTCGAAGCCTGCAACAGATGCGTAGATCGAATCTCCGACGCCGCATAGATCTCTGCATCGAACAAAACGGAGGACACTTTGAACACCTGGTAAAACGTCACCACCGTATAGACGGCGAACAAGTTTAAAACCAAGTGTTACCTTGAGTCAACGACGTTTCGGATGAAATTTTCACCAGTGTCCAGAATTGTGTGCTGGGTGTTATGATTTATTGTTTGATATATTGTTATCAGTACTATCAGAATCATAATTCATTTCAATTTGTTTTTGAACTTTCTGCCAATCGGCTAGGCCATAAACCGAACTAGTTATCATTCTCTTACTCTGACTTACACTGATGGGCCGAATATAAGGGAATAGTGTACGCTCGGCTGGGCGCCGTACTCTGAATCGTTCGATAGACAGAGGATTAAGATAATATGAAACACGTCCTTCCGCGTCCATCCCGGACTCAGTCGGTATCAAAAACTGTACTCAACTTTTCTCACGGTTTCTCGCATGTACGGTCAAATGAAACGTCTCATCGTAAGCCGAGATGATTATTTTGATTGAACATACCAGAACCCGTGAGAAAAGTTGATTACAGTTTTTATTACCGACCGCGATATTGTACATGCTCTTAAGTAAAAGGCATTCCTATGCCTTCTACTTAAGGGCATGTGCAATACTACCCTCGGCATGTGCAATACTACCTACATAAAACTGTAATAAACTTTTCAAAAATATATGACATACAAATACAAACATATATAAATAAAAACATATATAAAAACGTTATAAAGATATTTATTTTCAAAAGTTTATTTTTTTAATTGTAGCTAAAGCACGTTAATTGTTGCTATACCACGAAATATAAACATGATTTTTGGCTTCTTCAAGCAAAACATCCAACTGCCGCCTTCTTTTCCGGCGTGGTTTTTCAACTTTTTCTTCATTATCCCTTCCTTTCTTTCTTTCGCATCGTCCATTACTCACCCTTTCACCTTCGATATCGCATTCCATATCACCCGCTGGTTCGTTTTCTTTATCACCTTCCCTTTCATCCTCTCTTTCGTTTTCTTTTTCACCTTCCCTTTCGGCTTCCTTTTCGGCTTTCTTTTCGGCTTCCTTTTCGGCTTCCCTTTCATCTTTTCTTTCATCTTCTCTTCCATCCTCTGTTACATCCTCTGTTACATCCGCTGTTGCTTCCTCCGTTGCTTCCTCCGTTACATCCTCCGTTACATCCTTTGTTGCTTCCTCCGTTACATCCTCCGTTGCTTCCTCCGTTACATCCTCCGTTACATCCTCCGTTACATCCTCCGTTACATCCTCTCTTACAACCTCTCTTACATCTTCTCTTCCATCCTCCCTTTCATCCTTCCCTTTAACCTGTCTCCCATCTTTATTTTCTACTTCTTCACCCTCTGGTTCGTTCTCTTCGATATCTCCTTCACGCTCACATTCATCTGTGCTGAAATAAAAAAATATATATATATTTTTTATGGACGACCGAATAATGAGGAAAGTACAATAATTTGAGCTTACAGACGAATTTTTATAACTTTAACGGTAATATCGAAAAATAGTTTGTACCGATAATTGCCGTCCTTTCCCTCCGATTCCTTGAAATTCTCGTAGAATTTGTACAAATCAACCTGAGCCGCCTTTCCCACGTCTTCAAAAGTTTGACTGTAAGAAAATTATTATATTAATATTTTTTATTTGTTATGTGGTGTTACGTCAAAACTGCGGGATTTCGGATTTCTCACAGATTTAACGTAGTGTTACGTTGAGTACTATTGATACGCGCTGGTCAAGAGAAATTGCTCCCTCCTTTACCACTCCTGGCATCAATTATCAAACGCAACTGCCCATTTTCTAGTCTAACCTTTCGGAAAATTACTAAGGATAGGGCTAGGAATGTTATTCGTCGAAATGTCTGAGAGGTATTTAAATGAATTAATTACTTCGTAATTTAAGGGAATGATTTACACGATTATTTTATCCGGAATGAATTAGTTATTAACGCAGACCCGTGGGGTTTAAGTGTGGAATTTTCTTGGCAAAATGATTTTAATTGTAAATTAAGGGTTATAATGATGGCCAATTTCGGTCAATGTATAGAGAAAATCTAGGAGAATTTGGGGAACACACAATTATTTTTAATAGAATAGTGGTGATAAAATGGTACTTACTCTGATGTTGTCGGAGATGTTTCGTCGAGGGAAGGTCGCTGTTCACAGATATTTACGCGTTTCGGAAATCTTATTATTCACGTTTATTCAAAACTCAAATTATTAGCGCAAGTTTATTACAAGAATCTCAAAAATATAAAAATTAGACTGTACGAACGGTGAACTGATACAATGGATTCCCGTACAAAGATGATTAAACTTTGACTTCGACGTCTACTCAGAGTAAACTTGGAGACAGATGAGGAGATGTGCGCTCTCCAAAAGACGGTGAAATAATGATGCAGGACAGGAGTGATCGAGACTCCGTTGTCTCAAAAGATATCCAGGAGATACCTTATGACAATATATATGGATCGACCGAAAGAAAGAGACAAAAGGTGTTAACTAGATGACCCCAAAAGGGGGAAAACACAGTTGAGTAAAGAGCGGGTCGCGACGATATTCTGGACTCTCACTATCTATCCTCTTCCCTTACAGAGATATCTTCTGCATCCCCTCTATTTCTTTTAATGTCGCTACCGTGTCTATCTCTTCGTCTACGCGCCCAGGTGTTCGTCTCGCGGGTCTTGTCGCGCCCGAGATCCTTGGTTTCTCCCGCTCTACTCTATTACTTCCCCATCCGTGCTCTCTATGCGTCACTCCTCTTTATTATTGGTTCAAATGAAATGCAAAAGGGCAGACTGAAACGCGATAGGTTCGAGAAAGACTAAAACTTGGAAAGAACTCAGAAGGAGGTGACTAAATGATTTTAAAAGAAGACAAATGATCAGCGAGTAACGCGGGTACCAAAAAGACGACCGAAAGAAGAACACCGCCCGGGGCCTGTCTTCGCGGCTCCTTATATACCGGATATGCGTGGCGGGGGGCTGAAAGTCAACCCTTTCCTCACCTTCTGTACGTTTGTCCATTTCCCCTAATTCAGTAGCGTATTGCTATTTTGTTCCTTTCGATTTAAGAAAACATTTTCTTATATGTTCTTTGGTCCTTTGATAAATATTGATATCTTTGGTCGATCGTTAACTTAATTTTTACTAGGCACTGCTATATATTTCATTGCATATTTAAAATAACTTTTTCGACTAGCCTAACCACTCAAACAGGAATCTCTGGCGGATTCCTTCGTACAATTATCTTAATTTTAACTTTACTCATTAAAGTTTTTGGTCTGCTTATTATTTTTATTACTAGTTTACTTTAAGATCTGTCGGAAAGATTCGGGAGTGAAATCTATCGCAAAATTGATTATAAGTTCGAAGTTTCCAAATTATAAATATTAAACACAATGTTGTAAAATATGTTGCCAAGTTAAAGGGGGTTATAAAGTCCTCTCGAATCTTTCCTCAACCGAATTGCACTTTGTTCCTCTTGGGATCAGGCTGTCTCCCTCTCACAACTCCCAGGTAGATATTATATGATACTTCACTGTATCCGTTTTTCTAGAACATTCGTTCGGTCGTTGTACTTGCATGGAGACAGCGTCATCCTAAAGGTATATTCTCGATATGATCCAGCATGGATATTTTCTGTGGATCTTCAGTGGGGGTTTCCGAGAATCGGAAGCTTCCCCTATTGCCCTTGAAGCTATGCTAATGCGGTCGGAATCGGTTGTGCCTGCGCTTCGGGTACTCTATCTGCTCATATTCTTATTTTTACTTAATTAATTATGCCCTGAGTATTATAAATTTTGGCAATATTATTATTTCCTGAGATGTACAATATCCTCTAGTATTTGGAGATATTGATAATTTTTACCCAGTTGGTAAGGTGTAACGCAGTTCTTTGACGGGTTTATGCCGCCGTAATCATTCCGTGGCATATCTGATACAGCTACGTTCTACGGGATGACGTAATTCTGGTCAAATCTTCGCTTCGCTTTATAATCGTTTATGAGAGGTGCCTCGGAGAGTTATATTCACGTGTAAAATGACAAGTTACTTAGCATGCTATTATTTAAGATATTTAGTGATTCTTCGAGCTACCTCTCCTTCAATATTTCCTAGTGTCGTAGTGAGGATACGGCTCGATCCGAGAACCTTGTCTATAATTTGCACATTTGCGGAATTAATTAGAATGTTCAACAGATAATTACTCAAATCGACGGATTGAGGTGAATTTGAAATATAACCCGTAATTGAAATTAGTTACCCTTAAAGGAAAGAATGATCTTTTGCTTAATTGCATGATTCATATCGTCGGGGAGTTGCGTAGGGCCACGCCCGTACGGCTTAGGCCCGAATTGTTGGTATGCTAGGGATACCTCTTGCTCGCGGGGTAACCTATCTGCCCCATTTTTATAGCGGACCATCTAGCGGCATTTACCTTAAACGCAGGATTACCTTGCGCCGTGGTAACTGTCCGGATCGCAAGATCTAGAGGTGATAGTCGATAACTCGATCCATCATTCAGTTTCTGTAATGGAATGACCACTGTTTTACCGCCGATGGGGTGCGTGTCGAAAGCAGTTTATCGCCTCTGTCCGCAGTTCCCCTTGTCATAGATTTGATCCATAACTGTTTCTAACGAGGTACCCCAATTAGTTGGGTTTTTACGTTAATTATATTGGTTGATTATTCCAATATAATTATTTTTCCCTGGGATATAAGCCAGTGCTTATAGCAAAATATCACTCTTATTTTTATTATAAAATCCCCGTGAAGTGGGAGGAAAGAAATATTTGTCGAAATTAAAGTTACGGCGGGACGTAACACCTCCCCCCTTAAGACGATAGTTAGGAGAAGCCTAACGATCGTTCTAACTTGAATTCACCTTTACTCTCCGACAATCTGATTTATGAATATCGACTATGTGTTTGTGTCAGTGAAACTCCGTGATTGTACGAGGTTCTGGATACGAGATATGTTCATTTTTCCTGGTAAGTATGTATATGAGTATTAATTTTACTGTCATTGGTTAGGATTATCATTTTCCCTCTCTATATAAAAATGTTTCCCTGGCAAGAATTTTAACTAAACTAAAGTGAGTATAACAAAGCTCATATAATGATTTTACTCTTTATATTGTTTAGTAATAAGGTTAGCAAGGCTTTCGTGAATAATAAGATTTTATCTCTACTGGCATTACGCTTCCCCGGGTATTTTAATTATTTTTACCCGTGTCTTGATAAGTTTACGCTTAAAATAATTATTATCATTCGATTTTGTCCTTAATAGAAGCGGTAAGTCGTTATCCTTTGGCATTTGGCTAAATGTTAATGACATACACACAGGTTGTGGTTGAGATGAGATGACGAGTCGATTCTCAATGGTGAGGTAAATGTGTTGTCTTCTTCTTCTTCTTCTCCTTCTTCTCCTACTTCTTCTTCTTCATCTTCTTTTCCTTTCTTCTTTCTTCTTTTTCTTTGGTCTTTCTTTTTCTTTCTTCTTTCTTCTTTTTCTTCGTCTTCTTTTTCTTTGGTGCTCGTACCGATTGATTATTTTAGACCCAGACTTCATAATCAGCGTCGACGTCGTCTATGGTAACTACGGTGCTGAAGTCTTGACCCTTAGGTAATAAGATGTTTTGCACGAGTCGATAGATCGTTCCACCTAACTCGACGGTCTGTCCTTGTCGTGGTATTAAGGTAAACCATTCCCGGAGTATTCCTTCCGGGACTCCTATCCATTCTGGTGGGACGAACAGTCCAGGGACAAGACGCACGTATAGTCGGGCAGGATCGATCCCGATGGGGGTGTTAATTGGCCGATTGACTTCGATAGCAAGTTGGTACTGCACCATCTACGGATTGAGGAAGGAAAAAAAAAGTATTATCGCTGTACATATAATTATGCATATTAATTAAAACATCCCTTCCAAATGGAGGTGGAACGAATTTGTCGATATATATATGTATACAATGTGGGTATATATATATATATACTCCCGGATATATGTAGACATGCATATCCGGATTTCCTTTCTTATTTCCTTTCTCTCGCTATCATTGTTGTATATATATTTTTTTGTATTATAAGGAGACTCACATAATTGTTGCGTTTTTTTTCTGTGTTGTTTTTTTTTTCGTACCGTTACCAGATGGTCCTTATACCGCTGTTTCTTTTCGGTATAACTTTTTCGTAGGTTCCAATGCATTTAATGTTGCCATAACATCTTCGTATGTTTGCATGGGAAATCCTTCTGACAAATCGCTTGGAAATGTATCCATGAGTTGTTGGAGCGTATAGGAAGCAACTTCCAAGTCTTCTTGGGTAAACTTCGTACAAAGATCCATAGCCTCGCAAGGTCCATCTTCGTTGTCCTCGGGGTCGTCAATCTTTGCATTACGATACTTTCCATGGCCAAGATACTCGATTAACTCTGGTTTTTGTCCAATGGGGGTCAGTGTGTTTTGATACCATACATATGTTACTCCTCCCAATTGGATCTCTTGGTCCGGTTTTGCTCCTAGACGTCGCTTCCAGTTGGCTCTTAGCTTCTGGGGGAGTCGTCTCCATTCTGGGGGCACCCAGATGTAACGTTCTTCTCCCGATGGAGTTTGAATCTTTGTTCTCCAATAACATATTAATCGTTCCATACCAAGGAAGGTGGAGGCAAATCGGCGATTGGTGGCGATTGGCATGTATCTCCCGCTCACTTGTATTTCTCTCGGGGCGTCCCAGTGGGGTACAGGTTCGTCTATTTTTGGCCATCCTCTGAAGCCGGGGATCGGGACCATGAAGTAATTTTGTCCTTTTGGCATCAAGACATCGTTGATCCATTCGTACGAAGTCTGTCCAAGAACAATATCCTCGAATGGATTATCGCGTAGTTGGCAAATCCATTCCGAGAGACGATGTTTTTCGATTGATCGCCACTCCGGTGGTACATAGAGGTGAATGCTGTTTTTAGCAAGGTCGAGATAAAAGGATATTTTCCAGTAGCAATATAACTTCTCGGTTCCAGGAACTATATTTCCTGGTTTTTCTATGTTGATTTGGATCCTCAGACTCTCCGGTATGGGTGTTCGTTGTTCCGATCTAGTTTGGATTAATGGAGCGATTTCACGCCCACATTTGCATCTCGACATGTTGTAGATGTTTATCCTTCAAATTTTAATGAAATCATTAGTAGGTGATTTGGTCAGAATAGGATAGGTGTATATTTTGTTCATGCAACTTGTGGTTTTTTTCATATGTATTTTATAGTGGAGTTTATTTGTTTTTATGTATATGTGTATAAAAAAAAATTATATTTCATTTTTTTTTTTTGTTTATATATTTGTTTCTTTTCTTTTTATTATTATCTTTTTTTTTATACCTATTATTATTATTTTTGTATTAATGGTCGTTTTTTTTTCAGTTTATATTCTTTTGCTCCCCTTCTCTCTTTTATTTTTTATCATCCAACTTGGGATGTTTTCTGAGCAAGAAATATGGTTGTTTATTTCTGGAATTTGCGGTATCGACGGTTTCCTCGCTATCTGACCTAATGTCAGGGTACAGGGTGCTAGTAACAGAGTTTTCGTTTATGGTTTCCAAACGGGTAGTCGCAAGGTTGGTCATCGATACGGGTCGGGGTTTAGGCGGGGTATCGTACATGGTATTTGTTTGCTTAGTCGTTTCTATAGATTCTCCGAGGTATCCCGCGTCTGGACGTGTATGTACGCGCATAGGGACCGTTTCTTCCTTCTTCCTTGGGTGAGGGAGAGTACAAAAACTTGATCCGGTTTGTCTCATAATCTCTTGGAAGTCACGTATCCGTGGATCAAAATCAAATTTCATTGGTTCAAAAGGGAATCTTTCTCGGATTTCTGGTGGGGCTGAAACTACTACATCAGTGGGTGGGTTCAGAGGCTGTGCTGCCTCGTCTCTACTATCTTCTGCTGATTCTTTATTACCCCTGTTTCCTGCTCCGGGTGGTTTTTTACTCAAATGCAGAAGGAGATTTGTGACAGAGTCCCAAATTGCTCCTAGTAAATATAGGGACCATCCGTATACAGTATGCAAAGCATATCCATGGATTACTGTGTCTATTATGAGTTTGATGCCTCTAAAAATAATTAGTATTCCAATTAATCCTGCACTGATATTTCCGAATCCGATCAGATATCCCCAAGTTTTAGCCCAGGCGGATTCTGCTATTTTGTGCAATGCTTGTTCGTCGAGGAGATTAGATATCGAGCCCCCTTGAGGTACAGTCGATTTTCCGGTAATTCCTCGTGCTAGCGAATTTAATATAGCAGGTCGTTCTGCAGGGAACATTAAATGATCTCGAAGTTCATCCAACTCCCTTTGTGTATATATCCCGCTCGCGGCGAGGGAGTGTGGACTTACGTAACGCCAGGTAGGTTGCGTAAGGGGTTTAAGTATTGTCGGGGCTACTACGGGTACGGCAGAGGGTCCAAAGGAATACCATTCTCCGTCCAATAAATAAGTGGGGGCCAATAGTTGATGACATGAAACCTCTGTACCGGGTTTGAGCAGTACATGTGTGCGAGGAGCTAAATGGAAAGACATGTTCCCTATTATCACCGGTAGTTCGTTATAACATTCCCTTGTTTCCATAATTTTTACCTCAACTGGGATACATTGCGCGATATGGGCTACTTCCCCAGCTATTAATGCCATATAACCAGGACCTTTCATTAAGTCAAATGCAAACTCGTCGGGTGAAATTCGAGCAATCGTCAAGGTCGTTTGAATTATTTGCCGTTCCAAATTGCATCGTTGCATCAGTATATCGCGATACATGTCCTTAATTTGGGTTCGAATATGTTTTTCGACAAATACGAATTTAGAGTTCATGTATGTAAAAATATCCAGGTTGGTGATTTCTACGGGTTTTCTTGCAATGAAGGGATTGCCTTTTTCGATTTCGACAATCAGTAACTTGGGATGCTCAGTCTTGGTCAATATAAATCCGCATACTTTACGAGTGCCTTTACTTGTGAGTGCGAACGTTACGTCTCCCTCAGTTAAAGCGTATACGTTTTGTAGATTACCTATGTCGAAGTCCGTAATTCTGTCGGCTACTCCTTCGTATAGGAGTCCGTACCTGCCTGTTTTACAACTATCCTCGGGGATAGGATCCCAAAAGGTATCTCCGCCGTCGAAATCGACGCAACGGCCTTCACTCAGATCGCAGCTAGTTCCGGATCGTAAATGTACCTTGTCGGTATTTACGTTTACCTGGGCGGTGTAGTCTCGTAACGATATTTTAACACTTCCTTGCACTACCACACTATCCCATGTTCCATACGGGTCGGAGTATGAACTTCCTTCACATTTTCCGTCATTGTTTAATGATCCGGTTATGAGTACGGGCCGACTGATTGTCTGATTTGGTGTAATTCCTGAGATTTCCGTCTTTCCTATTTTTATGATACCGTATCGGTACATATCAAGACATACATCACGGGATATGCTGTCTACGTAGCCATATTCTCCGTTCGGTACATCTAAGCTGTGTGAGAACATCCCACATCTTCGCACGGTTCTATAAATCTCTACTTTACATTGCCTTACAGTGATGGATGAGTATTCATTGATTTGAATAAGTTGGATGTACGTGCGTGTTACGTTCACTTCTTGTTGGGGAATGTTGCATTCCCCTACCTCCAGTAATGACACGGTCGTGAGGTTTGCAGTCACCCCGGCACAATCGTATCCGATCAATCCTCGAGCGGCGGGTATTTGCGAAAATGAGTAGATTATTGTCCACCATGCTAGTAGATTACCGGGTTTCATCTGTAATTTTATCGGTTTTTATCAATTGATTCTATATTCTACATACGTTCCCCAAAGTCTACATTTTCCCTCTCCTATCTTTCTATTCCCTCTTTTTCGGTGTGGGCGAGGTTTTCTGGAAAGGTGCTAATTCCCGGTTACCCAGTAAGATTTTCCCTTTTCAGAGAGGAGGGAACTATTATGGAGGGTAGTAGTTATTGAGTTGGTTTTTCGGGAAGTGTTAGAGTGGGGTAACACGTATTTAAGCCGCGTTTTTGGTGGAAAATGTTTAATCTTTTTCCTGACATCTTAGCGATACCTCAACTACGGAAACGGAATCATGTCGTCGAACGAGGAAATTAACGCTGCGTTTGATGCTGCTCGCGGAGATTATCTCCGTGGTGGCAGTGAGGCTGCTTGGTTGGAAGCGGTAAGTCTCCTCCTATATATATATTTTTGCTATTAATATATTTTTCTTCTATTTTCCTTGACTGTTTTCTCTCCTTCTTTTTCCTGTTCATTATTTCTTCTCTTACTTCCATTATTTAATTAGTTTAATTATTTATTCGAAATTTTCTTTGTTTTTACTTTCAGCTGGAGGCCTGGCGTGCGGCGACGGACCGCACTTACGAACCCGAAGAAGACTGGGATCATCCAGACAACAACGACCGGGACGCGTCGAGTTATCTTGACGTGCTGAGGGCCCGGGGAGTCTCCCGGTTTTACGAGGAGGAAGTCGAGGTGGATTGGGAGCGCTGGGCTTCCGGGCCGGAATCGGACGGAGAGGGTGAAGACCGGGCCGCCCGTTCTCCTCCCTATCTCGAGGGTCGCCACGAGGCCTATCCTCGGCGACGGGCCCGCTCGGCAACCCCCATAGAGGATTGGGATACAGAGGACGAGGACGGGAACGTTTATCCTCCCCGTAGAAGGATGCGATATGGTAGGTAATTGGTCTTATCATTTGATTGTCCCATTCCCTTTTCTTTCGCAGATAATTAATATAGGTTTGTTTTTATCTGTTTCAGGTTCAGACTTTGGTCCGAATGAGGAGTGACCGAAGATCTGGCGGGAGATTTTTCCCTCCTTTTTTTTTCCATTACGTGTATAATGATTTATTTTTGTGAGGAAATTTCAATAAATACCCAAGAGGGCGCAAAAATACCAATCAATGTGTTCGCCCAATGTTTTTTCCGTGCGGAACCCCCCTTTTCCATTTCCTCTACTTCAGCGTCGTTTGTTCCTGTCCGTCGTTTTGTATGTTAATTCCGTCGTTGGTTTTGTACGTTGTTTCATCGTTGATTTCGTACATCGTTTCGTCGTTGGTGTCGTATGTCATCTCCGTTGTTGGTTTTGTCCATCGTTTCCGTCGTTGGTTTTGTCCATCGTTTCCGGCGTTGGTTTTGTCCATCGTTTCCGTCGTTGGTTTTGTCTGTCAGTTGAGTCAAAATTGATTCCTGACCTATTAAGTTTAATTCTTTTATATTCTCTTTTTTTTTCCTCTTTTAATGGTTGAGGATCTTTGGTCTTCCCGTTTTCTCTTTTTTTTTCCTTTTAATGATTGAGGACCTTTGGTCTTCCCGTTTTCTTTATTTTCCTCTTAATTTTTATTTATTTATTCCCTCTTTTATTCGAATAGTTATATTTTAAGGTTTATATATCCTTTTTCATATATAAACCCCATATATATATATATATATATATTTTTTTTTTTATTTTTTTTTTATTTTATTTTTTTTGTTTTTCCTGGTTGAGGACCTCTGGTCCTCCCGGTTTTTTTCTTTATCTCCTCGTGTGTAATTATTCCTACTTTTTCATCGAATAGGTATATTTAAGCTTCTTATATTTCCTATTTATAGTCTTTTTCCTTGAATTTTATTTTTATTTTTTTCCTTGATTTATTTCTATTTCGATAATTTATTTATTCCTATTTTATCTTTATTTTTTTTTATTATTATTTTTTTTTTATTATTCATATATTTTCCTTTTATTATGATTATCGTTATTATTTGGTTATTTATTATCCTTGCATGGGTGTATGCATGTTTACTTCCGCCTTTGGTTATCTAGTCTTCCTTACCCAAGGTTTTACCTTTTAATATCGTTGTATTATATATATATATATATATATATATATTTTTTTTTATTTTGTTATTCCTATTTGGTTATTACTCCTAATCATAATTAGTAACATTATTCATTATTATTATGATCATTAATGTTCTCGATATTTGCTAACATTATTATTCTTGCTCATTGTTAATGTAATTAACGTAAATTATTAGTGTTAGTTTATTATGTTTTTTTTTCATTAGCCCCATAGACCCCTTTTTGTTTCCGATTTTTTTTTTCATTGAATGCATGAGAGGCTTATTGTCCCGAGGTGGAGGGTTCTTCCTGAAGCGGAGGGGGAGGTTTTGTTTTCCTTGGCTTATGCCTTTCGCAATTTTCCGGGAGAGGTTCGCTGATAATTTCTTGGTTTACGCCTAATGCTTGGCATAGACCCGCAAGTTCCTTTTCGTTGATTTCCTCAGTATCTTTCCAGGTTGGATTTATACCGAACTCCTCTGGGTTGTGGCTCACTGCTTCTTCCCATCGTAATGTTCCACAGGGGGGGTCAAACGGAATTTCTCCAAGGGATAATCCTTCGTATGGTGAGGGAGGTTCATCCTCGTTGTCCGAATCTTCTGGTAGATGGTAATTAAATATCCCGTAACCTTGGCTTTCCACGAGTTCGCGATTCTGGTCTCTTGGGCGAATAGTGTCACCATCCCATGTATATACGACTCCTCCCAGGGTCACATCTCGATGTGGCTTATTACGTAGTATTATTTTCCACTCCTCTAAGGCTTCTTTTGTAAGTCCTCTCCACTCGGGTGGTACCCATACCTCGAATTTGTGTTGTCCCCAATTCGGCAGAAGGATCTTCCAGTAGCAGAAAATTTTTTCCATTCCGCTTATGATTCGCTCAGGAGGGGAACGATTTATCCTTATCGGTAGATCTATTCCAACTGAATATTGGAAGCGCGGTTCATCCCAATAGGGGACTTCCTCGTCGTTTTCAGGCCATCCGTTATGTCCAGCAAGCGGTATGTCCTCTACTGATTGTCCTAATGGTACCAAGGCGTGGCGCAACCATTTATATGGTGTTCCTCCGAGGACGATATCCTCGTATGGCTTGTCGCGTAATTGACCGACCCAATTTTCCAGTGTTTCGGGATTGATTGATCGCCATTCAGGTGGAACGAACAAGTCCACCCTTCTTTTGGGTATCTCTAGGTAGAAAGCTATCCTCCAGTAGCAATACAGTGCTTCGGTGCCAGGGACCATGACGGTCGGAGTTTTCCGGTTGACGCAGATCCAGAGCGTTTCTTCCAGACTATCCTCGTATATAGGTCGACACCAGTTGTAGTGGTTACAATGTCAATGGTATAGCGCCATGTTTTTTCCTGGTTTTAAATTAAAACAATTATGGTTTTATTTATGATGGGGTAGTTTGTTTATTCCTTATCACTATCGTTTATTTCTTTGTCATGATTATTATTATTAGTATTATTATTATTATTTATATATTTCCCCTTATTTATTTATTTATTTATTTTATTATTGTTATTATTATTATATATATTTTTTTTAATGAATATTATTATTATTTATATCTATATATGTATTTTTTTCTTATTTATTTATATATATATTTTCATATTTATTTTTTCGTCATCCGTTTATTTTAGCCTTGCGAGGGAGAGTACAGGTATCGGCTGTTACTGTCTGGTGACAATACTGGGTACAATTACGACGTTGGTTTTTTCGCGGTAATACTCGTGCATAATCATTATCTTAGTAGTGTGGCGTATGGTCTGTTTGCACGATGAGCATTTGGTCATGGATGCTGCACATCCCATGCATGCTATCGCGTGTCCGCAGGGAAAGAATATCGTCGCGATGTTTGTGCAACAGCAAATTCTACACATGTTGCTATCGACCACGTCTTTTACTCCCTCATGGTCTATATTTGCTGCACTGGTTGAAGCGGAAGATCGTAGTATTCGCTTACATCGGTTGTCGTCGAGTAGGTTATTTATTTCCGCGGTGAGACTTCTTATGCGGACGATTTGTGGCGCCGTACTTTCTTGGTGACTGGAAGAGTGAGCTACTGATGTATTTTTCGTAATACGTCGTGGCATCCATGGTTCGTTCATTTTTTCGACGAAGTTTGGACCTTTGATCGAGAGCAGATAATGACAATTAGGGAACCATTTTGCATGCGTGGTCCATGGCTCGTCGGTTGCACTCCAATCCTGTAATGCTCCTCCGCAGAAATGACATTGAGTATGGTCACCTGTATGAAGGTAATAAAATCCCGCGTCAGCGAGAGCCTCCTTGGATTGTCCCAAGCTTTTCGGCCAACTTGCAAAAGTTTCGAGGCGCGCCTGGTATTCGAGGTATTGTGGAAATGCGGCAGTCTTGCAACTCCTTGTTGTTCTGCCAGGTATCGTGACCATTCCGGGAGTTCCGAGGTGTCCCTTCTCGTGACAGTCGGCTGTAGCATCTGGTCTTATCTCTATGCCGTAGGGCCGCCTTCTGCGAGGAGGTCGCGGTACTGATGTGGGATCCGTACCGATTGGTACATTTCCACACGGCAGATTCCTAATGAAGTGACAGTCTTCTTGCCACCTTTGATGTTCTGTCATGGGCTTATCTTCCATTTTCCAGTCATTTATTGTGAGTTTACATTCGAAACACGTTACGGTGTCGTTTTCACCGGTGTAATAAAATCCCGCGGCAGCTAGCCTTGCCGGGTCCTGATGGGGTACAGGCCAATCCTTATAGCTATTGAGGCGTTCTTCCTCCAAGCAATAGTCGGGGAGATTTTTTTGGGAACTCGACATTTTCCTCCTCAGCATTATTGTTTTTTTCTTATACTTATATATATTTCAGATGATGATGCTTATTATTTTTATTTATGATTATATATATTTTTCCGGATTTTTACTTCGCTTGTTCCTATGATGCCGGTATGTGCGATTTTCTTAGACGATTTGGATGTACGACTCGGGACCCCGTTTTTATTCTTATCCTTATGTTTCCTTTTCCTAGTAGTTCCAATACTTCGTATGGTCCGACGTAATGATCTCCTAGTTTTCCAGGTTTGGGCCCTTTAAGCAAAAATACTGGTTCACCGACCTTGAAATTTATGGCATTTATTTTACGATCATGATATTCTTTGGCTCTTTCTTTAGCTTGTATGAGATTTTCGCGGCCTAACTTTTGTATCTCATGGATTCGAGTTACTAATTGGATTAGATAATCGTCGTAGGTTGCTAATTTTTCCTTTTCTCCCAAAGGGATGCTCGAGGGAGTTCGGGCTATTTTCCCAAATACCATTTCGAAGGGTGTATGTTTCGTCCCTTCGTGTACATTAGTATTATAATTAAAAATCGCGAGTTCAACCCATTCATCCCAATTTTTCTCCTTTGTGGTGTACTGTTTAAGATACTCTCCGAGGGCATGGTGCGATCTTTCCAATGATCCGTTGGACTGTGGATGAAAAGCGGTTGTCCTAATCTTGCGAATTTTAAATAATTTTGCAATTTGTTGCAAAAATCTGCTTAGAAAGTTAGCCCCCTGATCTGTTAGTACAGCTCGCGGAGCGCCGTATTGACAAACAAAATGCTTTACAAATGCTTCGGCGATCGTCACTGCCTTCGCATTTGGTAAGGCTATTGCCATTGAAAATTTCGTTAATTGATCTTGAATCGTAAGAATATACTCGTTTTCCCTTTTAGTTTTTTGCATGGGACCTACTATATCCATAGCAATTTTATCGAAGGCGGTGCCTGGTGTGTCCGTAATAACCATTGGTTGTTTCGTTTTTACTCTTACTAATTTCTTCAATTGACACTGAAGACAGCGTTGGATGTATTGCTGAATATCGGATTTTAGATTTTTCCAATAATATTCGTGGCGGACTCGATTATAAGTTTTGCTTACTCCCCTGTGACCTCCTATGGGTGAGCAATGCATTTCTTGTATTATTTTTTCGTGTTGATCTGCCGAGGGTTCTCTGACAATTCCGTTACAGATAATTATTTTAAAAGAGCTTTCCGCGAATACGCGTTGTATCACTGGCAGGATTCTGTCCCACGGTATATTGCAAATATTCGCGGATTTCGATATGCTTACTGTCTGAAGTCCTAGCTTCCCGCCTAAGTATTCACAGTTGTGTAGAACTTCCGTGATATTTTCAAGGATTTTTGTCGGGCCTTCTGTTGCATCGTCGGAAATTGGAAGGGCTATATTGAATTTATTTCCCCTTTTCACTATGGACTGCGCACGGTTAAGTCGTAAATTCTTTATTTTCGGGAGTTCACCGTGTTCTTGCAACTTTTTAGCACCATCATCCAAGGCTTCACCGGTGGTCGTTACGAAGTATGCTAGACTATCCTTCCGGGTGTGAAATAAGTCTCTTGATTGTTTAATATTCCCAGTGGCTGGGCAGTTTTCTGCCAGTGGCCGTCTGTTTGAGGGCGAATATGGCTCCCTTTCGTCTTCATCGTTCCCGTCGCCATAAGGTTCTTCCTCGCTGGAGTCATCTGACTCGCTTGCTGCAATAGGTTTAGGCCTTCGGCGTCTGCGTCTGTCGGAGAGTTCTTCCTCGTCCGAATTCGCCGCTTCTGTTTCTCTCTCTTTTGGGAGCTCGGTTCTTTCTCCAGAGGTGCAGGGCTCGGGTAGGTCAGTATATGACTCGTGTTGGTCTTCACCGTCCATTGTTGCATAGGGTGCAAAATCCTCTGCCGGACTTTTATGATAGGGTTCATTCATCTCACTTGATGTCGTTTCGTTCATGGTTTCTGTTGTGCCCAGCAGCGGTTTAGGCTCCTCCTCTGGGTGTTCATCGGTGAACGCGGGTCCCTGAGAATATGACGGCTCCTCGACCGCAGTGTTAGATGGAGTTATGAGTTGATGAGGGTGATAATTTGAAAAATCCTCAACGGGTTCGGCTGCATCGGGCAATTCGCGTTCCCATTCACATTCCTCGGCGGCGTCAAATATTAGTGTATAATCATCTTCGTCCTCGCTTTCCACCATGTCGGCTTCTTCGTCATCCAGATCATGTTCCAATAAGTTGCGTATATCTTCCTGCGTCAAATTACTTTTTCTCTTAATTCTCGTTTCCGTTCCTTGGTTTGTGCGAATTATGAAGA
Organism: Stenichneumon culpator; assembly: GCA_964017025.1. NCBI lineage: Eukaryota > Metazoa > Arthropoda > Insecta > Hymenoptera > Ichneumonidae > Stenichneumon > Stenichneumon culpator. Next base: position 151,566 of record CAXHKB010000015.1, on the reverse strand, counting down.
TATCGTCTGTCGTAGTGGGTTCGATTACTGGATTCCTGGACAATGCATCAGCATTAACATTAGTTTTTCCCGCCTTGTATACTACCTCATACTCGTACTCAGCGAGTTTCAAACGCCAGCGTAGGATCTTTGCGTTTCCGTCAGTAGCCTTTCGGAACCACAATAAAGGTTTATGATCGGTTACTACCGTAAACCGCCGTCCGTATAGATACGGGCGGAAGTGTAGTATAGAGTAGACGATCGCGAGGGCTTCTTTTTCATATGTATCATATCTTTCCTCGGTCTTGTTTAATCCTCGTGAAGCGTATGCGCAGGGGTGATCGTGATTAATTTCTCCCTGTGATAATATCGAGCCGATAGCAATCCCGGATGCGTCAGTGGTTAATATAAACGGTTTCGTAAAATCGGGGTACCGTAAGACTGGAGCGGTGCATAATTTTATTTTCAGTGTTTCAAAAGCGTCTTCCTGTTCTGGTTTCCAACAAAAATCGATTTCTTTTCGAAGGAGCGTTGTTAGTGGTTTTGAGATTTGCGCATAACTTTCTATAAATCTTCTATAGTATCCGGTTAATCCCAAAAATTGTCTAATATTTTTAATATTTTTGGGTCTTGGATAATCGCGTACCGCTTCGAGTTTCTTCGGATCGGGCCTTACTCCTTGTCTTCCTATTATATGTCCCAAATAGGCAACCTCTTTTTTCAAGAACTCGCATTTGTCGGGTTGCAATTTTAAATTGGCTGCTTCCAATCGTTTCATTAACTCCTTATAGATGTTGTCGTGTTCATCGAGGCTTCTGGCGTAAATAACGATGTCGTCTAGGTAAACAAATACTCCCTTTCCGAGAATATTGCCTAACGTGAGGTCCATAGTTCGTTGGAACGTCGGAGGGGCGTTCCTTAATCCGAACGGCATACGGACGAATTCGAAGTGACCGTGCGGTGTTGTAAATGCCGTTTTATGTCTGTCTTCGCTACTTATCTCGATTTGGTGGAATCCCGAGGCTAAATCGAATACCGAGAAGTATTGGGCTCCGCCCAGCTGATCGAGTATTTCGGTAATATTTGGTATAGGATATGCGTCTGCTATTGTTTTTTCGTTTAAAGACCGGTAGTCGAATACTACCCGCCACCTTTTATTGCCCTTTGAGTCAAGCTTCTTCGGGACTACCCACACCGGACAGTTGTAGGGAGAAGTTGAGGGTATTATTATCTCGTTCGTCAACATCTCCTCTACCTGCCTCTCTATCTCTTCCCTTGTGCATTCCGGCCATCTGTATCCCCTGGTGTTAATAGGTAGATCATCTACAGTGGGTATTCTATGTTGTAAAATTGTTGTGCAACTTAACTTCTCACCTGGCAGATGGTATAAGAACGCGCTCTGTCGTAAAAGATTTTCTATGCTTTTCCTTTCTTCATTGTTTAAATCGTCGAGTCTTAATAATTCTTTAATTAGCTTGAACCGATCCTCTGTTGTTGATTCATTAATTATAAAGCACCCCTCCTCACGAAGGAAAGGCTGGATGGCGAATGAGATGGGTATTATCCCTAGTTTTCTTACTACTGCGATGTCTTTAATTTTATAGGTCTCTACGCTTTTGCTTTTATTGGTAATCTTTTCCTCCGTGTATATATTTTTCCTGAGATAATTTTCCTTCCTTGTTTTGAAGCAATATGCTTTATTTATTTTATACGAGGGCTCCCATACTGACAATAGATTCGATTTTCCTGTAACTTCAGCGGTTTGCAATGTATTTATTCCATCGAGCTCTATGCTCCTCAGGAAGTCTAAATTCCTTGTAGATACGACGGCTTCTTCGGAATTAATATAATTGTTATCTATCCCTGTTTTTCCTGAATTCGTACAAACATCCTTTTTAATTACCTCCTCTGGGCAATTTTTTATTTCACCGTAAGAGTCTGACCCCTCAGTAGGTACAGAAACTTCCATTGATTTTGGTACATTGATTATTTCCATTGATTTCCCTGAACACTTTTTCGTATCGTCGATGGGGCTTGTCCCTTCCCTGGGTACAGAGCCAACCACCAAACGTGAATTCACAATTTTCCCTATATTGTCGGTGGACCCTGCACTTTCACTAGATACAGAATTTCCTACCGAACTTGAACAATGTATATTGTCAATGGAGTTTGACCTCTCAATAGGTACAGAAACTCCCGTTAACCTTATTTTTCCGATATCTTGCCCTGGGTTTTCCGAACAAATTTTTTTATTACTGATATGGCCAGTCCCTTCATTGGGTACAGAGGCACTTGCAGTGTTTGAATTTGTCGGATCTTTGAAACATTTACTTTCCTCAAAATTTCCTGATTGCTTTATTTCTTCTAAATTTTCCGTATATCTTAGTTCCTCTGAATTTTCCAGACATTTTATTTCCTCTGAATGTTCCGCATATTTTATTCCCTCTATACTTCCTGGACATTTTATTTCCGTTTCCATGTATTCTCTCGTTAACCTTGAATTTGTGCATGATTCGTTTGTTTCCGAACTTATCGTTTTTCCAGCAGGCATGAGTGCCAATACTGGTACCTGTACTTCTAATGTATACGGGTTGCTATTAGTTATGTAGATGTAGGCTTTTCCATTATTATTTTTCACGAACCCGCTTTCGACCGTAAGACCTTCGCCTGCGTCTAGAGAAGGCAGGTATCCCTCCGTTATTTCTAAATTTTTGACTCGTATAAAACATAATTTTGTCGTCTGACCTGGAAGGATTATCGTTTCCGGAGTTGCAAACGGGATTTTAATATTTTGCATTTTTAATTGTCTTTTCTCATAATCAATTTTAACGCGATTTCCATCGAGATATTCAGATCCCAGTATTCCTCCCTCAGTAATGGGAAAGTCGTTTCCTACTACATGAAATGTGGCATATCGCCCAAAAGCTTGAATTTTCACATGGCCTAATGTGTAAATTGACGATTCGGTGATGCCGTTTAATTGTAGAATTTCTTCACGGTTGACAAGTGTTCGCGGATTTAGGCATTTTTCTTTAATTATATTCGGGCCGGCTCCTGTGTCGACCATCAAAATTATAGGTATCACTAATTCTTTACTGTGCAATTCAACGGTTGGAACCGAACTCTCATTTTGTAACTTGATAGTCAATATCTTTACAACTCTGGATTGGTGAATTCTGTTGCCTTGATTATACGTACGGGGTGCATATTCCGTGCGGTCTCTCCCCTCGCACCCATACTCGGGGGACCATTCTCGTTTCCCGAAGTATTGCGCGAAGTGGATTCGTTCTCTATTCTTTTTGGACATTCCCTTATAAAATGACCCGGAGTTTTACAATAATGACATACAGAGTTACTTGCTACCTCGGCGTATGTTCTACGTGCCTCTGATTGATTCTGGTCCAGGCTTTGCGAGTGATAATTCCGGTAAGGGCATATGTGAGCCCCGTGGCCGTCTTTTTTACAGATTTGACATTTTATAGCGCCTTGCGGCTGGTACCGAAGGCCTTGCGGGACCTGTACCTGAGCCGTTCCCGTAGGCATTTGGGACCCTCGGGGTAGCTGCGAACAATTACCGGCACTATGGCCTGGCTTCTTACATAGCTGGCACGTTTCAGCTGAGCTCGGTGGATGTTTAATTCCGGGTGGAAAAATTCGAAAACACTTGTCTGCAGTATGTCCTCGTTTGTTGCACACTTGGCAAACCGTAATCATTGGGGCAGGAGTTGTCGCTTGATTTTTATTTTGGGGAGGATATAATTTAAAGCATTTATCCGCCGAGTGTCCTATTTTATTACACACCTGACATACCGTATTGCGTTTCTGCTCTGATTTTTGCTCCTGCATTTCGGAAGACTGTGCGTTATTTTGTTTGAGGGTGGGGCAGGTTAGGGCAGTGTGCCCTGTTTTTTTGCAAACCTGACAGGTAGTTTCCTCGCTTATTACTACATTCACGCTGCGCTTGTCCGTTTTATTGCCCCTCGGTTCGGCCGGGCTGATTTTCTCACCTCGAAGTGCGGCACGTGCAGCTATTTCCCTTTCTATTTTTACAGCTTCCTTAACAGCATCGTCAATTTCGTTGTGGCGACCCATTCGTTGTTCAATTTCAGGTCTTAATCCGTTAATAAAACATGCTGGTAGACTGTCTTCCGTATTTTTCCTAAAAGCCTCATCAGCTTCCTCATTTCTCCCGAATTCATACGCGTCTAAAATTTGAAATCCCACGTCCCGTAGGCGATTAGAGTAAGCAATGACAGATTCATCTTGTTTCTGATACATCGCACCCAATTCGCCTTGCAACTGATATATATTCCGCGAGGGGGCATAAATGCTTTTTAAAAAGTCGATCAGTTCTTCGATGGTTTCGAAGGTATTCAGATGAATTGTTCGGCGCGGTTCACCTTTAATTTTTACTCTGACTGCTTTTACTAGATATTTTTCGCTTTCTGGTTCTAACATTTCTACTGCCTCCTCGCATCCTTGTATAAAGGCCCCTAATGATGACGTTTTTCCATCGTATTCCGGTATTACCGCTAGAGCATCTCTTAAGGATACTACTTGGTTGTGATTAACCATGGTTGAGCTGTTAAATTTTTTCGGTGTTGGCTTGACTTTATCTCCTTCCGAAGGAAGTTCTATCTTGGTTGTAGGGGGCACGATATTGTCACCACCGTTTTTTACTACCGATTGGGCTGAGTCGATTTTGTTTACTTCTGGAGTTATCATGGAATATTTATCGTTTAGTTGTTTAATTTTTATCTCTTTCTGTAATGCCAAAATGTTGTGTTTTTTATCTGGCAAGGGTAATATGGGGTTCGTATTAGCACGCGGGTTACTTTGAGATGTAACCTTTTTCCTTTTTAATCCTATTAAATCAGGCTGTCCGATGGGTTTTTTACGATAAATTCGAAAGGTTGGGAATAGGGTTCGCCTTAGAGATTGGGATAATTTTATTGACTCGTCAAATGGTGTCGGAGTACCGTGTGGTGTAAAAAATTCTTCTGTGCCTACACCCGATGAATTATGGGTCCTTACGAAATTTGCTGCTGGTGTTTTCCTAGGTACCACAGGGGATGCCCGTGTAGTGTTTTCAAGGTTTGAAGTAGTTACACTTTTTCCCAGTGTTTCAGTGAATATCCGGAAAATATTTTTGGGTAATTTGAGGAATCTATGGGGAGTGTTCCCAGCTGATCTGACTGTTTTCTGAGGTGAATATTCACGTATTCTCGGAGATTTTTTTGGAGAATTTCCACCGGACCTAACTGTTCTTTGAGGAGAGTATTCGGATAACTCGAGAGTTTCTTGGGGAGAATTTCTAGTGGAATTGGCTGTTCCTTGACGGGAATGTTCGGGTAACTCAAGAGATTTTTGGGAGGGTTTTCCCGCGGTGGTTATTTGTGTCAAATTTTCACACGATTTCAGGGATTCTAGCACGGTTTCCTCAGAGTTAGCGGAGGATAAACTTCCTTCGGGCGAATTAACCCGAACCAATACGGGAAATTCACAAGTAGTAACGAAATTTTGTGCCGCCTTTGGTGATTCAATAATGTGAGATGGTATAAGACTCTCTAATTGATTGATTTCAGCTAGTATATTCGTGGTTTCGTCGTGTAGTTCACTGATTTTTGCCGTGTATACCGCTTTTGTGATCCCGATTTTTTCAAGATTTCGTATTTTCGCTTCAACTAGTGGATCGATGTCAATACTGATCGGAGAAGTGACTTTTGTCACTTGACAATCTATTAGTGCGGCCGTTGATATCGTCCGCGGCAATGTATATTCATGAGCTAATTGTGGTGTTTCGACAGACCTTGAACGAATTTCTCTGTAATCCCGGCGCTCGACTAATTCTGGTTCGGGATCTTTACGCTTTCGCTTCCTTTTTCTTTCTTCCGGGTATTGGTTAAGGATCGAGCTTCCCTCGATTGTAAGTTTGGACCGAGTTGCCGGCATTTATTTTACGTTATTTTCATCATATGGTATTTTGATAATGTTTTAATTATCCTTTTCTTACGTATGTTTTAACCTTATCAATTTTCGTCTTACTCTGCTGTCGTACCTGTGATGCCGACGTCTACCTTTTCCTTTCCGAGTTTTTACTGCTTTTACTGTTATTTTTCCTTTCCCTTGAAGTTTTAAGAGGACTAATATGATGAGTGAAAACAGGACATACAATAGTTTAAAACCCAAGTACATTAAAGAAATTTGACTTGTTTGTTTAGTATAGTTATTTATCAGCACCTCATAGGTTGTCTTCTACGTTTGAGATAAATACGTTTTACTTTGTTAACCTCGTTACACTTTTTCTTTTGCACTCGTATTTTTGTTTTCCTGTAGTACCAAGCCCAAAGAGCTGAGCAGATTTTCTCCACCCAAAAATGGAGCATTTATTTATGATTATTTGTGGTAGTTATGTTTATATTTTTTTCTCTTTTTTTTTATTTAAATGTTTTCTTTATTGTTTATTTGAAGATTTAATTTTCGGTTATTTCGTAATTACTCTCGACTTTTGAAGAAGGTGTGGACCAGAATTTAGGGATGGATAGGTCAATGGGTATCCTTACGATGGAGGTAATTCGAGGTTTATTCGTGAGAATGGGGTTTTTTGCAATGGGATTGGTAGATAAGACCAAGGTTTCAAACGTCTTTTGAATATCTCCAAGGTTTCGGACTAATTTCTCGTTTGATATTGAGGCTTGATATTTCTCGTTTGGTATGATTTCCACAAGGTCTGACAGGAGCTGAACACCCTCTCCTGATTTTATTATCTCGTCAATTGCTACTCTCAATTTTCCCCTATATCGATCGCACCCGCCGGCACGTTTACCCATGAATCAGGAATAGGCAATTCTTTCACAATGGCGAATTTAGTAATAATTATATAGAATTCGTTCATGCATTCTATCACCTGACTATTTTCATTAATTTCTCCGGATAATATCGGTTTCTTCCTTAATTCGAAAATGTATCCGGTTTTGTTTGGAGCGATAAAGAGTTCTGTCTGAATTAATTTGTTTTCAGAAGGAGTGTAAGTTGTACCGTTCGGAAATTGTTCACTGATTCCTTGAGCGAGAACGTCTTGTACCACCCTTTTCCATCCGTTTCGGCTCATTGAGTAATAAAATTTGTAGAAAGGGTTTTTTTTTTTCAAACCTGTCCAACGTTACTTCTTCCTACCTACACGTTGTGTATCCTATAGGTGTGTTTGTATGATGAAAGGAAGGAAATATATATATATATTTTTTAATCAATTTGGAAAGTGTATGTTGTGCGGTACTTATTTTACTTTCTTTTTATCCATACGCTTCACCCGCAGATGTGTCCGTATGACTAAAGGAAGAAAGTATTTTAAAAATCAATTTAAGAATATATGTTGTGTAGTAATTATTTTACTTTCTATTTATCCATACGCTTCACCCGCAGATGTGTCCGTATGACTAAAGGAAGAAAGTATTTTAAAAATCAATTTAAGAATATATGTTGTGTAGTAATTATTTTACTTTCTATTTATCCATACGCTTCACCCGTAGATGTGTCCGTATGACTAAAGGAAGAAAGTATTTTTAAAATCAATTTAAAACGTGTGTGTTATGTAGTAATTATTTTACTTTCTATTTATCCATACGCTTCACCCGTAGATGTGTCCGTATGACTAAAGGAAGAAAGTATTTTAAAAAATCAATTTAAAACGTGTGTGTTATGTAGTAATTATTTTACTTTCTATTTATTCATACGCTTCACCCGTAGATGTGTCCGTATGCATAAAGGAAGAAAGTATTTAAATCAATCTGAAAAGAGTGTAAAATTTATTTCGTCTGTCTGTATATTCCTTGAGTTTATGTGTATAGAAGTTCCGTCGCGGATCGTTATCGGGGATATACTTAGGGTGTAAAAATTTTATCTGGTATTTAATAGGGTGAAGCAAATATTCAATTCTGATTTCCGGATAAAGTTGTGAAGTCCGTGGGTGTTTCTTGACACCGTTATTATTATCTTTGTCGCTATTTTCCCTTAAACTTCCTTGTGGATTATTTTTCCTTTTATTCACTCCACTTTTGCTCATGACATTTATTAACTGTTTGCGAAAATTAGGGAAAAATATAATAAAATGGACTTCTAATGCCTCAATATTAAAAGATTACTTTGTTAGTTATTTGGCAACATTCCTTTGGATCCCGGACGAGCCCCCAAAAATTCTGTTACGTCAAAACTGCGGGATTTCGGATTTCTCACAGATTTAACGTAGTGTTACGTTGAGTACTATTGATACGCGCTGGTCAAGAGAAATTGCTCCCTCCTTTACCACTCCTGGCATCAATTATCAAACGCAACTGCCCATTTTCTAGTCTAACCTTTCGGAAAATTACTAAGGATAGGGCTAGGAATGTTATTCGTCGAAATGTCTGAGAGGTATTTAAATGAATTAATTACTTCGTAATTTAAGGGAATGATTTACACGATTATTTTATCCGGAATGAATTAGTTATTAACGCAGACCCGTGGGGTTTAAGTGTGGAATTTTCTTGGCAAAATGATTTTAATTGTAAATTAAGGGTTATAATGATGGCCAATTTCGGTCAATGTATAGAGAAAATCTAGGAGAATTTGGGGAACACACAATTATTTTTAATAGAATAGTGGTGATAAAATGGTACTTACTCTGATGTTGTCGGAGATGTTTCGTCGAGGGAAGGTCGCTGTTCACAGATATTTACGCGTTTCGGAAATCTTATTATTCACGTTTATTCAAAACTCAAATTATTAGCGCAAGTTTATTACAAGAATCTCAAAAATATAAAAATTAGACTGTACGAACGGTGAACTGATACAATGGATTCCCGTACAAAGATGATTAAACTTTGACTTCGACGTCTACTCAGAGTAAACTTGGAGACAGATGAGGAGATGTGCGCTCTCCAAAAGACGGTGAAATAATGATGCAGGACAGGAGTGATCGAGACTCCGTTGTCTCAAAAGATATCCAGGAGATACCTTATGACAATATATATGGATCGACCGAAAGAAAGAGACAAAAGGTGTTAACTAGATGACCCCAAAAGGGGGAAAACACAGTTGAGTAAAGAGCGGGTCGCGACGATATTCTGGACTCTCACTATCTATCCTCTTCCCTTACAGAGATATCTTCTGCATCCCCTCTATTTCTTTTAATGTCGCTACCGTGTCTATCTCTTCGTCTACGCGCCCAGGTGTTCGTCTCGCGGGTCTTGTCGCGCCCGAGATCCTTGGTTTCTCCCGCTCTACTCTATTACTTCCCCATCCGTGCTCTCTATGCGTCACTCCTCTTTATTATTGGTTCAAATGAAATGCAAAAGGGCAGACTGAAACGCGATAGGTTCGAGAAAGACTAAAACTTGGAAAGAACTCAGAAGGAGGTGACTAAATGATTTTAAAAGAAGACAAATGATCAGCGAGTAACGCGGGTACCAAAAAGACGACCGAAAGAAGAACACCGCCCGGGGCCTGTCTTCGCGGCTCCTTATATACCGGATATGCGTGGCGGGGGGCTGAAAGTCAACCCTTTCCTCACCTTCTGTACGTTTGTCCATTTCCCCTAATTCAGTAGCGTATTGCTATTTTGTTCCTTTCGATTTAAGAAAACATTTTCTTATATGTTCTTTGGTCCTTTGATAAATATTGATATCTTTGGTCGATCGTTAACTTAATTTTTACTAGGCACTGCTATATATTTCATTGCATATTTAAAATAACTTTTTCGACTAGCCTAACCACTCAAACAGGAATCTCTGGCGGATTCCTTCGTACAATTATCTTAATTTTAACTTTACTCATTAAAGTTTTTGGTCTGCTTATTATTTTTATTACTAGTTTACTTTAAGATCTGTCGGAAAGATTCGGGAGTGAAATCTATCGCAAAATTGATTATAAGTTCGAAGTTTCCAAATTATAAATATTAAACACAATGTTGTAAAATATGTTGCCAAGTTAAAGGGGGTTATAAAGTCCTCTCGAATCTTTCCTCAACCGAATTGCACTTTGTTCCTCTTGGGATCAGGCTGTCTCCCTCTCACAACTCCCAGGTAGATATTATATGATACTTCACTGTATCCGTTTTTCTAGAACATTCGTTCGGTCGTTGTACTTGCATGGAGACAGCGTCATCCTAAAGGTATATTCTCGATATGATCCAGCATGGATATTTTCTGTGGATCTTCAGTGGGGGTTTCCGAGAATCGGAAGCTTCCCCTATTGCCCTTGAAGCTATGCTAATGCGGTCGGAATCGGTTGTGCCTGCGCTTCGGGTACTCTATCTGCTCATATTCTTATTTTTACTTAATTAATTATGCCCTGAGTATTATAAATTTTGGCAATATTATTATTTCCTGAGATGTACAATATCCTCTAGTATTTGGAGATATTGATAATTTTTACCCAGTTGGTAAGGTGTAACGCAGTTCTTTGACGGGTTTATGCCGCCGTAATCATTCCGTGGCATATCTGATACAGCTACGTTCTACGGGATGACGTAATTCTGGTCAAATCTTCGCTTCGCTTTATAATCGTTTATGAGAGGTGCCTCGGAGAGTTATATTCACGTGTAAAATGACAAGTTACTTAGCATGCTATTATTTAAGATATTTAGTGATTCTTCGAGCTACCTCTCCTTCAATATTTCCTAGTGTCGTAGTGAGGATACGGCTCGATCCGAGAACCTTGTCTATAATTTGCACATTTGCGGAATTAATTAGAATGTTCAACAGATAATTACTCAAATCGACGGATTGAGGTGAATTTGAAATATAACCCGTAATTGAAATTAGTTACCCTTAAAGGAAAGAATGATCTTTTGCTTAATTGCATGATTCATATCGTCGGGGAGTTGCGTAGGGCCACGCCCGTACGGCTTAGGCCCGAATTGTTGGTATGCTAGGGATACCTCTTGCTCGCGGGGTAACCTATCTGCCCCATTTTTATAGCGGACCATCTAGCGGCATTTACCTTAAACGCAGGATTACCTTGCGCCGTGGTAACTGTCCGGATCGCAAGATCTAGAGGTGATAGTCGATAACTCGATCCATCATTCAGTTTCTGTAATGGAATGACCACTGTTTTACCGCCGATGGGGTGCGTGTCGAAAGCAGTTTATCGCCTCTGTCCGCAGTTCCCCTTGTCATAGATTTGATCCATAACTGTTTCTAACGAGGTACCCCAATTAGTTGGGTTTTTACGTTAATTATATTGGTTGATTATTCCAATATAATTATTTTTCCCTGGGATATAAGCCAGTGCTTATAGCAAAATATCACTCTTATTTTTATTATAAAATCCCCGTGAAGTGGGAGGAAAGAAATATTTGTCGAAATTAAAGTTACGGCGGGACGTAACAGTGGCATACACGCGAAAGGTTTATTATAATTACTATTTGAAGCGCTCCGACGTCCGCTGCCAGATTCCATTTGATTTGATAAAATGTAACAGAAAAAGCCGATGTTTCCTCACCCAGACTCGATAATACTCGAGCCTGGCCTTCGTTTGGTGACAATCGTATATTGAAGAACAGACTTTTTCAATGTGCGAGCTGAGGAGGCTGGAATGCCTTTCCAAACGGCCCACGAAATTAACTATCGCGACCACGAGTCGACCAAGCACTTCCGGCGAATCTTTAATATTTTTGGTAAAAATACCAATCGTCTTCCGTTCGTAGGGATACTCTTTTACTTTTGCCATCCTTTTTTTTGACATGTTTCTTTTTAATCGCAAAATGCGACTCCGAGACACACAGATTTGCCAATTTTTGACGTTAAAACAAATGTTAGCGGGCTAACGTTACGCCACCAAACGGCTTATCATTATACTTCGATGAACCAGTCATGTAATCGTACTCAGTCGGTAACAGAAAATGATACACCTTGTTTCCTTCGCACGTTCCTCGTCGCAACCTTGCCAACCGATTTTTTGTTTAATATCGAAAATAATCATCAAAAAAGCTTCCTACTTGAGTAAATCAGCTAATATGGGAGCGCCATATTATTGTCGAGATAAAATGCTTTGACAGAATCTGCTAATTTAAATTCCAAACTGTGGAGTTGCGCGTATGTCAAGTGAAGACGAGAAGCGCAACATGTGGCAAAAGCAAGATTGCGGACGGCTCAACAATATTCGGAAGAAACAAGCTCGGAACAAAGTCAAGGGTAAATACAAAAAAGATAATTAGACATTTAAGAAACTCTCTATATGACTAAAAACCGACGCTATCAACGAAGCTGGCTGTTTTGCTAAACAACAAATATTTTTCAAGCAGGTACATTTATACACGATTAATTTCAGTACTTTTTCTAATGTGCCTTATTGTAAAATTAAGATCCGTTTGTCGAAGAGTCTACAGAATCTTCTCGCACACATACTTTCACCATAAAAAAATATCAAATGAGTTTGAGAACGAAACGTTTCTCTGTCGCAGATCTGTTAAAAATAACTTTGATACAACGCTCAATCTTGTTATTAATTGCAGAACCATGTTTAAATCTTTTAATTAAATCAATTGAATAACTACTTTTATCTTTCCAGATTCACAACATTCGTGACATTTGGGGCAGCGGTCCGACAGAAGGGGTGACAACATTGAAGCATCATTGGATGCGAACTCCTAATGATCCCTGTCGGAACATACAACCTTCCGGTAAACCATCCTGCACCGTTCATTTCACCAAGGTTCCCTCGCACATATTTAAACCGCAAGTGAACGTTGGAGAACGTTGCAGCAACGGTGAAATTGTTCCCGGGAACAATTTTACCGTTGCTGCAACGGGCTGCAACGTTCCACCAACATCCATTTGCGGTTTAAATATGTGCGAGGGAACCTTGGTGAAATGAACGGTGCAGGACGGTAAAATGTTTCGACAGGGATGACGGCAAGCTGAGCTGACACGCCCCCGGAGAATCAATCCTCCATGACAAAATGAATGCGATAAGTTCCAGAGGATTGAGATTCAGGAGGCAGACGTTCGAAGAAGCTGTGGAAAATTTGGTGGCTCGGAGTACACGAGCACAAAAACCAGGCACAAAGTTTCCGAGGAGATAGTCGATAGAAATTGGGAGAATAGGAAGAACGGCGACTGCAGCCTTTTCGACTTTCCTCACTGTAGATTTGAGAGGCGAGGAGTATCCTTGGGCAATCTTAAGGATATGGGAGCGATACAGTCCGGCCAAGCATGAGTTTTAGAGAAAATGCCAAACACGTCCCGATGGGATAAAAATCTGAAAAAATCAAGCATGTAGAAGGTGCTGAAAAGATTCGTTTAGCATAATAATGTTTCAAAAATGTTATTAACAAATTGATAAAAAAATTGTTGCTCAACAAATTACACATCAACCTAACTTCTTTTTCACATGAAAATGATTTGTTAACTTTTCTAAATACGCATGAATTTTTTCAGAAGTTTGTGCAATCCTTAAAATTTCGTTTTTTATTGATTAAAAAATGCAATTTTCAAAAATTACACAATATTCTGGAAAAATTCGTATGCATTAAGAAAAATTAAAAAATCATTTACATTAAAAAAGGTAAGCTTAATGGGTAATTTGTTGATCAAATATTTTTTTTCATCAATTTGTTAATAACATTTTGGAATTAATATTATGCAAAAACAATCTTTTCAGCACCCTTTTCTATATGCTTGATTTTTTTCAGAATTTTATCCCATCAAGAAGTGTTCGGAAATTTCGCGGAAACTCCAGTTGGCCGGACTGTATCGCTTCCACATTCTTAAGATTGCGCGAGGATATTCTTCGCCTCTCGAATCTACCGTGAGGATCGTCGAAAAGACCACACTCGCTGTTCTTTCCGTTCTCCCGATTTCTGTCAAGTATCTCCTCGGAGACTTGGCATCTGATTTTCGCGCCGGTGTATTCCGAGCCTCCGAACTTCTCTACAGCTTCGTCGAAGGTCTGCCTCCTGGATCTCGATCCTCCGGAAACTTGCCTCATCATTGGAAGCTTGTGACGTCCCTTGGCGGCACATTTACATCTCTACCACTCACAACTCCACTAGATAACAAACTCTATCAGAAAACATCTCTCCCCAAACATCTCTACCAGAAAACAAGTCTACTGGATATTATACCCAAAAAGATAGCTCTAACGACTTTACCGACAAACATCTCTACCATATTAGAACTCTACCAAAATCTATACCACTGAAGAACAAAATCTCTACCGGAATTTAAATAAACCTCTCCCGGAATTGAAATAAAACCCTACCGGAATTGAAATAAAACTCTGCCGGAATTGAAATAAAACTCTCCCGGAATTGAAATAAAATTTCGGCAGAGTTTTATTTCAATTCCGGTAGAATTTTATTTCAATTCGAGGAGAGTTTTATTTCAATTCGGGGAGAGTTTTATTTCTATTCCGGGAGAGTTTTTTCTTCAGTGGTAGAGATTTTGGTAGAGTTCTAATACGGTAGAGTTGTAAAATGGTAGAGATGTTTTCTGGTAGAGTTGTGAGTGGTAGAGATGTAAATGTGCCTATTCGTCTCTTAGTCGGTGAATTCGGTGTATTTTCGTCACTGGCGAAGACCTAGATGCTGCTCAGCTGTTCACGATATGCTCGGGATGTCGTCGACTTGTCGGTAATCGTCGATTACCTACAATTTGCCCGCAGTCAAGGCAAAATTTACCAATCACTGCGCCGAGTTCAACATAGCGATACCGGTCGATCAAATGGGCTTCGTGAGACCAAAGAGGCGTACTCACATTCAGGGAAGAACAAGCGGGTTCGCTGTTAAATCAATGTATACTAATTATTTTTTTCTCAATTATTTCTGATACACGAATGGTCCCAATCTTTTTTTTTCGTTAAGCTTATAATCTTTTTTGTCGATGAACGGTATTTTTGACTGAAAAAAATACGGTACATTGACAAAAAAGATTAGAAGATTAACGAAAAAAAAGATTGGGACGGTTTGTGTATGAGAAATAATTAAGAAAAAAATAATAAGGAAAAGTTCATTCAACAGCGAACCCGCCGGTTCTTCCCTGAATGTGAATAGGTCTCTTTCAAGCTCACCGAGCCCATTGGATCGATCAGTATCGCTATGTAGACCCCGGCACAGTGGCTGCTAAACTTCGCCTTGACTTCGGGCAAATCATCGGTAATCGGTGGTTTAATCGACTGAACGACCGACTTTTAATTGTTATTCCTTGAACAGGTTTTTAAATAAATAAGCTACACATTTTTAAATATTTTATATTAATTTGCATTTATTTACAAAAAAAAAACAAATTACAGCCATACGTCTTCTTCGCTTAGACGTTTGCGACGTCTCTGAAACAGAATAAACGAAAAATTATTAATAACATTTCTTTAATTATGCGATAATAGTTTTATTTCGCCCGCGGTGGATCTCTGTCCTTACCGTTCCACGAGCTTCGTCCATTGTCCTCTCTCTTCTCTCCCGTTTTTTCCCCTGATTTTCCCGTCCGATTTCTTCTTCATCCTGCTTTTCTTTTTCTTTCTGGTCCATTTGCTCCTTTTCCTCATTCGCCCTCATCTCATCTTCTTCCTGTCCTCGCCTTTTTTCTTTCCCTGCTTCACGATCTTCCTCTTCTTGCTCATCTTCTTCATCTCCTCCCGCTTTTTGCTCATCTTCTTCATCCCCTTCCGCTTCTTGCTCATCTTCTTCATCCCCTTCCTCTTCATGCTCATCTTCCTCTCGTTGCCTATTTTCTTCCCCCTCTTCATTATCTTCTTCCTCGCCGTGCCTATTTTGTTCGTCTTCATCACCTTCTTCCTCTCCTTCTGGCTCATCGTCATCGCTCTCTCTGAAAATATTAAAAACATTTTTATTAGTAAAAAATGTATGAATACATCGATGCATTAATGCACTTTTGTCACAACTAGTGTATAAGAAATCTGGCACGAAACCGTCATTCTATGCTCGACCCGAAGGTCTCTCGCCCATATGAGCAAACGCAACGAACATCCATCTACTTTCATTGCGTTGCAGCGTGCCAGCCCAGAATCCCCTCAACCTGAGACGACACAAGTGTCGCCTCCCCCGGGCTCCAATAACTGATCTAGTAGCTACCTCTTTTTGAAAAAGAGTGCACTGTTCTCGATCTCACGTGTGGTTCGGTGGCCACACGGGGTAAACCAAAGCGAGGGCCCTCCACTCCTCGTCGGCCTCAACCTCCTGGTTCGTCTCACATATACGGTCTCCTTTTGCTGCGTTCACCACGACGGACTGAGCCCGCTTCCGGCCAAGACCGGAATCGGGAACCATATTCATCGAATACTCTTGGGAAAGGGCACCCAGAGCATCCTCTAGGATGTGACTAGCCAGAGGTCTCTTGACCGGGTCTGCTTTTACGTTCGGTGCGAGCACATGCAGCGGGATCACGATGCGACAAAGCAAAGAGATCTCGTGCCAGATCGCGGCGAACACTCGAACCTCACCGGCTGTCCCCGCGGCACGCACAAGCAGTTACGAAGAAATCTCCCCGTCGATCGTCGGGCGATCATTTGACTGTCGGGCGGTTCCTATCCCCGCATTGATTGTACACACGGTTGGGCCGTGGGCACCAGTGGCCGTCCTCGCTGCACGCACAAGCAGTTACGAAGAAATCTCCCCGTCGATCGTCGGGCGATCATTGACTGTCGGGCGGTTTCTATCCCCGCATTGATTGTACACACGATTAGGCCGTGGATTTTGATTATAACCGTTCGAGACGCAGCGGCTCTTTCGAGCAGGCTACGCCACCAGATAAATCTGGATTTTATGGACGTACGAAACGCTACGGCACCGTTCAATTCCGTTAGCGTCACCATCTACTTGGATTTTGTGCTCAGGTTTCGCGGGGTCGCAGAGCCCGATGAATTGAGCAAGCAGTAACCGAGCACATGAGTGGTTGCCCACCCCAGCTCGGCACACCACCGCCCAACCAACCTTGCGGTTTCACTTTTGTCACAGCGGGCTATCTGATTCTGCATCTGATGGCGCAGCGAGCACTATCTGATTCTGTGTTACTACACAGTCGCAGATATCACCCGCTGCGCCACCAGACCCAGTATCAGATAGTGACACAAGACCCAGGATGAAATAGAGTTCGCTGTACCTAAAGTAATGACGCAACAGGCTATTTGATCCTACGTCTAGTGACGCAATGGGCTATTTAATTCTGCATCTGGTCATGCAGCAAATTCTGTTTGACCCCTGTGTCTTGCGTCGACACAGACTATCTGATTATTGGTTCGGTAGCACAGTGCCTCCATCAGATTCTAGTCAGCGACGCAGGAAGACACAGCAAAATAGAGATAGTCTCACAATTTCAGAATTGCCTCACTCCCAGCATCTTGCTTCCTGTGTCACTGAATGGAGTTTGATGGAGCCTGCTGTGCCACCGAACCAATAAATGGATAGTCTGTCTCAACAGAAGACGCAGGGGTTAGATAGAGATCGCTGCATCACCAGACACAGAAAGTAACAGCCCACTGCGTCACCAGACGTAGAATCAAATGTCGCAAGTAACAATAAATAAGTGGGTACTTACTCGATGTCCATCGGCTCGGGAATATCTTCTGCCTCGGGATCGGGTGGTATCCCCTGCAGGGCAGCCGACGCGACCATGCCCAATTTCCGATGTGTTCGACTATAATAAGAAAGATAAACAAGATTAATATTACATTGTTTTATTATAATAGTTTAACTTTTCCCTTACAATTGTGAGTCTTCCACATTTATTGGCACCCGACGTTCGGTGATAAAATTGCAGAGAAATCTGTGCAAGGCTCGAACGCGCACCCGTAGATATTCTCGCCGTTTTTTCGGCGGCGTTTGGCCATACACGGCATCTATCACTTCAGATAGTTGCCAAGCCTTCAAATTATGGGGGCTGGCAGCTATGTGATCTTGAAATGGAACAAGGGCACATATGAGGCGTCCGAAATGCTCGTAGTTTCGCGTAATATTTTTATTGTTATTCCACATTTTTGTCTCGCGGCTTGCAGCATGTGTTTAAAACCTCTACCGGCACACTGAATATTTTTCTACTACTTCCGGCTACAGGCACCACTCGACGCATCCATTAGCGGAAATCGGGTGGCTACAGTCGGAAGTAGATGCCAAATATTCAGTGCCGCGAAACGTTTCAAATACGTGTTGCAAACAGCGTGAAAAAGCAGATATTATAAAATATTACATTAAATTACGAACATTTCGGGCGCCACATTTGCGCTGTGATTCCATTCAGGAATCAGATTGCTGTCAGCCCCAATAATCTAAAATAGTGGCAGCTATCAGCTATACTGTAAGCCACTACGAAAAGCAGAACTACTGCAAGCACAATATAAATATTAGATTACAAGTTGTAATAAAAACACGATATTTAATATAAACAAATATTACGTATAATCTTCAATTCTATCAGCCAAACTCACATTTTGAAGATTTTCGGTAAGTTAAATGTATCTAGAACATACATTATAGACAATTAGTTCAAAAATATTTATAAGCAATTATTTTTACCATGCAAATGAAACGTCTTATCTAGCAAGTTGGGTATAATTTACTTGATAGTCTGGACTTCTAGCAAGCATCTTCATTATTCGAAGCGACTATGTTGAGCACCACTGACTCGCTAAATATAGAAGGGATTCCCCTACCTTCGAGCTGCTTGGTTTCCGCGGAAACCCGTACGCACATTGCCGCTCGAGTCATCGTCAGTGGTACTCATGCTCAACATATTCGTATCGAATCTTGGAAATGCGCCGAAGATTTCGGCGCAAGTGCGTCAGACTCATGTTAATCTACGAGAATAAAAATTTAATGAACTTGATACACTCACCTTTGGGGAAAGTTTGGGTCGATTTACAAACGTAATCTAGGAAATTCAACGGTGAACGATGTCCTGTCGATAAGCGTAGGGCTTGCTTGCCCGTAAGATATTATCGTGAAGATTACTTTGATGGAAGAGATTGCTTGGATGGAAACATTTATGAACAATACTCATCGTCGTAGATGAGCTAATCGTTATTTAGTGGAGAAGTGACTTGTCCATCGAAGAACTCGTTTAATCAAAAACAAGGTCACAATATTGTGACTTTGAGTTGATATACTAGTTGGTTGTTGTCTTAAAATGTGAGCTGTCCGGACCGAAAGTGACGTATTTCTAGTATCACGTCACTTCCGATCGAAAAATCAGATTTCCTGACCGGAACGGACGTATTTCCGATCGATAAATAATTTTTTTGTGCACAAAATAGTACCAGTATAGTATAATAGAGAAACAGTTATCAGGATCTGACAAGAAAGTCTCTACGGGGGAGAGCATCTTCAAGGAGAACGTAGAATAATTCAGGGACTGGGAGAGGGTCCCCTAGAGGGACCTCCGAGTCAGGCTCGGCAATCTTTGTGAGATCCAAATACTTCGCCGATGATTGTCATCGCGTTAACGCGTTCGACATAAACTCGTCAACACTTTTTTCCTTGCTACCGAATTCTAGACTCGCCGACGAAGCGAGCACCATATCAGTATCCGTCAAGAACCGTGACGGAACGGAGCACACGAGTATTATAATCGACCGTACTATAATTTTCACCATTGCTTATTCATTAAAGATTTCTATTGAGTTTACGCTATTCTATCGTCTGAATTCGACATTACTTCGCATCTCAACATCCTACCGGTCCTTGGTTACAAAAAATATTTTATTTCACTCGGTGGGAAAATGGCGGTTTTTTCGCACGCTTCGCGTGCGAAAACCCCTATTTTCACACCTTGTAAAATAAAATTTTATCGGATACTCGTGCGAAATAGTATATTATAATAGTATATTAAGTGCGTCTTTTCACCGAGTGTGAAGTATGATGCCCAAGCGAAGCGAGGGCTTCTGCCCTTGCTTCGCTTCACCTCGTGCGAATTTCTATTCGCACGAGGTGAAAAGGCACTTCCTCCCGAGTGGCATACGCTATTTTTTGCTCGACTATGCTAAAAAGTGGCCACATTTCTATGCCTGCAATGGGGATGGAAAGTTGTCTGCCGCAGTAGCTACTTTTCGGCCCGCTGTGGCTACTTTTCGGCCCGCTGTAGCTACTTTTCCGTCCGCTGCGTTACTTTTCCGCCCGCTGGTCAAAAACCGACAACTTTCCGCCCCCGTTGCAGGCATGGAATAGGGACTTTTTAGCGTAGGCGGGCAAAAAACGTTTTCTGAACTCGTGTGATTGCAACACTCGCCTTCGGCTCGTGCTGCAAAGTCACACTCGTCAGAAAAAGTTTTTTCGCACTCGTATCGAAATGTACTAATTTTGTAACACGTGCACGAAAAGTCCCGCTTTTCGTGCCTGTAAAGTGTGTCGAAAGTGGCGCTTTCTAGCAGAGGATGCGCGAAAAATGCTGTAGATACTATTTTTACACGCTAGTTTGTTTTCCGCACACTTTTTTCACACGCTAGTTCCTTTTTGCACACTTTTTTCACACTCTAGCTACTTTTGCGCACACTTTTTCACTATCTAGCTACTTTTGCGCACACTTTTTTCACACTCTAGTTACTTTTCGCGCACACTCATCTGGCACTGCAGTTACTTTTCCGAACGCACTTTACGTCCACGAAAAGCGGGAATTTTCGTGCACTTGTCACAAACAGTAGTATGCCATACTTGTACGAAAAAGTGGTCTCCCGACGGCGATTGGGAAGTAGGCAGCACTCGCCTCCTCTCGAGCTACAAACTCCATTCGGCTTCGGCTCGTGCCGTTATAGCTCTCGATCCGGCTCGTGCAGCTAACTTCACAACTTTCGTCGACAGACCGCTTTTTCATACTAGTATGGCAAAGTGCTATTGTAGATGAAGCATTGGAGGCATAATTTTCGGGCGGGGAGTATAAAAAGAGCCGAAACCGGTGGCGTCCCTGAACTTTTTACTTTCGGTTTGTTATCACGTTATCAGAATTACCGGATTCTTCGTCGGTATCGGCTCGTTCAATTAGTAGATAACAATATTTTGCAGATGGAGCATTGGAGGCATAATCTTCGGGCGGGGGGAGTATAAAAAGAGCCGAAACCGGTGGCGTCCCTGAACTTTTTACTTTCGGTTTGTTATCACGTTATCAGAATTACCGGATTCCTCGTCGGTATCGGCTCGTTCAATTAGTAGATAAAAATATTTTGCAGATGGAGCATTGGAGTTCGGGCGGGGGGAGTATAAAAAGAGTCGAAACCGGTGGCGTCCTTGAACTTTTTACTTTCGGTTTGTTATCACGTTATCAGAATTACCGGATTCCTCGTCGGTATCGGCTCGTTCAATTAGTAGATAACAATATTTTGCAGATGGAGCATTGGAGGCATAAATTTCGGGCGGGGGGAGTATAAAAAGAGCCGAAACCGGTGGCGTCCCTGAACTTTTTACTTTCGGTTTGTTATCACGTTATCAGAATTACCGGATTCCTCGTCGGTATCGGCTCGTTCAATTAGTAGATAACAATATTTTGCAGATGGAGCATTGGAGGCATAATCTTCGGGCGGGGGGAGTATAAAAAGAGCCGAAACCGGTGGCGTCCCTGAACTTTTTACTTTCGGTTTGTTATCACGTTATCAGAATTACCGGATTCCTCGTCGGTATCGGCTCGTTCAATTAGTAGATAACAATATTTTGCAGATGGAGCATTGGAGGCATAATCTTCGGGCGGGGGGAGTATAAAAAGAGCCGAAACCGGTGGCGTCCCTGAACTTTTTACTTTCGGTTTGTTATCACGTTATCAGAATTACCGGATTCTTCGTCGGTATCGGCTCGTTCAATTAGTAGATAACAATATTTTGCAGATGGAGCATTGGAGGCATAATCTTCGGGCGGGGGGAGTATAAAAAGAGCCGAAACCGGTGGCGTCCCTGAACTTTTTACTTTCGGTTTGTTATCACGTTATCAGAATTACCGGATTCCTCGTCGGTATCGGCTCGTTCAATTAGTAGATAACAATATTTTGCAGATGGAGCATTGGAGGCATAATCTTCGGGCGGGGGGAGTATAAAAAGAGCCGAAACCGGTGGCGTCCCTGAACTTTTTACTTTCGGTTTGTTATCACGTTATCAGAATTACCGGATTCCTCGTCGGTATCGGCTCGTTCAATTAGTAGATAAAAATATTTTGCAGATGGAGCATTGGAGTTCGGGCGGGGGGAGTATAAAAAGAGCCGAAACCGGTGGCGTCCTTGAACTTTTTACTTTCGGTTTGTTATCACGTTATCAGAATTACCGGATTCCTCGTCGGTATCGGCTCGTTCAATTAGTAGATAACAATATTTTGCAGATGGAGCATTGGAGGCATAAATTTCGGGCGGGGGGAGTATAAAAAGAGGCGAAACCGGTGGCGTCCCTGAACTTTTTACTTTCGGTTTGTTATCACGTTATCAGAATTACCGGATTCCTCGTCGGTATCGGCTCGTTCAATTAGTAGATAACAATATTTTGCAGATGGAGCATTGGAGGCATAATCTTCGGGCGGGGGGAGTATAAAAAGAGCCGAAACCGGTGGCGTCCCTGAACTTTTTACTTTCGGTTTGTTATCACGTTATCAGAATTACCGGATTCCTCGTCGGTATCGGCTCGTTCAATTAGTAGATAACAATATTTTGCAGATGGAGCATTGGAGGCATAATCTTCGGGCGGGGGGAGTATAAAAAGAGCCGAAACCGGTGGCGTCCCTGAACTTTTTACTTTCGGTTTGTTATCACGTTATCAGAATTACCGGATTCTTCGTCGGTATCGGCTCGTTCAATTAGTAGATAACAATATTTTGCAGATGGAGCATTGGAGGCATAATCTTCGGGCGGGGGGAGTATAAAAAGAGCCGAAACCGGTGGCGTCCCTGAACTTTTTACTTTCGGTTTGTTATCACGTTATCAGAATTACCGGATTCCTCGTCGGTATCGGCTCGTTCAATTAGTAGATAACAATATTTTGCAGATGGAGCATTGGAGGCATAATCTTCGGGCGGGGGAGTATAAAAAGAGCCGAAACCGGTGGCGTCCCTGAACTTTTTACTTTCGGTTTGTTATCACGTTATCAGAATTACCGGATTCCTCGTCGGTATCGGCTCGTTCAATTAGTAGATAACAATATTTTGCAGATGGAGCATTGGAGGCATAAATTTCGGGCGGGGGGAGTATAAAAAGAGCCGAAACCGGTGGCGTCCCTGAACTTTTTACTTTCGGTTTGTTATCACGTTATCAGAATTACCGGATTCCTCGTCGGTATCGGCTCGTTCAATTAGTAGATAACAATATTTTGCAGATGGAGCATTGGAGGCATAAATTTCGGGCGGGGGGAGTATAAAAAGAGCCGAAACCGGTGGCGTCCCTGAACTTTTTACTTTCGGTTTGTTATCACGTTATCAGAATTACCGGATTCCTCGTCGGTATCGGCTCGTTCAATTAGTAGATAACAATATTTTGCAGATGGAGCATTGGAGGCATAATCTTCGGGCGGGGGGAGTATAAAAAGAGCCGAAACCGGTGGCGTCCCTGAACTTTTTACTTTCGGTTTGTTATCACGTTATCAGAATTACCGGATTCCTCGTCGGTATCGGCTCGTTCAATTAGTAGATAACAATATTTTGCAGATGGAGCATTGGAGGCATAATCTTCGGGCGGGGGGAGTATAAAAAGAGCCGAAACCGGTGGCGTCCCTGAACTTTTTACTTTCGGTTTGTTATCACGTTATCAGAATTACCGGATTCTTCGTCGGTATCGGCTCGTTCAATTAGTAGATAACAATATTTTGCAGATGGAGCATTGGAGGCATAATCTTCGGGCGGGGGGAGTATAAAAAGAGCCGAAACCGGTGGCGTCCCTGAACTTTTTACTTTCGGTTTGTTATCACGTTATCAGAATTACCGGATTCCTCGTCGGTATCGGCTCGTTCAATTAGTAGATAAAAATATTTTGCAGATGGAGCATTGGAGTTCGGGCGGGGGGAGTATAAAAAGAGCCGAAACCGGTGGCGTCCCTGAACTTTTTACTTTCGGTTTGTTATCACGTTATCAGAATTACCGGATTCCTCGTCGGTATCGGCTCGTTCAATTAGTAGATAACAATATTTTGCAGATGGAGCATTGGAGGCATAAATTTCGGGCGGGGGGAGTATAAAAAGAGCCGAAACCGGTGGCGTCCCTGAACTTTTTACTTTCGGTTTGTTATCACGTTATCAGAATTACCGGATTCCTCGTCGGTATCGGCTCGTTCAATTAGTAGATAACAATATTTTGCAGATGGAGCATTGGAGGCATAATCTTCGGGCGGGGGAGTATAAAAAGAGCCGAAACCGGTGGCGTCCCTGAACTTTTTACTTTCGGTTTGTTATCACGTTATCAGAATTACCGGATTCCTCGTCGGTATCGGCTCGTTCAATTAGTAGATAACAATATTTTGCAGATGGAGCATTGGAGGCATAAATTTCGGGCGGGGGGAGTATAAAAAGAGCCGAAACCGGTGGCGTCCCTGAACTTTTTACTTTCGGTTTGTTATCACGTTATCAGAATTACCGGATTCCTCGTCGGTATCGGCTCGTTCAATTGGTAGATAACAATATTGTGCAGATGGAGCATTGGAGGCATAAATTTCGGGCGGGGGGAGTATAAAAAGAGCCGAAACCGGTGGCGTCCCTGAACTTTTTACTTTCGGTTTGTTATCACGTTATCAGAATTACCGGATTCCTCGTCGGTATCGGCTCGTTCAATTAGTAGATAACAATATTTTGCAGATGGAGCATTGGAGGCATAAATTTCGGGCGGGGGGAGTATAAAAAGAGCCGAAACCGGTGGCGTCCCTGAACTTTTTACTTTCGGTTTGTTATCACGTTATCAGAATTACCGGATTCCTCGTCGGTATCGGCTCGTTCAATTAGTAGATAACAATATTTTGCAGATGGAGCATTGGAGGCATAAATTTCGGGCGGGGGGAGTATAAAAAGAGCCGAAACCGGTGGCGTCCCTGAACATTTTACTTTCGGTTTGTTATCACGTTATCAGAATTACCGGATTCCACGTCGGTATCGGCTCGTTCAATTAGTAGATAACAATATTTTGCAGATGGAGCATTGGAGGCATAAATTTCGGGCGGGGGGAGTATAAAAAGAGCCGAAACCGGTGGCGTCCCTGAACTTTTTACTTTCGGTTTGTTATCACGTTATCAGAATTACCGGATTCCTCGTCGGTATCGGCTCGTTCAATTAGTAGATAACAATATTTTGCAGATGGAGCATTGGAGGCATAATCTTCGGGCGGGGGGAGTATAAAAAGAGCCGAAACCGGTGGCGTCCCTGAACTTTTTACTTTCGGTTTGTTATCACGTTATCAGAATTACCGGATTCCTCGTCGGTATCGGCTCGTTCAATTAGTAGATAACAATATTTTGCAGATGGAGCATTGGAGGCATAAATTTCGGGCGGGGAGATCGGTTACGCAACGTTTAATCAAAGCGATTATAACGTTTTGTAGAAAGATGTGGAAGGAGTCCATTTCTAGCGAGAAGCGTCAAGCGACGAATCCGGCGCTATTACCAACATTATTTTAATCGTTAATCGCTCTACGACACATAAGATACATTTCCATGCATTTTCCATGGAGAGCTTGTTTCGGCGAAACCAATGTCAAAGTAGAAAAACATGATTTCAGATAAAGCTTGTTGACATCCTCAATCAATGGTAGCATTGGTTTCATTAATCCTGAGCCAAGAGAAAAAAAAATATAGGCCTCGATTGTACCAACTCTGTTCATACAATCGATAAGTACATTTTTGCATAACGTGGTAGAAATATTATCATAATCGATGAAAATGGGAATTATCTGTGAACGAAGCCACTGATCGAAGTGAACTCTCCAAACGGTAAAAGATTCCAATGGCTTATCACGTTTTCGACATTACCGGAAACATGATAGGTTTTGCTTTATTTAACAATTTATTCAAGACAATTTGGGAAACTTCGTGGGCCGACGCTTTTCTATTCCGTACGGAGTCGTAATGCACCAGTGCGTCCCCGTACTTGTGAGGATTAAATATAAAAAAAAAAAATCACCACTGGCAAGGATTGAACTCGGAACCTCCGAATTTCCAAGCTATCGCTCTAGGTACAAGACCACTAATTCGCATTACATTTTTAATAACGATTTGTCTTATCGTTTATCCATATTTTTTTCCAAGGAAAATTTTTTTTTTAGGGCAAAAGCGATGGATTATGCCCCTCGAAAGGGCTATAATTCATCACTTTTACCCTAAATAAAATAAATTTTGAACTCTCGGCTTCGACAATTTATGTTTACGATAAATTGTCAATTCGATTGAGCAACCAAAGAAAATCCACTCTTAACCTCAAGTCCATGATTGGTGACCCATGGAACATCGATTTCAATCTTCAAAACACTTTTTTAAACGCGGCGACTTTTTTCTCAAATTATTTGAAAGTTGGCTGTCACAGTCTTGATTTGTGACAGCCGGGAAATCAGCTAGCTCACGAGAGTCGTGACGCATGCTCATTTGTCGCACCGTTCCGATTCCAGCGTTCCGTCTGTTAACTCTGATTCGGCTGCTAAAAGTAGCAACTTTGGAATTAATTATCTACATTAAAATAGCCTCAAATCGATCGACACAGGTGTGTTTTGTATTCAGCTTTTAATCGCGCATTCAAATACATAGTCAAAATGTATTTTTCCAAAAATCCCGAATAAAAAATGTTTACCCCTTAAAAACTATAAATCTTAGCAATAAACCGTTTGCGCCATCGAAGAGGGCTTGAAAAATCATTCGGGAAGCACCCCTCACCCGAGCCCAAACGCTCGCGCAAATGCCCCAAAAAACCGCCGTCCACCTTATAATTGTCACCCTGTACACGGTCACGTCTCTTTGCAAAAATCCATTTTTTAAGGTGATGTGAAATACCGCAGGCGGAATAAAAACTGTAATTAATGTTATTAATAGCGGTGACGATTGCAGTTAAAAGCACATTCCTAAATGTATTCGCATCTATATCGGCTTCATGTACGAATTTACTTTTTTAACCGGAACCAAAAAATTAGTTACAGTTTCATTTACCTACCGAGCCCAGGTTGGACAGGGAGGAAGGGGTATCACATCGTCTTAAGTACTTGGCGTCCAGACGCGACGGCGTCTCTCGATTGTATTTAATATAGTTATGTAGGCAAAAAGTTGAAAAAAATGGAAAGCACTTAAACCATTTTCCCCTTTGTACAGATTTGACTCGAAAAAAAATGAAAAAAATAGTCAGCGTGTCTTTAAAATACAAATAAGCGGAGTTTATTGAATGAAAAGAAATGTCGGTTCAAGTATTGTTTTTTTTTCCTTTCTTGTGCAAAGAACTGTTTTCGTAAAAAAAAAAAAAGAAAATTGAAAAAAATCAAGAATTTAAAAAACGTGTAAAACGTCGAGAAATGCGTTTTCTACCTGGCGTCCGGATGCATACTTGAGTGTGTGACAGAATCGCTTCGTTTAAAATATACGTACATCGGCAACGGTTCAAGATAGCCCGTTGGAATTTTGTACACTAAAACGTAAACGTGGATATGTCTTTTCATTTAGTGAAATTTTCATGAACATTGAAGCTCGATTGGAGACTACACTATTTTGAAATTTTTGAAATGTCTGTGGTAGCTCTAACTTTCGTAATTTTTTTGCTATCATACTAAACTTGCATAAAAAGTTAAATTACGACCAAAAACGTTTGGTAATGCATTCGGCCGAAATCTACCCAGACAGATTCCATGAAATTTAGATTTTCAAAAAATGATTAAAAATGCTGTAATTTGGGTAAATATGGAAGTATTGAGCTCAAATTTTTTACGTGAATGAATTAACACTCCACAATATTTGCTATTACGTTTTTGGAACAATACATTAATCGTTTAAATTTTATGAAGTTTCGAAATTTTTCAGTTCTTCGGAAAATTTGTTTGTTGCGTTCGACACGAATTTCTGAATCAAATATCACGCTTACAGTAAAATAAGTTATAAATTTGTAATCAGCGATGAAAAATAGATTTAAAATAGCCGCACTACGACGAATTACAATAATGTAGGTACTGATTTTCTACAACAAATTTTGCGGTCAATTTTGAGCATTCCAATTTTATGAAATGTAGACATAGTTACAAAAAAGGTCAAAAGTAAATTACACATGGGTTCTTCATTTATAAAAATGTTGCGCATTTCACTCCTATATGAGGAAGCCAAAATCTACGAACAAACTTTCTGATAGAGAAAATTATGCATAAAATTGTAATAAATGAGGAATCCATATTTTGAAATTTTCCTTTTTTTAAAAATAATTTCTTAACTACATAACCATTGTTTTAAATACATAGATATACGTATAAATGTGTTTACCGTTCCTTGGCTCATATGACTGAACTAATTTACAATTTTTTTAAAGAGGAAATAAATTTTAAGTACTTGGCGTACGATTTTCACTTTGTTAGAAAATTTGTACGTACTTAAATCACGCTTGCCGCCTACTGCTACTAATGGCTGCGGCTGTGCCGTCTTCGGATCATCGTCTATATCGGAGATCGGAGAATCCTGTGCAGATTCTTCCGGTGAGGGATGATACTTTTTTTCTAAAACAAAACAAAAAACAATGTTGAAGTCAAATTTAATCATTAAGAAAGTTTGGTAGAAAAGGACCGTTCGAATTTTATGAAATGTAGACATTGTTACAAAAAAGGTCAAAAGTTAATTACACATGGCTTTTTCATTTATAAAAATGTTGCGCATTTCACTCCTGTATGAGGAAGCCAAAATCTATCGACGAACTTTCTCGTAGAGAAAACTGTGCACAAAATTGTAATAAATGAGGAATCAATTTTTTTAATTTTCCTTTTTTTAAAAATAATTTCTTAACTACATTTCTATTGTACTAAATACATAGATATACGTATAAATGTGTTTACCATTCTTTGGCGCATATGACTGAACTAATTTACAACTTTTTTAAGAGGAAACAAATTTTAAGAACTTGGCGTACGATTTTCACTTTGTTAGAAAATTTGTACGTACTTAAATCACGCTTGCCGCCTACTGATGCTGATGGCTGCTGCTGTGCCGTCTTCCGAACATCGGAGGGCGGGGAATCCTCTGCAGATTCTTCCGGTGAGGGATTATACTTTTTTTCTTAAAAAAACATTATTAAAGTCAAATTTAATCATTAAGACAGTTTGGTAGAAAAGGACCGTTCGAATTTTATGAAATGTAGACATTGTTACAAAAAAGGTCAAAAGTTAATTACACATGGCTTTTTCATTTATAAAAATGTTGCGCATTTCACTCCTGTATGAGGAAGCCAAAATCTATCGACGAACTTTCTCGTAGAGAAAACTATGCACAAAATTGTAATAAATGAGGAATCAATTTTTTTAATTTTCCTTTTTTTAAAAATAATTTCTTAACTACATTTCTATTGTACTAAATACATAGATATACGTATAAATGTGTTTACCATTCCTTGGCTCATATGACTGAACTAATTTACAACTTTTTTAAGAGGAAACAAATTTTAAGTACTTGGCGTACGATTTTCACTTTGTTAGAAAATTTGTACGTACTTAAATCACGCTTGCCGCCTACTGATGCTGATGGCTGCTGCTGTGCCGTCTTCCGAACATCGGAGGGCGGGGAATCCTCTGCCGATTCTTCCGGTGAGAGACACTTTTTTACTAAAAAAAAACATTATCGAAGTTAAATTTAATCATTAAGAAAGTGTGGTAGAAAATAGATCGTAAAATTTTTCAACTGTACGTGATGTGGTTTCCACATATTTCAAACCCTCGAACTAGTATTTGCATACGTAGCTTGCTCGGCATAAAAGAAAATAACGACGCCATATAAAATTTTTATTTTTTGATTAATTTGTTCTACTAGTCTACTATTCTATTATTGCAGAAATTTCGGTATTTTAATTGTCCAAATATGAAAGGATATTCCATTATGCGTAAAAAGATATAGGAATGTTTTTATATATGCAAAGATATATTGCTTTAATGAGTCGTTCAAAAGACACGCTACGTCAGGAAGATAGTAAAGACATATCGCTCTACTTCAAAGAATGGAGCTAGTTATTCAAAAAAACTTGAAGCTTGCACGTGTCTTTTCGGTTCTGCACAATTTCGATTATGGAGAGAAAGTGAAGATGCGCGCGCCTCAATTCAACCTGCACTGGAGAATGTTGCTATAGTACCCTAGATATTAAAGTAATCTATGATAAAAAACTATTCAGTTCTTGTTCGATGCTCGTGCGATATAGGCGTGTTTTTCGGTGCAGTCGCAAGGTGTTTACCTTTCCTGCCTCTATGCTTAACGCGATTGACAACACATGCGTCATACGAAAATACCAAGCAGTTTATAGGCAACTGTGTAGGGAATCTCTACACATACTATAGTCTTGTCCCAAGAGAGCTCTCTGAGTACAGAGAGATTCCCTACAAATCGTTCTGTAGAATGTCGACACAGAATTAACAGCTATGCTAACGCTGCAAGGGCAGAAAGTTTTCCTTTCTGCCAAGTTAAGACCAAGCGGTCATAATCGATGCTATTGAGGACTCTAAACTTGAAGATTATGCCTCAGCTATTACCTAAAAGATTGAAAAAGAACAAATAAAATTTATATCGAAGATCTCCAACAACAGGATATGTACATATGTTGCTACTAAAGAGATTGCCGACAAACTAACGGAGAGCTTCAAGACGATCACGGTACAAGGAAAAGTACTACCGATTCGCCCTTTAATAGCTAAGAATCGAAGAGTCGTGTTCTCAAACGTTTCGCCGATCATACCGCACGCCGAGATCGAAAACATCCTGAAAGCCAGGGGCATCCACATAACATCGCAATTCTAATTTCTTCGCGCTGGTCTGAGCAACCCCGAATTCTTGCACATACTGGGTTTCAGACGCTAAGTTTATGTGACACTTGACGACGTCCCAAAAGTACCGGAACCGATCGAAATCAAGTTCGATGAAACGAACTATACAATATTTGTATGAACAGACTTTCCAGGATGCTTTCTCTG
Organism: Stenichneumon culpator; assembly: GCA_964017025.1. Classification (NCBI taxonomy): domain Eukaryota; kingdom Metazoa; phylum Arthropoda; class Insecta; order Hymenoptera; family Ichneumonidae; genus Stenichneumon; species Stenichneumon culpator. The sequence goes on along the minus strand of CAXHKB010000015.1, from coordinate 120,548 downwards.
TAAAAAGGAAGGTGACCTCGCGAAAAACTGTCCGCAGCGCGACACTGGGTCCCCTCAGATGCCGAGTGACTCGGCAACGACGATAAGCGATCCCACCTCCAATCAGACAATCGAAACGGTAAATTCGGATCCGGCTCATACGCCGCAATCCATTAAACGTACTCTCAGAATCTCCGTCTCTGTCCGACGATAATCTAGACTACCCAGCGCTACCAATACCACCACCCGAGATTATCTCGCAAATCCGCAAAAAGAAAAACCGCAAATCACTTAATATAGCAGAGGAACACGCCACATCAAAAGATCCAGTTAAGGATATTGAACAAGAACTCGAGTGCAACTCTGGAGTTTATCCACTTAAATTTGCGAAATTTTAAAATTTCTGGGAAAAGGCCCAAGGTAATAAAAATCTGGATGATCTAGCAACGGAATTCTCGATTGAAAAATCGGCACTAAGCGAGATGCTAAGAAGCCTATTCTTCTAGAAGACGACCCTATTAATTCATTATTTTCCGAACAAGAACTAAGAAACTCGAGAACTAGCCCGATGGAATTCCGATTAACCTCGTCAAAAATCTTCCTCTGAGTGACATGAAGTATAGTAGTATAGTATAGTATAATTTATTGGAGTCCAGGGATAAATCCCCAAAGGACCAAGCAGTACACATAAGCAGTACAGGTGCAAACCACAGCATATTGAGTACAGAGTACAGTGTACAAGATGTAGTAGAATTATACGTAATTTATTCTTAATTCAAGATTAGCATAACTCGAGCAGACAACATAACGGTACGTAAAATAAGTTCTTCTGAAGTTCCTTCTGAAAATGTACAACCAAATGTACATTGGCTAGTTACTGTCGTGCCGATTGCTAAGCCGAGCAAGGACCGTACCTGTCCAAAAAAATTACACACCGATTGCCCTCACCTGCAATTTATGTAAGCTGCTAGAGAAAATTATTAACCGACGCTTGACATGAACCATCGAAATAGACAATTGGTTGTCCTCCCTCCAATCTAAATGTTACAGGCATCTCAATGGATATCGAGAAGGCCTATGAAATAATTTGGAAACAACGAGTCATCAAAATTCAAAAGGAAAAGTCCGCGTTAAAAACCCTAAATCGAAGAAAACTAAAATTCAAAACGGACTGCCTCAAGGATCAGTTATAAGTGTCACGCTCTTCCTTCTGTCCATAAATGTCATTCTCAGTGCCATAAATCCTCGTGCATAATTTCTCCAGGGAACTCTCGACAACCTAGTAGCATGGTTCAATAAATCAGGGTTTAAATTTTCACAAACCAAACTAAATTCTTGGCGCCACTGATGTACTAAATTCTTCCAGTACATCAGTGGCGCTGACGAGCGTCGCATGCTTTTCTCTGTTTCAACCGGCCTCTCCGGTTGAGGCTAGTCACAATAATGTAGTTTACTAAAACATTTTTGTTATAGAAGTATAAAAAAGACGTAGAATCTTGATTTTAACCTCAAAATTCAATAAAAGAGAAAATAGCCGCATCATTGTAACGTTTAAACTGAGGAAGCTGGTTGACATAAATAACAATAATAGGTTCTATAACACAAAAGGAATTTTGATTGAATTTGAACGATCTTTGCGGAAAGAGAACAAATATAAGACAAAATTTCATGGAAACCTCCACCCTTTCCAAGGTGGATTGTCTTCATGTCCTTTGCGACAAACTGAAATTCTTGGGTTACTGATTTGTTCTCTTAAAAATACAATTTTCTGAAGAGGGCCCGGACACAGGGCCGAAACGTAAAATCGAGAAGTTTATTTCTTGAAACCGACCGCACCATTGCCGAAACCTCTACTCACACTTAAATTCTTGGTATTCTCTAGAGCCTGTCCAGCTAACTCACTACCAGTGAAACTTTTCATCAGTAACACTAAACTACAGAGATGCCACAAGATGAAAATACTGGGCATAACCTTTAATACCACTCTATTCTGGGCCCCACATATCAGACTTGTAAAAGCCTAATGTCGGAAAAGATTAACCTTTTGAAAGCTTTATCTTCCAAGAAATGGGGAGCCGATCGCTCAATCCTTATGGCAGACTATAGAACAACGATTAGATCAAAACTTGCTTATGGAGCCGTAATATATGGTTCGGCCTCTAAGCAAATCCTAAAAAAATTAAACCCCATTCAAACTACATCAATTTGTTTATCAATAGGAGCTTTCAAATCAAGTCCGAATTCGCGGGTATTGGCCGAAGCATTCGACGTCCCAATCTCCCTGAGAAGGATGGAACAAATATGCTCGAGTACTACAATAGAACCTTTAACACCAATCGATCGTGAAAAGTTCCAGAATCGTACACGCCTTCCTAGGCCATTCCAAATGAGACGAGAACTGATGTTGACAGAACTTAACTTCGAAATGCCCAAACTCTATCGTAAGACAATTCATCCTCTCCCACCGTGGAATAAAGTGCGACCAAACATCGACCTTGATATGCATCTGGTGACCAGCAAATATTGTGAAGTCTTCAACGAAATGTAAAACATCAAATCCAAACATCACAAACGGCTATATACGGACAGCTCCATAATAAATGATAACCGACGATGTGCCATCGTCATGGGAGACTCGGTACTATCATTCAAACTTCCACCATCGTTTTCAATTTTCTCCTATGAGGCCCTCGCAATTCTCTAGTTCCTAACGATAATCGAAGACATGAGTATATCTCCGGTAGCTATATTTAGTGAGTCCAATTCTACACTAATGGCTATAAATAGTGGAACAAACACAAATCCAATAATCCAACTTATCCAGGAGAATTTTTTGAATATCACGAAGAATAAAATAGAACTAGCCTTGGTGTGGGTTCCGGCACACCAGGGCATTGGTGGCAACGAGAAGGCGGATCTCGCAGCGAAATCCGCTACCACTGACGCTCCGAATAACACTAATGACATCCAGATATCGCCTTACGAGTTAAAAATCGCAATACGTAAGGCTGTATATCGCAAGTGGGACAATCTCTGGTCTACAAGCCGCTTGACAAAACTACACGAAATCAGAGACTCTATATGGGAAAGTCCTCCAGATTTCTCAGATAGAAAGGACCAATGTGCAATATTAAGTCACTAATAACCTCAGATGTCGCGACTTTAAATAAATAAATTTAAAAAACTTTTCGATAAAACTATTAGTAAATTTAAAAAAAACTAATTCACCAAACATTTTTATGAAAAATTTAATTTCCGAATTTTGTTAATCAACGATCAATTTAGGAAATTCTTCTAGACTATTACATTTGGAAAAAAATAGATTAATGGTTTAAGGTTTATGAAATTTAGAAATTTTTTAGTTTTTCGAAAAATTTGTTTGCTGCGTCTAACACGAATTTCTGGATTAAACATCGTTCTGAGAGTAAAATTAGTTACAGATTTGTAACCTGCGATGAAAAATAGATTTAAAATAGCCTCAAACCAACGATTTACATAAATTCAGGTAAATTTTGACCAATTTAATTTTATGAAATGTAGACAATGTTATGATAAAAGATTCAAAGTCAATCACACATGGCTTTCTCATTCGTTACAATTTTTCGCATAGCTTCCTATATAAGAAAGCCAAAATCGACCAACGAATTGTCTCGTGGAGAAAGCCGTGCACGAAATCGTAATAAATATGGCAGGCATGTGTACATTTCTTTGCAACTCTTTCTTCTTTCTTCTTACATTTTTTTTTTAATTTTCCTTTTTATAATTTTGCTTCCTCATAGAGGAAGCTTTATGATGGTGAAAAAAAATTTTTCGAGATTTTAATGAAAACGTGTTCAGAATGTTCCAAAACATCGAAAAATCACATTTAGAAAAAATGTCCGGATGTGTGTGTGTGTGTGTGTGTGTGTGTGTGTGTGTGTGTGTGTGTGTGTGTGTGTGTGTGTGTGTGTGTGTGTGTGTGTGTGTGTGTGTGTGTGTGTGTGTGTGTGTGTGTGTGTGTGTGTGTGTGTGTGTGTGTGTGTGTGTGTGTGTGTGTGTGTGTGTGTGTGTGTGTGTGTGTGTGTGTGTGTGTGTGTGTGTGTGTGTGTGTGTGTGTGTGTGTGTGTGTGTGTGTGTGTGTGTGTGTGTGTGTGTGTGTGTGTGTGTGTGTGTGTGTGTGTGTGTGTGTGTGTGTGTGTGTGTGTGTGTGTGTGTGTGTGTGTGTGTGTGTGTGTGTGTGTGTGTGTGTGTGTGTGTGTGTGTGTGTGTGTGTGTGTGTGTGTGTGTGTGTGTGTGTGTGTGTGTGTGTGTGTGTGTGTGTGTGTGTGTGTGTGTGTGTGTGTGTGTGTGTGTGTGTGTGTGTGTGTGTGTGTGTGTGTGTGTGTATGAATCAGACGTGAAAAATTCAAATGGCTATATCTCGGGTACGCCTCCACCGATCAGGCTGAAATTTTGCACACAGCTTGTGTGGTGAATAGTCAATGTTTCTGCCAAATTTCATCCAAAAATGTTCAGTTGTTTTTTTTGTACGCCATTTTTAATTTCTTCGAAAAAGTCTGTGCGCACCGTAACGCTTGCAATTCTTTAGCTATCGGGCTAAAAACGCGTACACAGATGGAATATGATCACCCGATGATCCCTTTAAAATTTCAAGAAAATCGATCTAGCCGTTTAAATTTTATGTCATTTTGAATTTTTTGAATTTCATGATTTTTTTTTTTTTCAAGACGCATTTTCCGTATTAAATATTAATCTACGAATAAAAAAGTGTCAGATTCGTGATCAGCGTGAAAAAATACTTATAATACAATCCCGGAGTGACGGCTAACGAAAAAGTTTATTGGGCATTTTTATAGCTAAAATTACAAAAAAGACTGATTTTGGGTATTTTCAAACAGCAATTTCTTTGCTTCCCGATGAATACTCTATGATACACTATGTATTTTTTCGCCTCGAGTACAGATTCGACAGCCGTTTTGACCAAAAGCGTAAGGTTGGTTTTTTTTCGCACTAAACCTGAGTCGACCAGCAGTTTTGCTTAAAATTTAAATACGACGTTGATATTGAAAAAGCTGAAAATTGAAATTTTCATATCGCTTCCTCATAAAAGTTGAAAGTTGAACGTTGAAAGTTGAAAGTTGAAATTTTTATATCACTTTCTCATAATGGCCCTTTATTCGCAAAGCTTCCTCTATGAGGAAGCCAAAAATATAGTAAATGCTTTCTCATAGAAGGAGGTTTGCGAATAAAGGGCCATTATGAGAAAGTGATATAAAAATTTCAATTTTCAACTTTCAACGTTCAACTTTCAACTTTTATGAGGAAGCGATATGAAAATTTCAATTTTCAGCTTTTTTTTACTACATCTCTATTGTACTAAATATATACATATATGTATAAATATGTTAACCGTCACTTGGTGCATACGACTGGACATATTTCCGATTTTTTATTGACGAGAAAACAAATTTTACGTATTTTGCATACGATTTTGACGTTTTCATAAAACTATTTACATACCTGAACCATGTCTGCTGCCTACTGTTGCTGATGTTTGCTGCAGTGCCGTCTTCGGAACATTGTTATCGGCTTTACAGTAGGTCGAAGCCCTTGTCTTTGAGGTCATAAATTTGTCGTCCGCCAACGCTTGGAACGATTTCAGATGAGTCCTCTCTGATGATTTTACGTAAAAGGGAATCAAGAATTATAGAGGGAACGAGGATATTCACAATAAAATAATACAAGGAAAGAAGAAGGTTAACAGAATGCATTGACGTTGGGCCTCAACTCAGTTGTAGTTTCCCGTCCTTGTATACGATGCTCTGTTTAAATAACAACAAAAAATCATAATTTCAGCGTTAAAGGCGTTGAAACAATTTCATCATTCCGAAAGTCGTACTTAGCTAATCTTTATATGTAGTTTTGGGCATGAAGTTTCGGCAAAAACTGGGAAATGCGGATATCACGATTCGGATATTTATGGAAAATGCGGTAGAAAATAATGATAAAACATTGGGAAAACAGATTGCAGAAGGTGAAAGGATTGAAGTGGTTGACCGGTTTAACGGTCACGGACTCTCTCTCACTACACTCGCAGACTCTTGCGGACATCGACTCTGTACGAATAGATCCTCTCGAGCACTCATAGAAAGTGGTTGCAAAATATAAAGATATATTAGAGAAAACATTTGTATTAGTAGGTACAGGTGAAAAATATAATGCAATCAAGGGTAAATTGGCAGTGAACAAATCCAAACAGGATGATGGATAAACAGATATGAAAAAGTTGAAAATTGAAATTTTGATATCGCTTCCTCATAAAACTTGAAAATTGAAATTTTCATTTCGCTTTCTCATAATGTTCCTTTATTCACGAAGCTTCTTCTATGAGAGAGCGTTTTCCTCCTGTATTGTTGGCTTCCTCGTAGAGGAAGCTTCGCGAATAAAGGAGCATCATGAGAAAGCCATATGAAAATGTCAATTTTCAACTTTTTTTAACGTCAACGTCGTGTTTGACTTTGTCGGATCTGTGCATCTACTTTGATTAACGAAAATACAGTCTTAGAAAGAGATTTTTTTAAATAATTCATTCAATTATCCAATATTCACTGTTTTGTGGCCATGTTCAATGTATTTTTCCCCGTTGATTATGAATCTTGAACTTATTTTACTCCTGGAGCGATATTGGATGCAGGAACTCTTGCCACATTACAATTTGACGACATATATACGTTGTAAATGGATCGTAAAAAACGGTGGACTTCTTAAATGTGCGCTGAAGTTATTTCGATATGAACTTAGAATGTCCTCAAAGATATTGAAAGCGTCGATTTCGGACCACTGGTAGTCATCCCAAACATGTGAACTTAAGTAAGTCTATTTGAGAACTCTTTACATACATATTGCACCGTACAATAATATTCTGGCCCAATATTGTCTTCAGATTCTAGATTAATATTGTATGGGACAATATACGTATACAGAGAGTTCACAAAAAGACTTACTTAAGTTCAGATGTTTGAGAGTGGTCCAATATTGACGCATCCGATATCTTTCCCAGGACATTTTGAGTTCATATAGAAATGAATTACTAAGCACAACTAAGAAGTCTGCCATTTTTGTTGTTTTCCAATTGCTATGTGGGTTGTCGGACGTAGAATCAACATTTTCCGGAAATTTAAAAAATGTCTAAATCATATAAAATCTATACGGTTCGATCCATTGTCGTCAAATTCCGTACGAAATAGTAAAATTTCTTCTCAATACCTCCATGTTTACTCGAATTAGACCGTTACTAGTATTATTCCAAACAACTAAAAATCCCATAAAATCTGACCACTTCAATCGATTTTGACCAAATTCAATACCAATGGTCTTTGATCAAAATATTATATTCGTGTGCGTTTTTAAGATAATAGCTTAAAATTTGCGCAAGATAGAGCTACCACGAAGAGATTCACGAATTTTATACTAACTTGTACCACTCAGATCTGTTGCAGCTGAACTCAAATGCTTTTTGGTGTGTTCGGAACTCGTAATCGTCGACGTCGGAGCCTGACGAAATTTACGAGAGCCTATATGCTCCTCGATAGCGGATTCTTCGTTTCGCTTTGTCGATGATCGGAAGGCTCTCAGATGGGTTCTCTCTGATAATTTACAGGTTAAAGAGAATTAGTAATTATTTAGAGCCCAAAGACGTCAATAATACAGAAATACAAGAAATTAAAGCACAGTCACAATTTAGCCCGAGAAATAGTTCCGATCGCCTCACATAATACAACGCATTTTTTTTTAATATTTATATTTACTGGAATTGTTATACCGAGTATCCTCAATATGTAAGATGCATTTTTGCGAGGGAACGAGGCGAGTAAATAAATGTTAATAATTATTTACCCCAAGAAATAGATTCGATCGACTCGCATAATTCAACGCATTTTTAAAAAATCGTAATATGTACTGGAGTTGTCATACCGAGTATGCTCAACACGTAGGATGCAATTTTGCGATGGGTCGCGGCGAATAAATAATTGTTAATAATTATTTACCCCATGAAATAGATCCGATCGACTCGCATAATTCGACGCATTTTTTTTTAATCGTAATATTTACTGGAGTTGTCACACCGACTATCCTGAACATGTATGATGCAATTTCGCGAGGGGACGAGGCTATTAAACAATTGTTAATAATTATTTACCCCAAGAACCGCTCCGGTCGCCTCACAGAATTCGACGCATTTTTTAAAAAACGTATTATTTACTGGAGTTGTCATACCAAGCATCCTGAATACGTAGGATACAATTTTGCAAGGGGACGCGGCAAATAACTAATTGTTAATAATTATTTACCCCAAAAAATCGCTCCGATCGCCTCGCATAAATCAACGCATTTTTTTTCTATACCAAGTCATACCAAGCATCCTGAACACGTAGGCTGCAATTTTGCGAGAGGACGACGCGATTAAACAATTGTTAATAATTATTTACCCCAAGATTCGATCGACCGGTTTTTCTTTCTTCGTATTCTTCCATTTAATAAATAATCTCTTCATTTTTAGTTGGCGTAAAACGAATATTGACTAATTTGATTTTGGGCAAAACGAACGTCCATTTTTACCTGCAGCTTCTCTCCGTATTTTATCAGGTAAAGTCAGTTGAGAAAGCCTTATTTCTTATCTATGAGCGTCTGTACGAGTATACAATCGACAAGAACTGTATTATCATTAGATTAATATCGTACTAACTTGCATCACGCCGGCTTGACGCAGCTTCAGGTGTACAATTTTCGGTATCGTCAAGAACCTGGTGATCAAAATGCATCGCCGTCGATGTCTGAGCCTGTAGACTTTGACCAGAGCCTGTATCGTCGTAAATAACCGACACTTTACGTGGTTTCATCACGACGTCACGAACTTTTGCTTCACTCACGACAGGACTCGCATCCTTCGCGAACTCCGCTAGAAAATAAAAATTAAACTCATTTATTTGACGATTCATTTCAATCGGGGATACTTATATTACATACTAACAAACCTTCAAACATGGAATCTTGGACCTCCGCGTCGTTCTGTTGTTCCTTTAAAACTTTCTTTTTCTTTAATTGAGATTTTGCAAGAATATCTGGATCAATTAGTTTTTTCGTTGCTTTCCTCTTTGTTGCAATATCCTTAGTCGGAAGCGGTTTTGCCACCATTACTTTTTTTTGCTTTTTAACTTTCGGTGCTATGATTTCAGAACCATCTGGAGAAACTCGGAGAGCTTGCAGATAGTGCTCGTCTTCTAAAAATTTGCACGCAAGAAGAAATGGAGTCAGAGAAAAAGAAAATATTAAGAAAGTTACAAAAGAGAAGCTATGATTGTGCTGGGGTACATAAAACATAAATTTGAAGCCCAATTTTTTTTTTGCTCCTCATGGATGATGCTCAGATGAGAATTTTATAATAGATAAAAAGACATTTATGTAAGAAAATTTTTTTATTTGCGAGTGAAGATATATTCAAGGGTATCGTAGGAGGGATTCTCAGAAATCACGTTTTTTACATTATTTAAGCTAACTAAAAGCAACAGGAAAGCCTGAAGTGCAGTAATTACGATCGTGATCTGTAGCTAAAATCATATCTGTTACAGTTTGTATTGAAAGAATTGGAAATTAAAAAAAAAAAAAATCAATATTCTTCATACAACTAGCAGGGGGTTATAAAGACTCAATTCATTCATTTGAATAATTGATCGTAGATAAATAATAATTGTATAGCAAATTTTGACGTAGCACTACTCGCATTTTTGCATTTCCTACTATGATGTCGACAGTGTCCGCAGTGTTGATGTGATGGAAAGAAATACTAAAATGCGATTTTTTCAGGTTTCTGATAGCTGATAGCGGGTTTATATACATTTAATAACCTGAATGCTTTCGGGTATACAATTATTCGCAGTCAAAATTATCCTCAAATGAAAATTTTAACGACGTAGATTCGACAGTGTCGACGTGAAAAAGGAAAATGTGAATACAGCGTTTATTTGCAAATTTTACGATAGCTAGCAGGCGGCTCATAGCATCCTCAGTGTATTCAATTGAATAAATGTTCATAGATAACATGTTCGAATTCTTTTTTAACTTACCACTGAACGCAAGAACTTTCGCATTATACTCGTTTCCGTCACGATACCGTACTGGTACGGTTTCTTTTATCAATGTACCCGGTGGTATCGTCGATTTTTTTACGACACTTTTCTTGCCTTCGTCCACCCAGTACACCAATGCGTACATAACGACGAGTATCTAAATAGGGAATAAAAAGCAGAAAACTAAATGTTACATGATATAATAACATTGCAAGCACGATTTCTGATACCACTGAATGCTTTTTATTAAATGTTACGTAATGAAAATAATGAGGTCATATAATTGGGGGAAAATGGCGGTAATAGCTGCTGTAAATTAGTGTTGGGATAGGTTGTGTAAAGAACAAACATGTGTAGAATCTGGGTTTGTGATGGAATGGTGGGCTGCCATACAAAAGAACAGAGAATATTCCATTTCAGAAATAAAAAAAAACCAAAGAATCTGGAAATACTCGATGAAATAAATAAAAGTTCTACGGAGTCATCCAGCCGATTACGTGAATGCACCATATGAACAACATACACAATCGCTCGACGTGAAGTCCTTGGAAAATCGGCCACGCTAAACGATAAATCTTGCAAACTCGAGGGACGATATCGACGATGGTGAAATGTCCTCGAGAGATGAACAAATCTTCGGAAATACCTTACCTTCCCAATTCACTATACGGAAACGCACGTACATTGTACGAGGAAAAGAAAATTTCCGAAGATTTGTCGAGAATGAAGCACGCTAAATCCGAGCCGAGAGTCTCCCGGGATTAAAGTGCAGGTGAAAAAAAGATTGTACCGGAAACATCGTTGGTTCCCGACGAAGAAATACTGAAATTTTCGTCCATTCATGCAGCTCGATACAAGAATACTGTCGACAAAAAATTCGCAAGAGAAACATTATGGTAATTCCAGAGGGATTATCTGAAGAGTTTCGAATATCGATACTGTTATATCCGCAGAAGCTCAGTTAGCTACTCTGAGTACTGCGGGAGCTGTTAGCCCAAAGGTTTTCGGGATTTATCCAGTAAAGGGTTGAAACCCAAGTGAATTATAAAAGCACGATTTATTATATCAATATTAATTACAATGGTTTGTTCGTGATTGTTTACCAATAGTTGTGAAGTACACTCTGTACGCTTATCTTCCTTCCGAAGAGAATATATGTTTTACGGTATAACTAACTGACCGTAACGTTGTTCAGATTAAAATCAGACTGCTGAATGCCTGCTTGTGGTCCTTTATATAGGAGTAAGAGCAGGCATGTCAGCTTAATTTTGACACTGTCAGCTATTTCGTAATTGTTTAAACAATTATTGCTTCCGGGTTTCCGATATTTCCCAATAGCTGACTCGGCTAGTTACTTGCTAATTTCTTAAATGTTATTTGTTACTTCCGTGTTTCGAAATGCGTCGCGCGCTCGCTTCTTCCGTATTTCGCAATGCGTTGTGTGGGTAAGCGCATTCCTCAGATAGTCGGGCGTTGACCCGGGGTACAACATCCCTCCCCCCTAAGGGGAAAAGAAATTTACGATTTCTTTTGCTCGTAACCGGCGGGGTTTTCGATGCACCCCGTGGCTCCTTTTCGGGTCTTAAGTTATTTATTAGACGGTGGAATAAGATTCGATGGAGATTTCCTGGTCGTCACTGCTCGCGTCGTCGGTGCAATGCGGGGGCGAGCGTCGCAGTTGCTGACGGACGTGGGTTGATGTCCGATGAAGTGCTTAGCATGGAGTTTTGTGCCTATATTAGCCGGCCGTTTCGCAACTTTTTTATCCATTGCCAGTTTGTCCGGTGACTTATACTCGCCGATTGTTCGTCATGAGCCCACCAGCTAAGGTAAGTTTGTGTATTTTATTTTATTTTATTTTATTTTGTTTTATTTTTATTTTATTTTTCTGGCCGACTTTTGATTTCCGTGTTTGTTCCTTTGTTTTTCCAGAGGAGGCGCGTTGCGTTGTGCTGCTGGGAGGCAGCATATAGTCCGGAGGAGGACCTTGAGGCGGCGCCCCGTCGTCCTCCGAGCCCGGAGGTCGAAATCGTCGAGGTCGTGGGGGACGTTGGTGCCGGGTCGGTCGTTTCCCCTGAACCGGAGGTCATCGATCTGGTCTCCGATGGGACGTCTTCTGCCGGTGGGGGTTCCTCCCGGGCATCCTCGGTTTCCTCGGACGAGGATTCGCTGCCCGATCTCTTCGACGGGGATTCCTTTTCTGATCTCCTTGACGGGGATTCGTTCTTGGAGTCCGATTTGTCCTTCAGCGAGGACTCGTCTCCGCTTACCACTGGGGATTTTGGGCTGCAGACGGGTACGCTGATCCGCCGGGACGGCGTCGTTACTCCTTCTCAACCGGTATCCGAGGTGTGGCCGGTCCAGGGTCCCGGGTCTGGCTATCGGCCGGCGGGTGCCTCGGACTCGGAGTCGGAGGTCGAGGACGACGAGGATCCGATATCACGGATGTGGCGTGCCGAGCGGGGCGAGATGGATTGGCGTCGGGCTGGGTGGTACTGACTACCGAGTCTCGCTTCCCTTTGTAGGGATTTATTTTTTATGTTTTTGGGGAAATAAATATATTTTAATGTATTTTATGTGTTTTCCCGTTAATTCCCGTTTATTCTGCGAGATTAGGTTAAGCGGCACTAGGCAGGCGTATGGCCTCTGATTTCGCCCTTCGACACAGGGCATTAATGATAATATAGCCGGCAAGTGCGAGGAGAGCGACCGCACCGACGGAGTATTGTCCTACCACGTGGTATAGCGACGTGGGATTCCTCGTTTCGTGCGTGGTGGTTCGGTCCAGGTTCTCCTGCATATTCCTTATCTGGGTGCCGACTTCGTTTAATTCTCGCGGATTGGTTACTGCGTGCTCGAGCGTTGTCTTCCGGCTTTCGCGTATTGTCTTTGGTATTTCTTCTGCCTCGGCGGGGAGCAGGGTAAGGTTGTAGCTCGGCACATAGCAGGTGTCGTTTATCCGTTGCTTCCATCGTCGCACCGTCTCGAGCTTGAAGGCCGCTGTGGTGACCGTGCATCGTTCCTGGAGGGTCACTAGCCCCGCTCCGTGTAATATTTCCTGCTGCGTCGGCTTTCCTTGGCAGCCGACGCTCGCCGTCTCTTCGCTCGGCGCTATGTACAGCCATTGCCCTGGCTGACGCATACCCATCACGAGAGTATGTGTGAGGAGTATGATTTTCTTCGGACACGGTTGTCCGTGACCTACCGCACCCTCGATGTATAATCGTATGCTGCATGGCGCGTCGTCGGTGATCGCCATGACTGGGTGTCGGGGTTTGCAGTAATATTTGTCGTCGGCGGTCTTGCATGTTTCGAGGTCACGTTCCATCATCCGGATGTATTGCCGGTTTTTCCGGTCTACTACCACGAGATCCTCCGTGGTATCTATGTAATAGTATGTGTTGTTGCTTCCCCTCCGCGGGAGGGGATACACGAAATTTAGGTTGTATTCGGACGATCCGATAAGGGGGATTTCCAGGATGAGAGTTACCACTCCCTCTTTCCGGTAAGCTCGAGCCGTTGCCAGGCGGAGTATGGCTGCCGCGTTATGTCGCGCGATGGGACGCGGGAAGCTGTGTCCTCTTGGTAGATGTGGCAGCGCCTCCGTCAGGTATTTCGTGAGCGTGGCTGGTGTCACTGTTGAGGCACTCATTGTGCCGGATGCCACCTCGGAGAATAATTCTATCATTTTATCTACCTCTCGCAGGTATGCTTCGACAGAGGCTTCGATTAACGTCAGGCTTTCGTCGAAGTGTTGTCTGACTCGTAGTGCGTCGGTTCGGTTTTGGAAATAACCGTCTACGGTGTGCACCATGTTGAACAATTTTTGTAGATTTCTTTGTGATGCTTGCGAGGTCTCGTTGAACATTTCGATCGTTGTTTCAACGACCTGCAGTTGTTTTTTCATGCCTTCCTTTAGCGTATCCTGTGTACCTCGGAGGGTCGCGATTTCTGCTTCGAGCCGTTCCCCATCGTCGGCGTCCATGTTGCCGGTTATGGCTTTTAGCACCGTTCCGAGTCCGTTAATTAATCCTCGGCGTTTGCGGCTCGGTTTTACTCCGATGAGATCCTGCACAACCCCCACATTTTCCTCTATTTTTTCAGAGAGTCGTACGAGGTGTTCCAGCATCTCGGCGCAATGTCCGTCCGGGCTCCCGAATTTTTCACACTTCGTCCGAACCTCGTCAAGCTGGGCTTTTATCCGTAGCTCCATAAGGGCCATGTTTTTTAGATTCATGCGTATGGCCAGTGTCCAGACGTCGGTGTATGGATATAGTGTTCCGACCTTTTCGAAGTATAGCCCTGGGGCGTTTTCGAATTGTTGAATTGTGTATGGCCGGTCCGAAAGATGAGCCGCGGCCTGCGCGCTTACCACCAGTAACCTGGAATTTTATTCATTTATTTATCTTTTTCATTCTTTCCTATTGCGAAGCCTTGTCGAAACCCGGTGACCGTCCCTTGGGGGTTTTTTTTTTTTTTTCTATTCGTCCACGTAGTTTCTTAGACGGTCTACATGCACTTTTACCGTCCGCCGTCCTTGGCGGAGGGTGTAATTGCACGGCGGGTGTATCCCCTCGATGGGATAGGGTCCGATCCACTTCGGCGTTAACTTTGCTGAGCGTCCCCGACGCACCGTTTCGTCGTGTAATAATACGCGGTCCCCGACCTTGAACTTGATTTCTTTCGCCTTTCGGTCGTACTGTTCTTTGGCTTTTTCCTTTGCTACTTTTAGGTTATCGTGCGCGGTAGACCAGGCCGCGCGTAGTCGTTCTCGTAATTCTTGCACGTAATCGTCGTATGCGTATGTAGGTCTGGGTTCCCTTTTTAGGGCTGTTGGTAGCTCCGCATTGTCGCCATAAATCAAGCAGTGCGGCGTAAATCCGGTTGCCGTGTGGGGCGTCGTGTTATACGTGAACATGGCGTACGGTAGCCACTCGTCCCAATTTCCTTGATCTTCGTCAATATACCCCTTAAGGTATTCGGCAAGTGTTCGGTGTGAGCGCTCTAGTGCCCCATTCGACTCGGGGTGGTATGCTGTGGTTTGAATTTTTTCTATGCGCAGTAATTTGCATACCCCCTTAAAGATTGCGCTCAGGAAATTCGTGCCCTGGTCGGTAAGGATGGTTTCTGGTGTCCCATACCGGCATATTATTTCTTTTGCGAACGCTTTCGCAACCTCGTTTGCTTGCTGATTTTCCAGCGGTATGGCTACGCTGTATTTTGTAAGCAAGTCCTGGAACGTGAGAATATATTTATTTCTCGCTTCTGTTTCCGGTAGTGGGCCTACGATATCCATGGCGCATTTTTGGAAGGCTCGAGTAGGTGTGTCGGTAATGACTAACGGCGCCTTTGTTGCCGGCCGTATTTTATTGCGCTGGCACTTGTCGCAGCGGCCGACGTATTCTTCTACGTCTTTTCGCATCCCGGGCCAGTTGTACCTCAGTTTTATTCGTGCGAGCATTCTTGTGATTCCCTGATGTCCTCCGAGGGGTGCGTCGTGATGCTCGTGGAGTATTTTAATTTTTTCCTCCTCGCTCGGACAGTCGTTGTCCGAGTAGCTTCGTTCGTGCGCCTTGTTGCACGGCGCGTCGGGCTGACTGTCCGCGGACTCGCACTCCTGGCTGACCGTTGCCTCGTGCGGGCGAGTCTCGCCGTCGCCGTCACTGCTACGTACTTGCTCGGCCTCCTTGTGTGCGTGTGACCGTGTTACCACACATATGCGGCTGAGAGCATCCGCGTTGGTATTTTGCTTACCCGCCTTATACTGCACGTCGAACTCATGCTCCGATAATTTTATTTTCCAGCGCATGAGTCTCGACCCAGGGTCTTTGACACTGAATAGCCACGTTAGGGGTTTATGATCGGTTACTACGGTGAACCGAGTGCCGTATACGTATGGGCGAAATTGTGCAATTCCCCATACGATTGCCAAAAGTTCTTTTTCCGTGGTCGTATAATTTTGCTCGGCCTTATTTAGTGTTCGGCTGGCGTAGCAGATTGGTAAATCGTCGCCTATTGGCCCTTGGGATAGTATGGCCCCGATGGCTTTGTCCGAGGCGTCGGTGGTAACCACGAAGGGCTTCTCGAAGTCCGGATATTGGAGCACGGGGGCGGTCGTTAGTGCGCGTTTCAGGTCCTCCATGGCCTGTTCGTGCTTCGCCATCCATTCGAATTTAACACCTTTTTTCGTTAGCTCCGTTAAGGGCTTGGCGGCCTTCGAGAAGTCCTGGATAAATTTACGGTAGTATCCTGCTAGTCCTAAGAAGGACTGCACGCCCTTGGCATCTCGGGGCGTCGGGAAATTCCGTACGGAGGACACTAGAGCTGGATCCGGTCGTACCTCTTCGCTCGAAATTATGTGCCCGAGATAGCGAGTTTCTAATCGTAGAAATCGGCATTTGGCCGGTTGAAGGGCCAATTTCGCTTCCCTTAAGCGTCCGAATACCTCGCGAAGCCGTTCGTTGTGCTCGGACAGGTTGGCCCCGAATATTACTATGTCGTCGAGGTACACGTAGCATTTGAGCCCTTCGAGCCCTGCGAGCACTGTGCTCATTAACCGTTGGAAAGTCGGTGGGGCATTTTTCAGTCCGAAGGGCATACGTGTATATTCAAAATGCCCTTGGGGTGTCGAGAAGGCTGTCTTCTCTTTGTCCTCTTCCGCCATTGGAATTTGGTGGAAGCCCGAGGCGAGGTCGAGCGTCGTAAAATAATGTGCTCGCCCCAGTTGGTCTAATATTTCCGCGATATGCGGTAGCGGGTATGAGTCACCGACGGTGACTTCGTTCAGTTTGCGGCGGTCCACGACTACGCGCATTTTTATTTTTCCTGCTGCGTCAGGTTTTTTCGCGACGACTAATAACGGCGCATTCCATTGACTTCGACTAGGTTGGATAATGCCGTCCTTTAGCATTCCTTTCATTTGCTCCTGTACTTCCCTTTTGTGCGCTTCCGGTAAGCGGTAAGGGTGTACTTTTATAGGTCGTGCCCCGGGCTCGAGGGGGATGCTGTGTTCCACCATGTTGGTGCAGGGCAGCTGGTCCCCTTCGAGATGGAATATATCCGCGAACTCGTCGCAGATTTCTATTAACGAGCTCGCTTCCTCCTGGTTGAGGTGTGAGGTGTCAATTTCTGTTCGTAGTTTCTCGAGTCGCGTGCCGCTCGCCCCCGTGCTGACGGTGCAGATTCCGCGAGTCGTGGCGGCGGGCGTGCCGGGCAGTTCCTCTGCTGAGGCCAGCGGCTCGAGTGTCACGGCGGGTCGTTCGACGCGGACGTATTCCGCCGTGGTGTTTACGAGGCTTACTACACAGCTGTGGCCTTGAGGCGAGGTCACACATGCTCCGAGTATAATTCCCTCGGAAACATTACGTCGCTCGACGATTCCTTCGTCGGTACTTAGTGTTGATACATACGCGATGCTCTCGCTCCGTGGCGGCAGAGTTATGTTCAAACTTCCGTCCACGAGAGGCATGCAATGCCCTTTGATCCTTATAATTTCGCCTCTGAGTATGTCGACTTGTTTTTCCCTGATAAAGTCCATACCGAGGAGGCCGTGCGTATGTATGTGGAAATTTCGGGGTATTACGTGAAACCAGTGTTTCACGGACCCGTTCGGTGTTTCGAGCTCCACGAGGGCGGCATAGTACGCGTTCAGCGAGCCACCCCCGAGCCCTGTCAGTTCGACAGCCGTTTTTTCGGCGGGCGTGTCGCGTTGTAACACGTCTTCGTGTATTAGGCTCACTTGAGCCCCGGTGTCGGCCTTCAGGGTCAGTATACCCCCGACGCTAGACGGAGATTTAATGTGGAAGTCGCTGGCCGACGCATGCGGCCCCGGCGTCTGTATCTCGTAGACGCTGACCTTCTTGAGGGGTCCGTTCGGCTCCAAACGGGTTTCTCCTCGGAACGCTGCTACCGTCAACCGTCCTGTACTCGGTGTCCGGTCTACCGGTGACGATGTTGCCTCGATCGTATAGATATTGGCCCCCCTTAAGGGCCGGTTTGTGGCGGTGACGGTGTCGACGCGGAACGCCCCTACGGTCCCTTCCTGTGCCGGCTGTCCGCTGGTTTGCTCTTTTTTCGGCTCGGCGGATTTTTTGTTGTTATTATTTTTATTTTTCTTATTTTCCGCTTGCTTACGTGACCGGCAATCTTTCCACACATGACCGGTTTTTTTGCAATAATTACACGTGACACTCGCGACGTTCACGTCCTTCTGTGTGGGTGCCGGGAGGCTCTGCCTTCCCGATCGGCAATTTTTTGCCAGGTGCCCTGCTTTCCCGCACGTGTAGCATGCACCCTTTTTCTCGCCCGCCGCGCCTTGCGATTGTCGGGAGTTGCCTCCCCCGTTACCGTTCCCGTTCGGTCGCGCCGTGCCTGGACGTCCCAGAGTCATTTTCTCGACCTCGATGGCCCCCACGACGGCTTCGTGTAGTCCTTGGTAATTACGGGAGCGGACGATGGTCTGAATCTCCTTTTTTAACCCGTTCTCGAAATTCATCTGTGCGCTTTTCCGGATCGCTTCTCCTATGGCACGGGCGCCTCGATGGTCGGCTCCTTCGCACAGTTTCTCGATTACCTCTACCGTGAGGGTCTCGGCCCGGGTAGCGTACGTCGAGACGTTTTCTTTTGCGTCCTGCCGGAGCGTGCAAAATTGGTACTGCAGGGAGGCGAGCGACTCGCGTTTCCCGTACAGTGCTTCCAGTTCGGTGCGTAGATCACCTAACGTGACGATCGTCTTGTGACGCATTTCGCGTGTTGCTCGGTCTTCCAACTTGCTGCTCCGTATCAGCGCGAGGAGGGTAGACCGTTGTTTGGGCTTCACCATACCCCATACGGCCTCGCAGGATAAAAGAAAGCCGTCGAGCTTTGTCGGATCGTTTCCGTCGAAGGTTTTTATATTTCGGAGGGCCGAGCCCAGGTCTAAATATTCCGGTTCCTCCTCGTCCGCCATCGTCACCCTAGTTCGACGACGATGTGGCGATCGCCTCGGGGGGGATGCATCCCTTCCCCCCCTTTGGTTCTCCTGGATGATGTCCCTCACGGTCTCCTCCATCGCCGTCAGCCGTTCGATCATCGAGTCATCTGGTGCGGGTCCAAGCGGCGGGGGTGTTGCCGCCGGCCGCCCGTTGGCGTGCTGCGTGCTCATCCCTTGCAGTAGCCGCTCCAACCGTGCGACCCGTTACGCCGTTGCATCTTCGGCGTCGGCCCGCCCGTTCTCCTGCGAGAGATTGTCGGACTCTCCCGCCTCGTCCACGGCCTGGAGTGTGGGGAACAGAGTCCGTCGTGCCCTTTGGAGGGGCGGTTGGGCAAAGGGCGGTATCCCGAACTCCTCAGCGGTTCCCAGTACCCCGTTTTCGATCTCCCAATTGGGACCTGTCTGCGCTCTCCGCATCCGGCTAATTTCGTCGGTAACCATGGCCGGGGTAACCTCCCCTCGCCTCGGCGCGAACATGTTCACGTCGACGTCCTCCCATCCGGTTCTATTCCCGAAAGAGGACCCTCTCTGGGTGCTCACCCTTGTAAACGAGTGAGGCGTGCCCTCTCGTTCCCGGAGCAGGTTCCCGAGCAGGCTGTCGCTCGGCGCCTGTCTCGATTGGTCCGTGATTTCCCCCAAGACCCGTTCGAGGCTTCCCGCGGTTCGTAACGCGTCGATCCCGGGATCCTGGCCCTGTCCTTGAGGTTCTCCCCCTGCTTGACCTTGCGGTGTGCCGTGAGTGCTCATCTCGGTCGGGGTGTTCGCCACGGATTTTATTATATTTTTCCTGGTACTCGGTAACGTGTGCTACCAGCTTCGACAAGGCTTATCGGTTTTTGTAGCTTGCTACTAAAGGTATTGGAGGTCACTTACAGTGCGCTCACCCTCCACATTACGGGATGCCCTTCTGTTGTTGACGTCTAACCCTCGGGGTTCTAGGCTCCCTTGTTTCTACGTCCCAGTTCCTGGCGACGCTCCTCGTGGATCCTGCAGTGATCCGCAAAGACTCTCTTCCGTTATCTCGCCCGAATAACGGGATGCCCACGATGGCCTTGGTCGCCCTCCGTGGTCCGCCCGAACTCTTGTCGACGATTCTCGACCCTGGTTCGCGGAACTCTCTCTACCGTGGAGAGTCTCGATTTACCGCACTACGCGGAGATTTCACAACTTGGTAATTAGCGATGTTTTTTTTTCCAATCGTGGGTTTATTTCACGTTTAATAATTCACTCTGGATATCCCACCGCTGCCACCAATGTTATATCCGCAGAAGCTCAGTTAGCTACTCTGAGTACTGCGGGAGCTGTTAGCCCAAAGGTTTTCGGGATTTATCCAGTAAAGGGTTGAAACCCAAGTGAATTATAAAAGCACGATTTATTATATCAATATTAATTACAATGGTTTGTTCGTGATTGTTTACCAATAGTTGTGAAGTACACTCTGTACGCTTATCTTCCTTCCGAAGAGAATATATGTTTTACGGTATAACTAACTGACCGTAACGTTGTTCAGATTAAAATCAGACTGCTGAATGCCTGCTTGTGGTCCTTTATATAGGAGTAAGAGCAGGCATGTCAGCTTAATTTTGACACTGTCAGCTATTTCGTAATTGTTTAAACAATTATTGCTTCCGGGTTTCCGATATTTCCCAATAGCTGACTCGGCTAGTTACTTGCTAATTTCTTAAATGTTATTTGTTACTTCCGTGTTTCGAAATGCGTCGCGCGCTCGCTTCTTCCGTATTTCGCAATGCGTTGTGTGGGTAAGCGCATTCCTCAGATAGTCGGGCGTTGACCCGGGGTACAACAATACCCTATCGCATAAAGTCATTGAGGTGAAGTGAAAGTCACGTGACGGGGCCATGAGTGGGAGAGAGATAGTTGCAATTTTCAAATGAACTTTATTCAAAGGGAATAATTTTTTTGAGAAAAAAATGAATTCGGGCCGGATACGAAATTACCGTGTGCATCCGGCTCGAATTTTCTTTTTCCTCAAAAAAGTTAGCACCCTTGAGAAAAGTTCATTACAGTTTTTATTACCGACCGCGATATTTCACTTTCCCTTAAGGTGCACACAGAATCGCCAGGAGAGAAGAGCGGTATTAAATTGGCAGAGGATCGAAGATCGTCTGCCCCCAAGGCAGTGAAGAACGAAAGTTCGAGAGACCGCAGGGACGGTGTAAAGAGATGAATTCGAGTACGCAGATTCATGTGAAAAAAAAAATCCAAGTTCTGCCGATCGTGCTCAGGGAGGATGCGGGGAGAAGACAAATCGGCGTTAACGAAGAATGATCTCTGGAAAAGAAATTGTCCACTACAAGCTCTGTTTCAGCATTGGAAAAAAACTTGTACAATGCGAAATATTTCAGGAATCGATTAAAATCGAAAGATTATGCATCGTTACTGACGATCGGTAACGTAGAGGCGCAGAAGTGCATAAGTGCCGAAATCTCAGAATGTGAAGCATACATCAAGATCGACAATCTAGTCGATCGACGGGCACGAAATTTGTCAGTATCAAAGTGACGCAGGAATCGATCCGGAGTCGACGAATGATGGCAACCTTGCTGGTCGCTACTGTTGAGAAAGGCGAGAGAAAAAATAATATCTAAGATAGTAATAACTTTTTTTTCAGGGGAATTGCAGAACGCGTTACCGACGAAATTTTAGTAATTTTTGTTGTATTACCGGAGAGTAGTTCACCTCGCAGGTGTTAACGCATGGATATTTCATTAAATGTATTTGTTATTTTTGATACAGACAGTAATGTCTTTTGAATGACTTTTTGTATGTGATTCAGACACGTTTGTTGTAAATACGAAAAGTATTATTCATAGACACTTACATAGAAACTCGATGCGTGAAGCTTCACCACGGTCGATCGTCGTCGATGTGTCTGTGTCCGCGTGTTTCGGTACGAGGTCTAGCAGCTTCTTCACGTTGAATTCAACCGTGTTATATACTGCAACACGCAAATGCACGCTTGAGTCACGCATACACAAACATACACACACACAAGATAACAATTATTTCTCATAGTCATTTACGATAATAGTGATCATTAAACTTTTTTCGACGAGTGTTAGTTGGCAGCGCGAGAGGCTAATAAGCGAGAATGATGCGCAACGACACGAGTAAAAAAATCTCATAGCACGCGCGCATCGTACGAGATGTTATTATAAAAATGACAAAAATTATATATACAGGTGTCCCGGAATCCCCGCACCAACTGAAATTGGGAGGTAGCAGCCAGCGAACCCATAGCCACTCGATAGCATGCAGTGCTATTAGATGCTGCATTTGTTTCTACGTGTTTTATTTCATTCTGCATGACATTTCGTTGTGATAAAAATAGTTACGACGATGTCCAACGTCTTAAAGCATGACTTTAAACGAAAAACAGTGGTGAAGTACGAAAAGAGCATTTTAAATATTCCGGAAGTGTTTGGCCGACTCATAGTTGGTTTAGTGCAGTTTGTGTCGTATTTGCAATGTCACGAATACCTTCTCAGCGACCATCTGAATACGCTATGTGACTTTATATATAAATGTCCACAAAAGACGGCACGACGCATGTACATACGGACCTTCGTAAAGCAAAAGCGAGCATCTTTTGCACTTTATAGAAATAACGGCATCGAAGAGAAAACATGGAAGCACTTCAAATTGTAAGGATGCCGCTTAACCTTCAAATTTCTATTTCTATTAAATAAAAAATTACAATATTTCTTCAATTATAGTCAACGGTATGATCAAATCGGAAAGGTTGCATGGCGGGAACTCGGCGATTTCTACGAAGACATCTGATAAAGACAGCGAAATAGAGAATGAAGAAGCGAGCAACGCACAAAATGAAATACCAATCGAAGGAGTGAGTGGGAGAGACAACGAAGCAGACCACGAAAGAGAAAACAAAGGAGAAAGTAAAAGAGTAAATGAAGGAGAAAGTGAAAGAGAGAATAAAGGACCAGAGAGAGAACGAAGAAGAAAGTGAAGGAGAGAACGAAGGAGACACTGAAAGAGTGAACGAAGAAGCCAGGGAAAGAGAGAACGAAGGAGCCAGTGAAAGAGAGAATGAAGAAGCCAGTAAGAGAGAGCATGAAGGAGTCAGCGAAATAGAGAATGACGAAATAAGCAATACACAACATGAAATAGCAATTGAAGGAGTGAGTGAGAGAGAGAACGAAGAAGACCATGAAAGAGAAAACGAAGTAGAAAGTAAAAGAATAAATGACGGAGATCGTGAAAGAGTAAATGAAGGAGATTGTCAAAGAGAGAACGGAGAAGCCAAGGCGAGAGAAAATGCAGGAGAAAGTGAGAGCAGGGAGGAACGAGTCAGTGAAATAGATAATGAAGCAGCCAGTGAAACAGAGCATGAAGGAGCCAATCAGAGAGAGAACGAAGAAGAACGTGAAAGAGAGAACGGAGAAGTCAGGGAAAGAGAGAATAAAGGAGTCAACCAGAGAGAGAACGAAGAAGACCATGAAAGGGAGAACGAAGGCGAACGTGAAAAAGAGGACGGAGAAGAACGTGAAAGAGAGAACGAAGGAGACCCTGAAAGTGTGAACGAAGAAGCCAGTGAAAGGGAGAATGAAGAAGCCAGTAAGAGAGAGCATGAAGGAGTCAGTGAGAATGAAAATGAAGAAGATGGTGAAAGAGGAAACGAAGACGTGAGCAGAAGACAGTGTAAAATACAGATCGAAGGAGCGAGCGAAGAATGGCTTTACAGAGAGCGGGAAACAGAGAACGAAGGAGGCAGCACAACAGAGCGTGAAAGAGAGAATAAAGGCGTGAGCAGAGGACAATGTGAAACAAATCGCGAAAAAAGGACGGAAAAATAATAAGAACGTAAGAATAGCTGAAAGCACCGAAGAGAAAAAGAGTACTTAGAGACGCAAAAAATATAAGGAAGAAAGCCTCGTAATTGATTTGTTTTCGCAAAATTTCCGAAATAAAAATTAAATTTGCCGAAACAAAATCAATTACGAGGCTGCGTTAATTCAGAAGAAGACATTCGTAACTGTCTGGAAATCGGTGTGGCAATGTTGATTTCGTCTCAGGTAAAAATAAATAAATAAACTTATGATTATTAAATAAATTTCGTCTCCCTACGATGAAATATTAATAATGATCTACCGCCCTAATTTGTCGAACTCGTGAATCGACATCGTTTATTTATTTATTTTTACCTGAGACGAAATCAACATTGCCACACCGATTTCCAGGTAGTTACGAATGTCTTCTTCTGAATTAACGCAGACTCGTAATTGATTTCATTTCGCAAAATTTCCGAAATTAAAATTAAATTTGCCGAAATGAAATCAATTACGAGGCTGCGTTAGTTCAGAAGAAGACATTCGTGACTATCTGGAAATCGGTGTGGCAATGTTGATTTCCTCTCAGGTAAAAATAAATAAATAAACTTACGATTAATAAATAAATTTCGTCTCTCTACGATGAAATATTAATAATGATCTACCGCCCTAATTTGTCGAACTCGTGAATCGACATCGTTTATTTATCTATTTTTACCTGAGCCGAAATCAACATTGCCACACCGATTTCCAGACAGTTACGAATGTCTTTTTCTGAATTAACGCAGCTTCGTAATTGATTTAATTTTGCAAAATTTCCGAAATTAAAATTAAATTTGCCGAAATGAATTCAATTACGAGGCTGCGTTAATTCAGAAGAAGACATTCGTAACTCCCTGGAAATTGGTGTGGCAATGTTGATTTCGTCTCAGGTAAAAATAAATAAATAACCTTACGATTCACGAGTTCGACAAATTAGGGCGGTCGATCATTATTAATATTTCATCGTAGGGAGACGAAATTTATTTATTAATCGTAAGTTTATTTATTTATTTTTAACTGAGACGAAATCAACATTGCCACACCGATTTCCAGATAGTTACGAATGTCTTCTTCTGAATTAACGCAGCCTCGTAATTGAATTCATTTCGGCAAATTTAATTTTTATTTCGGAAATTTTGCGAAATTAAATCATTTACGAAGCTGCGTTAATTCAGAAGAAGACATTCGTAACTGTCTGGAAATCGGTGTGGCAATGTTGATTTCGGCTCAGGTAAAAATAGATAAATAAACGATGTCGATTCACGAGTTCGACAAATTAGGGCGGTAGATCATTATTAATATTTCATCGTAGGGGATCGAAATTTATTTATTAATCATAAGTTTATTTATTTATTTTTACCTGAGCCGAAATCAATATTGCCACACCGATTTCCAGACAGTTACGAATGTCATCTTCTGAATTAACGCAGCCTCGTTATTGATTTAATTTCGCAAAATTTCCGAAATTAAAATGTTATATACCGAAATGAAATCAATTGCAAGGCTGCGTTAATTCAGAAGAAGACATTCGTAACTACCTGGAAATTGGTGTGGCAACGTTGATTTCGGCTCAGGTACAAATAAATAAATAAACTTACGATTAATAAATAAATTTCGTCTCCCTACTATGAAATATTAATAATGATCCACCGCCCTAATTTGTCGAACTCGTGAATCGTAAGTTTATTTACTTATTTTTAACTGAGATGAAATCAACATTGCCACACCGATTTCCAGATAGTTACGAATGTCTTCTTCTGAATTAGCGCAGCCTCGTAATTGATTTCATTTCGGCAAATTTTATTTTAATTTCGGAAATTTTGCGAAATGAATTCAATTACGAGGTTGCGTTAATTCAGAAGAAGACATTCGTAACTCCCTGGAAATCGGTGTGGCAATGTTGATT
This sequence comes from Stenichneumon culpator, assembly GCA_964017025.1. Taxonomy (NCBI): domain Eukaryota; kingdom Metazoa; phylum Arthropoda; class Insecta; order Hymenoptera; family Ichneumonidae; genus Stenichneumon; species Stenichneumon culpator. The sequence goes on along the minus strand of CAXHKB010000015.1, from coordinate 94,733 downwards.
TCGTCTCAGGTAAAAATAAATAAATAACCTTACGATTCACGAGTTCGACAAATTAGGGCGGTCGATCATTATTAATATTTCATCGTAGGGAGACGAAATTTATTTATTAATCGTAAGTTTATTTATTTATTTTTACCTGAGACGAAATCAACATTGCGACACCGATTTCCAGGTAGTTACGAATGTCTTCTTCTGAATTAACGCAGCCTTGCAATTGATTTCATTTCGGTATATTACATTTTTATTTTGGAAATTTTGCGAAAATAAATCAATTACGAAGCTGCGTTAATTCAGAAGAAGACATTCGTAACTGTCTGGAAATCGGTGTGGCAATATTGATTTCGGCTCAGGTAAAAATAAATAAATAAACGATGTCGATTCACGAGTTCGACAAATTAGGGCGGTGGATCATTATTAATATTTCATCGTTGGGGGTCGAAATTTATTTATTAATCGTAAGTTTATTTATTTATTTTTACCTGGGCCGAAATCAACATTGCCACACCGATTTCCAGACAGTTACGAATGTCATCTTCTGAATTAACGCAGCCTCGTAATTGTTTTAATTTCGCAAAATTTCCGAAATTAAAATGTAATATACCGAAATGAAATCAATTGCAATGCTGCGTTAATTCAGAAGAAGACATTCGTAACTACCTGGAAATTGGTGTGGCAATGTTGAATTCGGCTCAGGTACAAATAAATAAACTTACGATTAATAAATAAATTTCGTCTCCCTACGATGAAATATTAATAATGATCTACCGCCCGGTTGGGATGTTTTATTTATTTTTCCATCGCGTGAGGAAAATGTAAATCGATGAATAATATGCATGTCGATGATACGAGTAAAATTAATGAAAATTAATTTTAATGAAGAAAAGGCTTGTTGCCTCGAATCATCGAAGGCGAAAGGCCGTAATCGATATTTGGGGGGAGGATGAGATGAAGATTGAAAAAAATATGCACGCATATCGATCCTCCGAGGATTTCGTCACAAATTTTATGTCACTCGGTGGGAAAATGGCGGTTTTTTCGCACGCTTCGCGTGCGAATGAAAACCCCCATTTTCACACCTTGTGAAATAAAATTTTGTTCGATACTCGTGCGAAAAACGTTTTCTGAACTCGTGTGATTGCAACACTCGCCTTCGGCTCATGCTGCAAACTCACACTCGGCAGAAAAAGTTTTTTTGCACTCGTATCGAAATGTACTATTGCGAGGTTTCGTAGGGCCGTTTCAAGGACGTATGAGGAACCAATCGAACTTAACGTGACAAAATCACATAACGTCGAAGTAACAACGTGAAAATAACACGACGTGAAAATAACACGACGTGAAAATAACACGACGTGAAAATTACACGACGTGAAAATTACACGACATGAAGATTACACGACGTGAAAATTACACGACGTGAAAATTACACGACGTGAAAATTACACGACGTGAAAATTACACGACGTGAAAATTAAACGACGTGAAAATTACACGACGTGAAAATTACACGACGTGAAAATTACACGAGGTGAAAATTACACGGCGTGGAAATAACACGGCGTAGAAATAACACGGCGTGGAAATAACACGGCGTGGAAATAACACGGCGTGGAAATAACACGGCGTGGAAATAACACGGCGTGGAAATAACACGGCGTGGAAATAACACGGCGTGGAAATAACACGGCGTGGAAATAACACGGCGTGGAAATAACACGGCGTGGAAATAACACGGCGTGGAAGTAACACAACGCGAAAATAACACGACGCGAAAATAACACGACGCGAAAATAACACGACGCGAAAATAACACGACGCGAAAATAACACGACGCGAAAATAACACGATGCGGAAATAAGATGACGCGGAAATAACAGGACGTGGAAATAACATGACGGGAAAATAACACGACGCGGAAATAAGATGACGCGGAAAAACAGACCGTGGAAATAACATCACGCGAAAATAACAGGACTTAGAAATAACATAAGGTTAAAATAAGATAACAAAAATAACATAACATGAAAATAAGATAACATAACAATGACGGTTCCACGTTTTTTTGGGCTTTTTTTTCATGTCAATTTGGCATGTGTTATTTTTTTCACGGTGTTATTTTGACGTTGTCACCCGCTAAAGAAGCCGCTTCGAAGCGAAGAAACGGGACGTTACTTCCGATCTGATGGAATGCGGAGGATTCTCACGCGAGACTACCCTCTCACACTGGACCAAAGTTATTTTGGCCCGGAGAAGGATCGGACAGCTCGCGTATAATAAATATGCGTCCAGAAGAAGAGGAAGAATAAAAAAAAATGGAAGAAGAATACAATAGAAGCAGACTGGCAATGAATAAACACGGGAGAGTATCCCGTTGTGCGAGTCCAAGGCATAAAGAACCAAAGTCGATTTTGGCCGGCTGGCCGACCAGGCCGGTGGTCAGTTGAAAAAATAACAAGGAAAAAAAATTTTTTTAAATAAGGACGGAAAAAAGAATCCACAGACAGATCGTGTAAGAGAGAATGCGTCGACGGCTGGAGACTTTTGTTGTCGCTGTAATCTCTTGATTTGGGCGGGCTTTTGGCCCTTGGCAACACTCTCTCGACGAGCGATCCGGTCCCTTCTCCACCCCGAAGCTCCGACGAATAACTCGAGGAAGAGACAATTGAAAAAAAAGAAACTATCGTTAAATTTTTTAATGTTTTTATATCGTTTGTGTATTCAGAAACACGATAAAAAATTTTCAAAATTTGGTCGAAGGGTCTGGTTAAAATACTTTTGTGTGGATTTTTTTTTTTATAACTTTTATTGAGGAAATAAATTGTTCCGGAATTGAGATAGATTGTCAAAAAATTGTCTGGATAGATTTTTAGATTTTTTAATAAAAACATTTTTAAGTTTTTCATTTTTTAACTTTTAAATTAAAGAAATTTTAAATAAAAAATGTTAAATATCGAAATTTAAAGTTTCGCTCCATTTCGCGGTGCATTAATTCAATGTCAGACCATTGTTTTAATAGACCGCACGAGGTGAAACGTTTTTTTAAACCATCGGTCGTCTCCCGTTTAAATGAGAACGAGTGTAATTAAAACAACCAAGCTTTTACGGTTTCGACTTATACGGCACCCCCGGTGTCAGTGGCTGGTCGCAAGGTCGCCGATGATCTTTCAGCGTTGCAGAAACGGGTGTGAGCGAAGGAGAGAAAAAAACAAACAGACAAACTGCACTAATTGCTCTAAACTAATTAGCTTCCGAGACTGTCTTTGCTACTGCACTTCTGTAAAAAAAAAGGGTAAATCGAGCTATCGATCGATATATCGAAACCCGACTCTGCCATTGCCGGCCAATCTGAGCGGTGAATGATTGTCGATAAATAATAATAATAATAATAATAATAATAATAATAATAATAATAATAATAATAATAATAATAATCCTGTCGTAAATGTAACGGCCGCAGTCTCATATTTTGTTTAAACCGACTTTAATATTTATCCGAGCGTATCGATACGGAGTTTCCGCTCGATACGCTCTTCAAAGAAGCCCTTAAGGCTATCGAGCATCCGGACCGCCGCGAGCGGCCACTTATCTCCTAGTCTAAACACCTTCGACTCTTTATTCCATTGTGAAGCGAGCGCGAAGCCCTCAGCTTCACGCCCGCTTCACGTCAGTTCAGCTCCGACCGACGACCAGTGCGGTACACCTCCGAATACTTTTCTATCTTCGACTAATAAAGACCAATAATTATACGGTACTTCGAGACTTCACTCATTACGCAGTGCCTGACCAATCGACCATCCGTCACATTGGTGTCAGAAGTATGCGAATCACACAAACACGTCCACATTAAAAAAAAAAAAATCACAAATTCAACATTTTATAATAAAAAAAAATCTGACACCCGTGTACGTCCGTCACATTGGTGTCAGAGTGGGCGTTCCACGTAAACACGCTCACGGTTAAAAAAAAAATTAATTTTTTATAAAAAATTTGTAACTTTTGAGACTCGTGTGTTCGAGCCGCAGCTCACACACACCCGGAACTAACAATTGTGCTCGAGCCGTGCTCGCACAAATAAAATCAACGGAGTGAAAAAAAAAGAACCAACAGTGAAACAACAAACAGTGACACTCAGTGAAAAAAAAAGAAAACAACGGAATACAGCTAACATCAGTGAAAAACGAAAAAGAAACAACACTGTGAATAAAAAAAAAACAGTGCACAGAAAAACACAACGAATAGTGACAAAAAAAAAGTGAAAAAAAATCAACTCAGTGAAAAAAAAAGGCCATCACCCGTGCTCGAGCCCAGCTCGCACGACATCAACATTGACAAAAAAAAAAAAAAAACAACACCAACAACAATAAAGTGACAGGTGAGAGTGTACGGAGTGGGCGAGCGACGTCGGGTATACCGACCGCCAAAAATCCTCGCGCAGCGGCAGCCGCCGACATTACCACCGGCGAGCCGTCATCGACCGCGGCATCGATTCACCGCGGCCGAGATCCGCCGCACCGACGTCTCGACGCCACCGTCATCCACCGTCCACCTCCACCAAAATAGAAGGAAGGAAGGATGTCAAAATACAATAAAAACGCAGAAGGAAGTTTTATAAATACATAAATCGAAGGAAGGAAGGACGACACACGATAGGAAAAGCCAAACAAAAAAATACACAACAAAAATCCAACCAAAACCGACCAAAGTTGAATAAAATTATTATTTATCGTCATCGTACAGGTAAGTACCAACCAATTAATTAAATTGTTTTTGTTATTATTATTTGACGTATGTCAAACGTATGTTATTATTTGACGTTATTATTATTTGTAAGGCATATTGAGCCAATTATTATTACTTATTTTGGATTTTTATCAAATACGTGAAATATGAGCGCTGACCCACGAAAACGTATCGCAACCCTGTTACGTGCTCGTAGTGCATGTCACGACGTACGACCACCGTATTTCACGGAAAAGATAGAATTTCCTTTTTTCTCAAATATACATCAATTCTCTTTTCGCCCTTTGCTTTACTTCAACACAAAGTAAACGCGCCTCTCGTAGATGGCATCGAATAATAAAAAAAATTAATACAACATTTATCGAAATACACAAAAAAAGTATAACAAAAATAGAAAAAATTGTATGGATCCGAATTTAAAAAATAAATTAAAAAAAATTAATAAAATAATTTAAAAAAATACAATTTTGAATAAAACTTCGAATTGAATTTTCAAACCTTTTTGAACAATAACAAAATCTTTTTTTTTCTCTTCATTTAACTACATTTATTCTTGTGTAACTTCGAATTTTATTTTCATTGTGCCCTTTGCCAAAGTTTTCTTTTTTGTGTGAATATTAAATTATGTCAGTTTCCAATTCAATCCATTCTTTTTTTTCACATATTCGATCAAATATTTTAGCATATGCATTTAAAAAAAAGAGAAAAAAAATTAAATTCATTATAATACAAAATTCAAACTTACAATTAGTACACAATAAAAAAAAAATTTGATCAAACACAATAAATAATCATACAATACATCATCATCAACAATGGCGACCAATAATATTGCGTTTTGCGACGTTTGCAGCATAATACCTTCATTCAATGGTAAAAATATACCAGTTCGCGACTTTCTACGCACTTGTAGAAAGGTAGCAGAAATGGTTCCCGAAATTGACCAATCGCTGCTTTTAACCATAATTAACCTAAAATTATCCGGATCTGCTGCAGATATAGCAGATTTGAGAACGCATCTTACACTCGAATCTCTCCTGAGAGATCTCAGAAAAGCCTTTGAAAAACCCGTAGAATTATCTGATTTCGAATTAGAATTGACGTCTAATGTGCAAAATTACAACGAGTCAGTTAGAGACTACGCAATGCGTACGCGGAAAATCGCGAAAAGAATCGAAGAGCACCTCAAAGAAGTATACACAGAACAACACCAACAACAGTACCTGGAAAATAGAATACAAGAAGCAATGCAAACCGCGATAAAAGCCTTTATTCGCGGATTATTCGATCGCATCGCGAACATAATCATGCAACAAACATTTCTAACCCTCGATGATGCAGTCGACAAAGCAATAAATATAGAAAACGAACTTACGCGTAGGCAAACGCTTCATCAGACGCGAAGCCGCGAAAAATCCGAATCCAGGGAAAATAGTCCCAATAAAGCAAAAATTCGTTCCGCACAGTCCAACGACCAACATGGACAGAAGTTTTATAAACAACGCTTCGAAAATCCAACGCGAGCAACATCAAATCGCCACACCGAAAATGGAATGCGCGAAAACATTAATTCGCGATCCAACAGTTATCAAAATAGCGACAGAAATTCTCGTAACCAAATCGACGATCGTGATAGGGACTCATACGATCGATACGACTATCGCAAGCCAGATTCACGAGATTGTAACTATCGAGACAATTCGCGGAACCGCAACTATCGTGATAACTCCCGAGATCAAAATTACAGAAATTATTCTCGATATTGCAAAAATAATTCTCGAGATCAAAACTACCAAAACAATTCGCGTGACAATTACAATAATTCGCGCGGCAATTACAACGATTCCTGCGACAACTCGCGCGATAATTATAACAATCCACGTGACAATCGGAACAATTCGCGACGAGACGATTCGCGATATCGCGATTATCAGCGCGACCGAAAATATCGTGATAACTCAAGCGACAATTATCGCAACAACTATCGCGACAACTCGCACAAGCGAAACTATCGAGACAGTTCACGTGACCGAAAGTATCGAGACATATCAGACAGCAGGCTCAGCGATTCACGAAATTCGCAAGCATCTGATCAACATTCGAACGTCGATGTAGCACAGATCGAACAGATTTTTCAACGATTACTTCAAAAGAAAGGAGTAATGTGCTCCTCAAAACTTCGCAACGTTAGTCAAGTCTCAACAGTGCATGACGTAAACGCCGAAAAAACTAAACAAATTCTCCCTAAACAGACAAAGCAACCACAAGAAGAAACAAACCAATTACCGAAAATGAAAGAATCAAAACAAATAACGGAGAGTGTACCCACAAAAATTGATTCAAATATTCACAACGAAACACCGCAAACTGAAACATCAGAAAACGAAGCTGAACTCATAAAAATACCTACATGGAAACAGACCAGGCAAATATTAAAAGGAAAACGCAGAATCAAACTACAATGGAAACCGATCGAAAAATGTCTAGCGGACTCATCTGAAGACGAAGATAGAGAGATAAACGAACCACGCAAACAACATAGGAAACGAGATGACACTGAAACAAAATATAAGTACACAGACATAGACGATAGTACAACAGAAGAAGAGCAGGACAACGAGAGCCCAATGAGGCTGCAAAAAACAAAGAGCCCAATGAGGCTGCAAAAAACAAAGAGCCCAACGAGGCCACAAAAAACAAAAAGCCCAACGAGGCAACAAAAAGCAGAAAGCCCAACGAGGCCAGATAAAACACAAAGCTTATCGCAGCTAAACAAAAACGAGTTTCGCGAAAAAGTCAGCCCTGACGGGGCAACCGGCTACTTATACGGTGACAAAAGCGAAAAAAATAATGGAATCAAAACCAGAAACGACAACCAAAACGCTACAAATAAGGAAAATGAAACGGAAAACGAAACAGAATCCGAGAATGAAAACTTCAACAAGGGATTCAAAACGTTGCCGACGAACATCGGAGAATCGTCTGGTGACGAAAATAGTGGTAAACCACCCGTAAAACCAACCTTCAGATCACCTCCAACAATTATACAGGAAAAGGACTGCCCTCCGAAAGAGGCACAAATACTAGTGCAACTTGATAACTCACTGCCAACTCGCGACGAAAAAATATCAAAATCGGAAAACTCCGTACAACCATCAATACAACTGAATCCGGAACTGTCACGAGAACGTAATGCCGCGAAACTCAAGAATCAGCCAGTAAATAGCGATACAACAAACGAAACGCGATCACCACCAATAGCATTTGATTTGCCAGAATTCGTTCCACCATGGCATCGAGAAATAAGCGCATCGGAGAGAAATGAAAACTGCATACCACAGGCAGTACCACCGAACTTCCGATCACCACCGATTCCCAGAAACGTTTCAGAACTCGGAAGTTTACCGTCGCCTTTCAGCTGTATTGAATGCGCAACGAAATCCAAAATGGATGCTCCATCACCCGTGCATTCCAATATTAGACTACCATCGATAAACGCTGAACGAACAAATGATTCTGAACAACATCCTGCGAAAACACCAGTGCCACCGAATTTCAGATCACCACCAATACTTCATTGTGACGTAAAAATTGATAGACCGAAAGCTTACAATTATCAACTAATCACACTCATACCACGCAAAAAAGTACTACCAGAAACGATCAGCAATCTCCTATCGAAACTAACAACAAACTGCAGAATATCGCCTGGAAGCGCATAATATGCATTCTTGGCTTAAACAAACATTGGGATGTTTGTTCAACGACGCAAAAAAATGCATAAAATATAGGAAAATATTAATTAACATTTAAGTTAAGGCTAAATATAAGGTAAATTAACTCCTACACGTACAGACAGTTAACTAACACTTTTACATACTAAAAATATTCTAATGTAGACAAACACCAAGCTATCCAGACCAGACACAGAAAAACTGGAAAACACAAAATGTAGCCAAACACCAAGCCATCCAGACACTTAATAGAACCAAACGAACTGCAAATTACCTTTTTCGGAATACTAGAAAATACGACAAACCATAATAATAGGACTATACTTCTCATAAACAAATCACACTAAACAAATATACACAAAACCAATATACTTATTCACTCATACATTTAAGTTACATTTACTGCGATATAATCGAGCATCCATCAATATATTTAATTATTAACTTTATACTTTGTAAACCGTGAAATGAGAAAAACGAAAAAAAGAAGCAAACAAAATTCAGACAATGATAACCTAACAAATAAAAACACACATGAGTAAATACAATGTATAAGTACGCTGAGACATGCTCTGCGACGCGTACTTGAATGCAATAATAAAAAAAAGAGGAAAGACAGTATTTTTTTTAATATATAATAAAAAAAAGAAAAATCGTATGGGAACAATAGCATTCTGTTTTATTATATTTTTCAATTGCTCAACCTAACCATTGTCTACTCTTTTGGCCAATATATTTATACTATACTTCATTATTAATATATATGTTAATAATTTTACCTATTTCCAGAGTCAAAACTTCCATTCCCTAATAACACATCCAACCCACTAACTCTAACTACTAATCAGGCATTAGAATGTTACAGGCATTAATATCGACAATTTTTATACAACAAAAACACCCCAAGGAAATAATTTAAAGGACAAAATGGATACAAACAAACAATAGACTACCAAGGAAAGCACAAAACAATAAAAATGGAATAAATACACGGAGAAAAAGGAAAACAATAGTCGGACATCATCACCAAAAAAAAAAACAGGACAAAATTTTTTTATATCTCTTGTGGTGCGGAAACCCAACGGCCGCGAACCTTAAAAACGTCTCTCCTCTTTTATTATTTTCCCTTGGGCGCCAGGCGCGTCTGCACGCGCCGAGGAGAGGAAAGCTGGTGTGCCCGGCTCGCTGCTGTCACTCTCGAGGGTAGAGCGGGCTGGTTAGGGGCGTTCGGATATGCTCAACAAATAAAATTATAACGGGATCAAAATAAACCATTTATTACTCCTTGAAACCACAAGATGACTCGACTGAGAGGAAACCGGGCGAGCCCGGAGGAAAACCTCTCGCAAAACAAATTCGGACGTGGCCGACACACACTCGTCGGCTCACGCGTTACAAAACCCCGATAACTCGGGAATACTCTCGCTCTTTTACAATCGCGATCTCGCTTCACGCTTCTCCCTCACACACACACAACCACAATGAATATCGCGGCGGACGGTCCTCGGTACGGCCGGCTCGAGACGCAACCAATACTCCAAAAATGCACAAACAAACGACTCAGAGCTAAACAAATAACCGACAATCGAAATCAGCGTTCACGAACCGCCGGCGAACCGCCGTTAACGACAATATTGCTACGGCAATCCCCGTGGGCACGATCCCGGGGTGACTTACGCGAATATTACTCAATAAACAACCCGAACGCCACGGCACGAATAGAACTACGGCAATGTCTCGGATGTCGCGGCTTTTGGTGAAGCCCACCCGTTAGCTCCGCGGCGGCCTGGAAGCCCGCGCCCTCCCGGAAAAACCGATTCTCGCGCACGCCGACGTGAATCTTACGAATTTAATAATACCGGAAACGGCGAAGGACTCGATACGAACCCAAATAAAAAATACGGTCCCTGGGACGGACAAGCTCACCCGTTCGGTACCGCGGTAGAAGATCCAGGCCTCAGAAAACGCTGGATGACGAATTCGTCCTTCTGTTTCGTTCCCCTCGGTACACGGGAAAAGATGACGCACACGCTCGTCCGTTCGTCGTCACACCTCACCGAAGATTGCCCCGAGTAACGCGTCTCTCGCGCTCTCGTTAGCCCTATCCCTACCCGGCCTAATCGCTCGTGCTCCGCATCCTCGGTCAATTCCGCCGATCGTCGCTGATTTTCGGCACCCGCGCGCGTAGCGTAACGCTGCTAACTGTCGTGCCGGGTGCACAGGTCCTCGGTCCGGCGAAGATACCTCCGCACGTCGATTCTTGCCGACCCGACGACTGATCTTTCTCTTCGACGCTCGCGATAACTCTTCCCGAGATGACTGCACCGGTGTATCTTCTCCCGAGGCCCAGATGTTACTCCTCGGAACCGGCTCAACGATCCGGGCGGATATTTTACCCCGATCGGAATTTCCCCGCGACTCGGACAGCCGGGTAGGGAATGCTGTACCGATGACGACGAACCTCGGTACAGATGTTCTCGGCGGCACGATTTCGGCTCGCCTCCCGAGCTCGTATTCCCTCTGATCTCGACAACTCGGCCACTCCCTGTTGCCCTCGGCGACGATGTCCTCGAAGGTGTTCGGGGCGGGCTCCCTCGACCGCCCAGGATAACATAAAATAAATTCGAATGCCGTTAATGAAATAAATCCCTAATCCCAATTGCACCGGCGGAGCCACCCCTGAGCTGCGACGGACGACGGACGGCCGTAAACTAATAAAATTTTCGAAAAATGAGCGCTTATTTCTCTTAAGTAACGTGGCCCATTTTTGCCACGTTACACTCTTTACCATTTTAACACCAAATTTAAACCCATCCAACATAACCAAATCACTCCCACTAACACGAACAACTAAAAGTTTTACTTAGTTACAGATATCAACGACCCTCATCTATTGGAGAACAACAGGAGTGTACCGCAACAAACATGAAAACCAAGGGATTTTAATCATCCAAACCAACATGGACAACAATCAGGAGTTTTACTTAATCAACAATCAACAATCAACAATCAACAATCAACAATCAACAATCAACAATCAACAATCAACAATCAACAATCAACAATCAACAATCAACAATCAACAATCAACAATCAACAATCAACAATCAACAATCAACAATCAACAATCAACAATCAACAATCAACAATCAACAATCAACAATCAACAATCAACAATCAACAATCAACAATCAACAATCAACAATCAACAATCAACAATCAACAATCAACAATCAACAATCAACAATCAACAATCAACAATCAACAATCAACAATCAACAATCAACAATCAACAATCAACAATCAACAATCAACAATCAACAATCAACAATCAACAATCAACAATCAACAATCAACAATCAACAATCAACAATCAACAATCAACAATCAACAATCAACAATCAACAATCAACAATCAACAATCAACAATCAACAATCAACAATCAACAATCAACAATCAACAATCAACAATCAACAATCAACAATCAACAATCAACAATCAACAATCAACAATCAACAATCAACAATCAACAATCAACAATCAACAATCAACAATCAACAATCAACAATCAACAATCAACAATCAACAATCAACAATCAACAATCAACAATCAACAATCAACAATCAACAATCAACAATCAACAATCAACAATCAACAATCAACAATCAACAATCAACAATCAACAATCAACAATCAACAATCAACAATCAACAATCAACAATCAACAATCAACAATCAACAATCAACAATCAACAATCAACAATCAACAATCAACAATCAACAATCAACAATCAACAATCAACAATCAACAATCAACAATCAACAATCAACAATCAACAATCAACAATCAACAATCAACAATCAACAATCAACAATCAACAATCAACAATCAACAATCAACAATCAACAATCAACAATCAACAATCAACAATCAACAATCAACAATCAACAATCAACAATCAACAATCAACAATCAACAATCAACAATCAACAATCAACAATCAACAATCAACAATCAACAATCAACAATCAACAATCAACAATCAACAATCAACAATCAACAATCAACAATCAACAATCAACAATCAACAATCAACAATCAACAATCAACAATCAACAATCAACAATCAACAATCAACAATCAACAATCAACAATCAACAATCAACAATCAACAATCAACAATCAACAATCAACAATCAACAATCATCAATCAACAATCAACAATCAACAATCAACAATCAACAATCAACAATCAACAATCAACAATCAACAATCAACAATCAACAATCAACAATCAACAATCAACAATCAACAATCAACAATCAACAATCAACAATCAACAATCAACAATCAACAATCAACAATCAACAATCAACAATCAACAATCAACAATCAACAATCAACAATCAACAATCAACAATCAACAATCAACAATCAACAATCAACAATCAACAATCAACAATCAACAATCAACAATCAACAATCAACAATCAACAATCAACAATCAACAATCAACAATCAACAATCAACAATCAACAATCAACAATCAACAATCAACAATCAACAATCAACAATCAACAATCAACAATCAACAATCAACAATCAACAATCAACAATCAACAATCAACAATCAACAATCAACAATCAACAATCAACAATCAACAATCAACAATCAACAATCAACAATCAACAATCAACAATCAACAATCAACAATCAACAATCAACAATCAACAATCAACAATCAACAATCATCAATCATCAATCAAATAACAATCAAAACACATATTTAGAAAACATTACACAACTTACATAAAATGAAAATACCTTAAAAAACCGAATTACTTTTAAATTATATCGAGTCACACTTAACAAATTTTGCCAAATGTAAAATCCGTAATATCCGATGCGGGGGCATCGTTTCCTCCCAGAGGGGGAGTGTAACGGCCGCAGCCTCATATTTTGTTTAAACCGACTTTAATATTTATCCGAGCGTATCGATACGGAGTTTCCGCTCGATACGCTCTTCAAAGAAGCCCTTAAGGCTATCGAGCATCCGGACCGCCGCGAGCGGCCACTTATCTCCTAGTCTAAACACCTTCGACTCTTTATTCCATTGTGAAGCGAGCGCGAAGCCCTCAGCTTCACGCCCGCTTCACGTCAGTTCAGCTCCGACCGACGACCAGTGCGGTACACCTCCGAATACTTTTCTATCTTCGACTAATAAAGACCAATAATTATACGGTACTTCGAGACTTCACTCATTACGCAGTGCCTGACCAATCGACCATCCGTCACATAAATTTCTCGACTCATTTCTTCAGAGTTCAATGACACTGACATTGAGGTCGACAAAAATTTATGTTTTTTAATTCCAAGTTCATAAAAATTCGATTTCGAATTTTCATTTTCAGAGCAGCTTTGTGACCCTCCGAAAATGTAAGTGAACTTTTGTAAAAAAAAAAACTCCGCACTACAGGATAGATTTTTTTATCAAAGTGACAAACAATAAAAAATATTTATATAATAATATATAAATAATTGTCGGTAAAATAACATAAAAAAATTCTATCGACATTGAGCTCGACAAAAAAAATGTAAAAAAGAAAAATCCAAGTTCATAAAAAATTCGATCTCGAATCTCTTTATTTTCGGAGCAGCTTAATGATCCTCCGAAACTTTATGATCCTAAGTGAACTTTAGTAAAAAAGTAAATAAAAATTCTTCCCACTACGGCATAGATTTTTTTATCAAAGTCACAAACAATTTAAAAAATATATAAATAATAATAATAAATAATCTTCGATAAAATAAAATTAAAAATAATTCTGTCCACATTGAGCGCGACAATTTTTTTTTATCCAAGTTCATAAAAAATTTGATCTCGAATCTCTTTATTTTCGGAGCAGCTTCATGATCCTCATAAAAACTAAGTGAACTTAGTAAAAAGAAAATAAATAAAAATTCTTCGCACTACAGGATAAATTTTTTTATCAAAGTGTCAAACAATTTTAAAAATATATATAATAATAAATGATTGTCGATAAAATAAAGTTAAAAATAATTTTGTCCACATTGAGCTTGATAAATTTTATTTTTTTTTAATCCACGTTCATAAAAAATTCGATCTCAAATCTCTTCATTTTCGGAGCTGCCTGATGACCCTCTGCGAATCCGTGTGAACTTTTGTAGAAAAAAAAATCGCTTCGCAATACAGGAGGCAGACCGGTTCCCTTCGTCCCCGGGGAGTGCTGTGAGTCGAGGCAGGGTTCGCCCCTCGGCCAGAGGGGCGAACCCTGCCTCGTAACCTGTAAGTCGTAACTTACCATAAAAGGTAAGTTACGACTTACCTTTTATGAATTTTTGTTACGACTTAACTTTCATGAATTTTTGTTACGACTTACCTTTTATGAATTTTTGTTGTCAGCTCCGCCGATGCCTGCATGTACGAGAGGACAGAATTTGAGGCGCAGCTATCGTCTAATTGACGAATGGTTGATCGCAGTTGTATGTCGTCACCGGGAGCTCGTTCACTGTTAATTCCAGGCAAAGAGTTAACGACAGGTCCACCGTTGAACGATCTTCGTCTCGTAATGCCGGAGACTGTGACAAATCGTACACTCGAAACCTGTACAATAATATGATGTCTGTTGAAATATATATCGATATTCATAACAATTGTTTTTTATTCACAAAATACAAATTAAAAAAAATAATGATAAAAAACACATGCCGAAAAATTGTAGAAGAGGTTATGTTTTCAAGCACATACTGCAAATATATGGCGGCATATCCAAGGTGAGGTTAATTTTTAAAATTATTATTTGTATTATTTGTATTTATTTGTTTATGTATTATTTTACTTTTTTTCTTTTACCTTTTATTGCTGATCATTCACCGCGTTGGGTTCAGGAGAACTTCGAGATGACGTGCAGCTTCCCTCGTCGAATCGACCGATGAATTATCCGGCGATGAACGAAGATCTTGACTGCTGTGAAACGTATGTTAATTACCGGGAGAAATGATACTGATTTTGGGCACATACATTTGCGTGTGAGGGAGTGGTATGTATTTTAGCGTCGTGAATTATCGCCAATATTCTCGATCGCAAAATGGCGGCTACTCGCAGTAGTGTCGTCCGTGGCTCTGCGCAGCGATGCAGTTCGATGAAGATTGAGGCGCCTGTAGCTGGGTTACTACCCGCAGACACATGAGTGGTCCCCTTTATTTTTCGTTACGAAGTGCTGAATACAGTCTATATGTTTAAAATATTGAACAATATATACAGCACTAAAATATTGATAATTTATTAAATATTTCAGAAAGATGTTTAATAAATATATAACCAACATTAAACAATATTTGTTACCGGACGATTATCTCGACACCTCGCGTAAGCGTGGATTTCTCGTTAATTTCCCCGTACTCTCTCTTGAGCCTTATTCGGTTTTTTAATTATTGCAATTCAACGACTATCATTTTTTCGATTCAAAATTTGGTCGAGGGGTCTGGTTAAAATACTTTTGTGTGCATTTTTTAATTTTTTTTACAACTTTTATTGAGGAAATAAATTGTACCGGAATTGAGATAGATTGTCAAAAAATTGTCTGGATAGATTTTTAGATTTTTAGATTTTTTAATCAAAACATTTTTAAGCTTTTACATTTTTTGAGTTTTTAATTTTCTATCTTTTAAATTAAAGAAATTTTAAATAAAAACTGTGAAATATCGAAATTTAAAGTTTCGCTCCATTTCGCGGTGCATTAATTCAATGTCAGACCATTGTTTTAATAGTCCGCACGAAGTGAGACGTTTTTTTAAATCATCGGACGTCTCCCGTTTAAATGAGAACGAGTGTAATTAAAACAACCAAGCTTTTAGAGTTGCGACTTATACGGCACCCCCGGTGTCAGTGGCTGGTCGCAAGGTCGCCGATGATCTTTCAGCATTGCAGAAACGGGTGTGAGCGAAGGAGAGAAATCGAATCTCTTCATTTTCGGAGCAGCCTGATGACCCTCTGCGAATCTGAGTAAACTTTTGTAGAAAAAAAAAAAAAATCGCTTCGCAGTACAGGAGGCAGACCGGTTCCCTTCGTCCCCGGGGAGCGCTTGGAGTCGAGGCAGGGTTTGCCCCTCAGCCGGAGGGGCGAACCCTGCCTCGTAACCTGTAAGTCGTAACTTACTATAAAAGGTAAGTTACGACTTACCTTTTATGAATTTTTGCTGCGACTTACCTTTTATGAATTTTTCTTGTCAGCTCCGCCGATGCCTGCATGTACGAGAGGACAGAGTTTGGGGTGCAGCTATCATCTAATTGACGAATGGTTGATCGCAGTTGTATGTCATCACCGGAAGCTCGTTCACTATTAATTCCAGCCAAAGAGTTAACGACAGGTCCACCGTTGAACGATCTTCGTTTCGTAATGCCGGAGACTGTGACAAATCCTACACTCGAAACCTCTACAATTATATCGTGTCTGTTGACATATATATCGATATTCATAATTGTTTTTTATTCACAAAATACAAATTTAAAAAAATAATAATAATAATAAACACATGCCGAAAAATAGTAGAAGAGGTTATGTTTTCAAGCACATGCTGCAAATATGTGGCGGCATATCCAAGGTGAAGTTAATTTTTTAAATTATTATTTGTATTATTTGTATTTATTTGTTTATTTATTATTTTACTTTTTTTCTTTTACCTTTTATTGCTGATCATTCACCGCGTTGGGGTCAGGAGAACTTCGAGATGACGCGCAGCTTCCCTCGTCGAATCGATCGATGAATTATCCGGCGTTGAACGAAGATGTTGACTGCTGTGAAACGTATGTTAATTACCGGGAGAAATGATACCGATTTTGGGCACATACATTTGCGTGTGAGGGAGTGGTTTGTATTTTAGCGTCGTGAATTATCGCGAATATTCTCGATCGCAAAATGGCGGCTACTCGCGGTAGTGTCGTCCGTGGCTCTGCGCAGCGATGCAGTTCGATGAAGACTGAGGCGCCTGTAGCTGGGTTACTACCTGCAGACACATGAGTGGTCCCCTTTATTTTTCGTTACGAAGTGCTGAATACAGTCTATATGTTTAAAATATTGAATAATATATACAGCACTAAAATATTGATAATTTATTAAATATTTCAGAAAGATGTTTAATAAATATGTAACCAACATTAAACAATATTTGTTACCGGACGATTATCTCGACACCTCGCGTAAGCGTGGATTTCTCGTTAATTTCCACGTACTCTCTCTTGAGCCTTATATGGTTTTTTTAATTATTGAAATTCAACGACGATTGACCACCAAACATTGTAATTGCACTACCAATCACTACCAAACCACCAGCAAACGATTAGTATTAGTTTATTTTTTTAATTAATTAAAGTTGCATGTTTAACTTTATCCAGCTCATGTGTTAGTGAAATTGTAAATCACCATGAGACCATATCGTTTTATTACCAACGTGGTAATTTTAAAGCGGTCACTTACCTATTTTACCGGTAAAAATAGATAAGTGCGCGTCCGGTAAAAATATCGCCCACATCTCTCCTCGACCATCTCTACTAGAGATGTGGGCGATATTTTTACCGGACGCGCACTTACCTATTTTTACCGGAAAAATAGGTAAGTGACCGTTTTAAAATTACCACGTTGGTAATAAAACGATATGGTCCCATGGAGATTTACAACTTCACTAACACATGAGCTGGATAAAGTTAAACATGCAACTTTAATTAATTAAAAAAATAAACTAATACTAATCGTTTGCTGGTGGTTTGGTAGTGATTGGTAGTGCAATTACAACGTTTGGTGGTCAATCGTCGTTGAATTTCAATAATTAAAAAACCATATAAGGCTCAAGAGAGAGTACGTGGAAATTAACGAGGAATTCACGCTTACGCGAGGTGTCGAGATAATCGTCCGGTAACAAATATTGTTTAATGTTGGTTACATATTTATTAAACATCTTTCTGAAATATTTAATAAATTATCAATATTTTAGTGCTGTATATATTGTTCAATATTTTAAACATATAGACTGTATTCAGCACTTCGTAACGAAAAATAAAGGGGACCACTCATGTGTCTGCAGGTAGTAACCCAGCTACAGGCGCCTCAGTCTTCATCGAACTGCATCGCTGCGCAGAGCCACGGACGACACTACCGCGAGTAGCCGCCATTTTGCGATCGAGAATATTCGCGATAATTCACGACGCTAAAATACAAACCACTCCCTCACACGCAAATGTATGTGCCCAAAATCGGTATCATTTCTCCCGGTAATTAACATACGTTTCACAGCAGTCAACATCTTCGTTCATCGCCGGATAATTCATCGATCGATTCGACGAGGGAAGCTGCGCGTCATCTCGAAGTTCTCCTGACCCCAACGCGGTGAATGATCAGCAATAAAAGGTAAAAGAAAAAAAGCAAAATAATAAATAAACAAATAAATACAAATAATACAAATAATAATTTAAAAAATTAACTTCACCTTGGATATGCCGCCACATATTTGCAGCATGTGCTTGAAAACATAACCTCTTCTACTATTTTTCGGCATGTGTTTTTTATTATTATTTTTTTAAATTTGTATTTTGTGAATAAAAAACAATTATGATATGAATATCGATATATATTTCAACAGACATCATATTATTGTACAGGTTTCGAGTGTACGATTTGTCACAGTCTCCGGCATTACGAGACGAAGATCGTTCAACGGTGGACCTGTGGTTAACTCTTTGGCTGGAATTAACAGTGAACGAGCTCCCGGTGACGACATACAACTGCGATCAACCATTCGTCAATTAGACGATAGCTGCGCCTCAAACTCTGTCCTCTCGTACATGCAGGCATTGGCGGAGCTGACAACAAAAATTCATAAAAGGTAAGTCGTAACAAAAATTCATGAAAGTTAAGTCGTAACAAAAATTCATAAAAGGTAAGTCGTAACTTACCTTTTATAGTAAGTTACGACTTACAGGTTACGAGGCAGGGTTCGCCCCTCTGGCCGAGGGGCGAACCCTGCCTCGACTCACAGCGCTCCCCGGGGACAAAGGGAACCGGTCTGCCGCCTGTATTGCGAAGCGATTTTTTTTTCTACAAAAGTTCACTCGGATTCGCAGAGGGTCATCAGGCAGCTCCGAAAATGAAGAGATTTGAGATCGAATTTTTTATGAACGTGGATTTAAAAAAAAATAAAATTTATCAAGCTCAATGTGAACAAAATTATTTTTAACTTTATTTTATCGACAATCATTTATTATTATATATATTTTTAAAATTGTTTGTCACTTTGATAAAAAAATTTATCCTGTAGTGCGAAGAATTTTTATTTATTTTCTTTTTACTAAGTTCACTTAGATTTTCGGAGGATCATGAAGCTGCTCCGAAAATAAAGAGATTCGAGATCAAATTTTTTATGAACTTGGATAAAAAAAAATTGTCGAGCTCAATGTGGACAGAATTATTTTTTATTTTATTTTATGGAAGATTATTTATTATTATTATTTATATATTTTTTAAATTGTTTGTGACTGTGATAAAAAAAATCTATGCCGTAGTGCTGTTATGCCGCAGGAATCCGGTTAGCTACTCCGGGTTACGCGGTAAGGGTTTTTTGGGATGATCCGGTAAAGGGTTGGAACCCACGTGAATCGTTAACACTGTTTATTCCGGTTATTGTCAAAGGATATTTAATGGTTTTAAACAATATAAATTATTCTTAATAATTTATTAACAAAGCTCACTCGTAATTTTTTAACAGAGTTTATTTAACTAATTATTTAGTTAAATAGCGGTTATCCTTTTAACGATTAAATTATTCGCGTATTACAATGTACTTGAATTATCTCGCGATTATCTCAGATTACCTCGAATTACTAGTAGACGTACACTTTGCACCCTTAAGGTTTCCTCGGACAATACCTTGGAAACGATCACTCGTATTCAACCGTACTAGTCAGACTGCCTCGTACCTGCTCTCGATCCTCTATATATCTTAATCGAGGGCAGGTTGTCAGCTTAATTTCGAGGACAGGTTTATTATTTACTTGATTCTCATAAACAAATCTCTTTCCAAATCTTCGCTTTTTCGCGAGCGAGATTTGGAGCATGTTTCATATTTCATAATTCTCGCCTCGGTATTCTCGAGTCGATGCTCTGGTTACCGAGGCGTTCGCGATTGCCTAACTGCTGCGTCAGCAGTATTGGAGCTCGACGCTCGACGTTCGACGCTCGATGTACGCTTGATGCGTAACGCAATCGCGTGTGTCTCGCAATCGAAATAATCGGTGCCGAGACTTTTTGAAATAATTCGAAATAATGCTATATTCTATGTGCTATATTCCCGGGGCACAACATCCCTCCCCCCTAAAAAGAAAAGAAATCTGATTTCTTTTCGCTCGTCTCTGGCGAGCTTTATTTTTACTATTCGTGTGTGCCCCGTGCTTATCGTTATGAGCAAAGCAACGGGAAGGAAAAGTTTCCCGTAAAACAGACGCAAGGAGGAGTGCATGAGTTTAAGCGCGCTTCCGGGCTCTTGCGGAATACGGAGGCGGAAGGCCGCCTCAGTTCTTTTATGCTGACGGTCGAGGTTGATACCGGGTCGACGCGTTCGCATTTTTAGGGTATATT
Organism: Stenichneumon culpator; assembly: GCA_964017025.1. Classification (NCBI taxonomy): domain Eukaryota; kingdom Metazoa; phylum Arthropoda; class Insecta; order Hymenoptera; family Ichneumonidae; genus Stenichneumon; species Stenichneumon culpator. Next base: position 73,609 of record CAXHKB010000015.1, on the reverse strand, counting down.
AACCGTCGTTTCCCAGGTGTTTACATTCAATCGTTCGTCGACCGCCAGTTACTACTTTCTCTTACGTGATCTGCGTCATGAGTTCTCGACGTAGCCCGAGCCCGCCAGCCAAGGTAATTACTTCTTCAATTTTTACCCTTCTTTCCTCTTTTTTTTTTGGGTGTTTTCTTCAAAGAAAATTCGCGTCGTTCCTTGCGTGTGTTTTTTTTTTCCTAATTTCGGGATTTTTCTAACTTCTAACTTTTTCTAATTTCTTAATTTTTTCTATTTCCAGAGGGTGCGTGTCCCGGTTCCTGGGGGCCTGGTGTTTACCCTGGTGGTCCGCCCGAGTGCCTCCGGCCGGTCTAGTCCCGAGGTGGAGGTGATCGGGCCCGAGGTCAACCTGGACGTGGACGGACCTGCGGTGCTGTCGCCCCGGAGGAGGCGACGTCCCTTCTCCCGGAGGGTCCGTTCCGACCGGTCTCCGGAAATTTCGGCGGCGGCGACGGAGTTCCGTGATGCCCACGATCGGATGCCTCGACCCGGGGAGGCCCTTCTCCCCAGGAGTCGTCTCGCCCCCTTGCCTCGGGGGGTTCCCCGGGTGATGCCGCGCCCAGCTGGAGCCTCCGATTCCGAGTCCCTCGAGGAGGAGGAGGAGGAAGACCCTGCTTCCCGTCGTCGCCGTGCCGCCACGGGCGACATGGACTGGCGCCTCGCGGAGTGGTACTAGTTGTTGTTTAGAATAATTTTTTATTTTGTTAAAAATAAATTATTTGAGAAAAAAAATATATATATTTCTCCTTTCTTCCCGGGTATGCCCGGTGTTCTGTGTATTTTGGCGAGTAATAAAGGCCCCTCGGGGCGGGTTTTTAGGCTATTCCGTTTTTGTTTCTTCGCCCTTTCCCTCGTTCGATCCTTCCTAGATCCTCGGTGGCTGTGTCGCCGCGCCGCGTCGCCACTCGCGGGATTATATGCGGCTCCTCGACCGGGGTTTTTCCGCCCCTCCGATGTAGGGTGGAATAAGCTATGTACCCCACCAGGATCAGTAGGGCGACCGCCCCCAGGGCGTATGGTCCGAGCTGCTGGAGTAGCGGCGCCTGCTTCGCCGAGCTTGGTATCCTTGTCATCTTTCGTAGCTTCTCCCTCGCGTTGCGTATTCGTACGCTTAGGCCGTGTAGCTCGTGGGGGCTACTCACCGCGTGCTCCAGTTCGGTGTCGAGGACCTCGGTCAACACTTTCGGCAGCTCTTCTTCCTCGGCAGGTAACAGTGTTAGGTTGTAGACGGGTAGGTATCCGGTGCCGTCGATCTGCTGACTCCAATGCTTGGTCGTTTCCAGCTTGAAGTCGGCAGCGGTGACCGCGCAACGTCCGTGGAGGGTCAATAACCCCGTTCCATGCAGTCGCTCCGGCCGCGCTGGCTTGTCGCGGCAGCTAATGCTTACTGTTTCACCGTGTGGTGATACGTAGAGCCACTGTCCGGGTTGTCTCATGCCCATTACGAGCGTGTGGGTGAGTCGTACTGCTTTTTTCGGGCAGAACTGACCTTGCCCCACGTTGCCTTCCGTGTAAAGTCGCACGCCGCACGGCGCGTCTTCGTTTATCGTCAGGACAGGATGCCGGGGTAGACAATAGTAGTCGTCGTTGTCCCTCTTACAGGCTCCTAGGTCCGTGGCCGTCACGCGGAGGTAGTGCCGATTCTCGCGGTCCACGACCACGAGATCCTCCGCAGCATCTATGTAATAATACGTTTCGTTTCTCCCCCTCCTCGGAAGGGGGTACGCGTAGTTCAGGCTGAACACAGAGGGCCCTATTAGGGGAATCTCGAGCACGAGCGTTACCATTCCTCCCTTCCTGTAGGCTCGTGGCGTCGCTAGGCGCAGTATGGCCGCCGCGTTTTCCCGTGTAATTGGTCGCGGGAAACCGTATCCCCGTGGTACGTGCGGCATGGCCTCCGTCAAATATGCTGTTAGGGCTGCCGGTGTTACTGTCGAGGTGCCGACCGTCCCCGTGGCCACGCTGTAAAAGATCTCGGCGGTTTTTTCGACCTCTCGTAGGTAGGTTTCTACGGAGGCCTCGATGAGCGCGAGACTTTCGTCGAGGTGCTGTCGTTCGCTCAGTGCCCGTGTACGGTTTGTGAAGTATCCGTTCACTTCGCGTACCATGGCGTACAACTTCTGCAGGTTTCTCTGTGACGCTCGTGACGTTTTGTTGAACATCTCCAGTGTCGTTTCCACGACCTGTAGTTGCTCCTTCAAACCCTCTTTCAGGGTTTCCTGGTTGCCTTGGATTGCGGCAATCTCGGCGTCTATCCGCTCCCCGTCCGTGGCATCCAGGTTGCCGGTGATGGCTTTTACCACCGTGCCCAATGCGTCGATCAGTCCCCGCCGCTTGCGACTGGGTTCGGCGCCGAGGAGGTCCTGGACTACGCCCACATTTTCCTCGATTTTTTCCGAGAGCCGGACGAGATGCTCCAGCATCTCGGCGCAATGACCATCCGGGCTCCCGTACAATTCGCAGTTTCCCCGGATCCAGTCAAGCTGGGATTTAATTTGATGCTCCATGTCCGCCAGGTGCGACAGGTCCATCCGGATTGCGAGGGACCACACGTCGGTGTACAGGTGAAGTTGCCCGATCCTCTCGAAGTACAATCCGGGCGCGTCCCTAAATGGCCGTATCTCATACGGGCCACCCGGGCTGGCGCTGACGGTCAGTAGACCGGCCTGTAGACCCGCCATTAACAATCTGAAAAAAAAATTTCCGCTTATTTTATGCCGCGCATTTTCCCTGAGTGAAGCCTTGTCGAAGCCGATGTTTCCCCGCGGGACTAACTGGGGTTAGACCCGTGGTTAGACCCTCCTCTACCCCGTTCCTCGTTTCTGTTTTTTTTTTTTGGTTTTACTCCTCCACGTAGTTCCGTAGACGGTCTACATGCACCTTGACCACCCGTCGCCCTTGGCGTAGGGCGTAGTTGCACGGGGGGTGCTCTTCCACGATGGGGTAGGGCCCTGTCCATTTTGGGGTTAGCTTTGCCGGCCGACCTCGGCGTACCGTTTCGTCGTGCAGTAGGACTCGGTCTCCGACCTTGAACTTCCTCTCTCGTGCTTTTCGGTCATAGTAGACCTTGGCTCGGTCCTTGGCGATTTTCAGGTTGTCGCGTGCTGCAGACCAGGCCGCACGCAGGCGCTCCCGTAATTCCTGGGCGTAATCGTCGTACGCGTAGGTGGGCCTGGGCTCCCTTCGGAGGGCCGTTGGCAGCTCTGCGTTTTCGCCGTAGACCAGGTGATGCGGTGTGAACCCCGTTGCCGTATGCGGTGTCGTGTTGTACGTAAACATGGCGTAGGGCAACCATTCATCCCAGTTCCCCTGGTCCTCGTCTATGTATCCCTTGAGGTACTCTGCAAGGGTCCTGTGCGAGCGTTCCAACGCCCCGTTTGACTCGGGGTGGTATGCCGTTGTTTGTATTTTTTTCTATACGCAACAGCTGACATACCCCCTTGAATATGGCGCTAAGGAAATTTGTACCTTGGTCGGTAAGGACGGCCTCTGGCGCCCCGTACCGACATACAATTTCCTTGGCAAATGCCTTCGCCACTTCGTTCGCTTGTTGGGTTTCCAGTGGTATAGCCACGCTATACTTTGTGAGTAAATCCTGGAAGGTTAGGATGTACCTATTTCTCCGCTCCGTCTCGGGTAACGGCCCTACGATGTCCATCGCGCATTTTTGGAAGGCTCTGGTGGGCGTATCGGTGATTACCAGAGGTGCCTTCTCCATCGGCCGTATTTTATTCCGTTGGCACTTGTCGCATCGTGCCACGTATTTTTCCACATCCTTCCTCATGCCGGCCTAGGTATACCTTAATTTTATACGGGCTAGCATGCGTGCCACCCCCTGATGTCCTCCCAGGGGTGCATCGTGATGCTCATGAAGAATTTTGTTTTTTTCCTCCTCGCTCAGAAGTTCTCCGTCTGAGCGAACTCGCTCGTTCTCCTTCCCGCGACGGGCGTCGGGCTGACCATCCGTGGGACTGTTCTCCTGACTGGCCGCTGCTTCGGCTGTCGTGCGGGTTGCAGCTCCTTGGCGCTCCCGCGGGCGAAGTCGACCGCTGCCTTCTTTACCGTCGTTGCTGCTCGTCTCGCTCGACTCTTTTCTTGCTCGTGAGCGTGTCGTCACACACACGCGGCTCAACGCGTCTGCGTTGGTATTATGTTTCCCGGCTTTGTACTGTACGTCGAACTCATGCTCGGATAGTTTAATTTTCCAGCGCATGAGTCTTGACCCAGGATCCTTCACACTGAACAGCCATGTTAAGGGCTTGTGGTCCGTTACTACTGTGAATCGAGTTCCGTATACGTAAGGGCGGAATTGTGATATTCCCCACACGATTGCCAGTAGTTCCTTTTCTGTTGTTGTGTAATTTTGCTCCGCCTTGTTTAATGTCCGACTGGCGTAGCAAATGGGCAGATCCTCCCCTATTGGCCCTTGGGACAATATGGCCCCTATGGCTTTATCTGATGCATCCGTGGTGACGACGAAGGGCTTCTCGAAGTCTGGGTACTGTAGTACCGGTGCCGTTGTCAGGGCCCTTTTTAGGTCTGCCATGGCCTGCTCGTGTATTGCCGTCCATTCGAACTTATGGCCCTTCTTGGTGAGCTCCGTTAAGGGTTTCGCGACCCTTGAAAAATCCTGGATAAATTTGCGGTAATATCCAGCAAGTCCTAGGAAGGACTGTATCCCCTTAACGTCCTTCGGGGTTGGAAATTCCCGAACGGAGGTTACGAGTGACGGGTCGGGACGAACCCCCTCGCTGGAGATCACGTGCCCAAGGTATCGCGTTTCCAAGCGCAGAAATCGGCATTTTGCCGGTTGAAGGGCCAGCCTCGCCTCCCGTAGGCGATGGAAAACTTCTCGGAGCCGATTGTTGTGCTCGGCCAACGTCGCTCCGAAGATTACGATATCGTCCAGGTACACATAGCATTTTAGCCCTTCGAGCCCTGCCAATACCGTACTCATTAGCCGTTGAAATGTCGGCGGTGCATTTTTCAGTCCGAAGGGCATCCGGGTGTACTCAAAGTGCCCCTGCGGTGTCGAAAATGCCGTCTTTTCTTTGTCCTTTTCCGCCATCGGAATCTGGTGGAATCCCGACGCGAGATCGAGTGTCGTAAAATAATGTGCTCGTCCCAGCTGGTCTAATATTTCCGCTATATGCGGCAGCGGGTACGAGTCCCCGATGGTGACCTCGTTCAGCTTGCGAAAGTCTACCACCACTCGCATTTTTACCTTTCCTGTTGCGTCAGGTTTTTTCGCCACGACGAGTAGCGGAGCGTTCCATTGACTCCGACTTGGCTGGATAATTCCGTCCCTAAGCATGCCCTCGGTCTGCTCCTGCACTTCCCTTTTATGCGCTTCCGGCAGACGATAGGGGTGTACCTTGATGGGCTGCACGCCCTCCATGATCGGGATGCTGTGCTCGACCATGTTAGTGCAGGGCAGCCGATCTCCTTCGAGGTGGAATATATCCGCAAATTCCTCGCAGGCTTCCAGGAGAGATTTTTTCTCTTCCCCGTTGAGATGCGTAACGTCGATTGCTTGACGCAACCTCTCGAGTCGCGTTTCGCTTGCTCCCGTTACCGTATTTACTTCAGCCGTCGCGGCGGCGAGCTCGCCGCGCAGCTCATCCGCTGACGCAAGCGGCTCAAGTGTCACCGTCGGTCGTTCAACGTAAACATACTCCGGCGTTGTGTTTACAAAACTCACCACGCAGCTGTTGCCTTTAGGCGAGGTCACGCACGCTCCGAGTATTACTCCCTCGATGACGTCGCGTTTCTCGATGAGCCCTTCGTTGCTACTTAAGGTTGAAACAAAGGCGATATTCTCGCTGCGCGGCGGCAGCGCGATCTGCAGGCTTCCATCCACCAGCGGCATGCAGTGGCCCTTAATTTTTATGACCTTCCCCTGAAGGATGTCCACCCCTTTTTCCTTGATGAAATCCATCCCCAGGATTCCGTGGGTCTGCAAATGGAGGTTCTGGGGTATTACGTGGAACCAATGTTTTACAGACCCGTTGGGTGTAACTAATTCCACAAGGGCGGCGTAGAGGGCGTCCAAGGACCCCCCTCCGAGTCCCTTCAACGTGACTCCGGACCGTGCTGCCGGCGCGTCAATTAATAGCACGTTTTCGTGGATCAGGCTCACGGTTGCCCCGGTGTCCGCCTTGAGGGTCAGAATGCCCTTTTTGCAAGATGGAGATTTTATGTGGAAATCGCTGGCCGACGCATGCGGCCCTGGAGACCCTATTATGTGCACCTGAACCTCCTTAAGGGAACCAACCTGCTCCCTCCGGCCCTTTCCGCGAAAGGAGGCCACCGTCAGCAGTTCGGTGGTCGGTGCCTCGTTTTCCGATGTCTTCACCGCCGCCTCCAGGGTGTAGATTTTGGCCTCCCTTAAGGGCCTATTCGTGGCGGTGATCGTGTTGACCCGGAATGTCCCCACTGTTCCTTCCTGCCCGGGATGCGCCGCTGTTTCCTCCCTCTGCTGCTCATTGGTTCTCCCGTTTTTATTTTTATTTTTATTTTTCTTGCCGTCGGCTTGCTTGCGTGCACGGCAGTCCTTCCACAGGTGTCCTGCTTTTTTGCAATAATTACAGGTAACGGTAGCGACGTGTACCTCCTTCGTTGTCGGTGCGGGGAGGCTCTGTCGTCCCGCTCGGCAATTTTTTGCCAAGTGCCCGGTCTTCCCACAGGCGTAGCAGGCCCGTGCTGTACCCCCCGCCGAACCCTGGGATTGCCGGGGTTGACCTCCCCCGTTGCTCGGTCGTGACGCGGCCGGCCGCCCTGTGGTCATTTTTTCCACCTCGATGGCGCCCACCACGGCCTCGTGTAGACCCTGGTAATTCCGTGAGCGAACGATGGTCTGAATTTCCTTTTTCAGGCCATTTTCAAAGTTCATTTGCGCGCTTTTTCGAATAGCTTCCCCGATGGCCCGAGCCCCACGCGGGTCGGCTCCTTCGCAAAATTTCTCTATTACCTCCACGGTGAGAGTCTCGACCCTTGTGGCGTAGGTGGAGACGTTTTCCTTCGCCTCCTGTCGTAGGGTACAAAATTGATACTGTAGCGAGGCGAGCGACTCGCGCTTGCCGTACAGTGCCTCCAGTTCCATACGCAGATCGTTGAGAGTGACGATCGTTTTATGACGCATTTCCCGCGTCGCTCGGTCCTCCAACTTGCTGCTACGAATGAGGGTGAGGAGCGTGGAGCGTTGCCGGGGTCTCACCATCCCCCACACCGCCTCGCAAGACAAAATAAATCCGTCGAGTTTCGAGGGATCTTTCCCGTCAAATGTTTTTATATTCCGTAGGGCTGAGCTGAGATCCATGTACTCGGCCTCATTGTCCGCCGGGTCCATCGTCCGGTTTTGCCGTCGATGCGGCGATGGTTGCCTGGGAGGGCTTACCTGCCCTTGCGTCGCCCTACGACCCTCCAAAACGTAGTCCCTTACCGTGTCCTCCATGGCTATGAGCCGTTCCGCCACGGAATCGTCCGGTACGGCCCGGGTCGTCGTCGTACCTCGATCCAGTACCTTTGGTAGTTGCTCGCCCAGAGCCTGGATTTGCTGCTCGAGCCGAGCGAACCGTCGGGATGCTGCATCCTCCAGGACGGCTGGCGCCTCACTTTCTGGGGCCGAATCCCCGTCGTCCTCGTCCACCGTCCCGAGTTCGGTGAATAGTGCCCTCCGTGACGCCCTTAGGGCCGGCCTTAGCGGGGGCACGGCGGTGTGATCCGCGCTCGCAGCTCCCAGCACTCCGTTCTCGACGGCCCAGTTGGGTTGTCGTCCCCGATTTGTGCCGCGAACTTGTCCCAGCAGCCGGGAGATCTCCCCGTCCACCATTGATGGGGTGACCCTGTTACCCGGCTCGAACATCCGGACGTTCACGTCCTCCCATCCGGTTCCCCGATTGACGTTTACCCCGTACAAGGGGTTGGGTGAGCCCTGTCCGCCGCCTGGCGAACCTTCGTTTAGGGCTTGCCGCGTCCGATTAGTAATTTCGGACAAGGCGTGCTCTATTCCTGCTGCTGCCCGCAGCGCCTCTTCTCCCGTGCCGGGGGTATGAGCTGGAGACCCCACAGGCGTGCCTTGGTTTCCTTGATCACCACGCTCTTCAGGGTTGCCGTGATCGCTGCGATTGCTCATTTTTCCCCTCAGTATATATTTTTTTTTTACCTCAGTAGACCCTCACGGTCTAGTAGCGCCCTCCTAGCTTCGACAAGGCTACCTGGGTTTTTTTTTTGTTTTCTCAAGTTACTGACTGGTATTGTGGAGTCACTTACAGAGTGTGCCACATAACGGGATGCCCTTTTAGTCCTTGACCGATACCACTTGGGGTTCCAGGCTCCCTTCTATCCTGTTGCTACGTCCCAGTTGCTGGCGACGCCCTTCGGGAAGTCTGCAGCGTTCCGCGAAGGTCCCGGTTGATACCTTCCGTTACCTCACCCGAGTAACGGGAGTCCCACGTCGATCCCTTTGATCGCACCGTGGCCCGCCTGAACCCTAGTCGACCCTTGGTTCGCGGGTTTGCACCGCACTACGCGGAGATTTAACGATAATTTCAGCGATTTTAATTCACTCCGGAGAATCCCACCGCTGCCACCAATGTTATGCCGCAGGAATCCGGTTAGCTACTCCGGGTTACGCGGTAAGGGTTTTTTGGGATGATCCGGTAAAGGGTTGGAACCCACGTGAATCGTTAACACTGTTTATTCCGGTTATTGTCAAAGGATATTTAATGGTTTTAAACAATATAAATTATTCTTAATAATTTATTAACAAAGCTCACTCGTAATTTTTTAACAGAGTTTATTTAACTAATTATTTAGTTAAATAGCGGTTATCCTTTTAACGATTAAATTATTCGCGTATTACAATGTACTTGAATTATCTCGCGATTATCTCAGATTACCTCGAATTACTAGTAGACGTACACTTTGCACCCTTAAGGTTTCCTCGGACAATACCTTGGAAACGATCACTCGTATTCAACCGTACTAGTCAGACTGCCTCGTACCTGCTCTCGATCCTCTATATATCTTAATCGAGGGCAGGTTGTCAGCTTAATTTCGAGGACAGGTTTATTATTTACTTGATTCTCATAAACAAATCTCTTTCCAAATCTTCGCTTTTTCGCGAGCGAGATTTGGAGCATGTTTCATATTTCATAATTCTCGCCTCGGTATTCTCGAGTCGATGCTCTGGTTACCGAGGCGTTCGCGATTGCCTAACTGCTGCGTCAGCAGTATTGGAGCTCGACGCTCGACGTTCGACGCTCGATGTACGCTTGATGCGTAACGCAATCGCGTGTGTCTCGCAATCGAAATAATCGGTGCCGAGACTTTTTGAAATAATTCGAAATAATGCTATATTCTATGTGCTATATTCCCGGGGCACAACAGTGCGAAGATCTTTTATTTACTTTTTTACTAAAGTTCACTTAGATTTTCGGAGGATCATTAAGCTGCTCCGAAAATAAAGAGATTCGAGATCGAATTTTTTATGAACTTGGATTTTTCTTTTTTACATTTTTTTTGTCGAGCTCAATGTCGATAGAATTTTTTTATGTTATTTTACCGACAATTATTTATATATAATTATATATATATTTTTTTTATTGTTTGTCACTTTGATAAAAAAATCTATCCTGTAGTGCGGAGTTTTTTTTTTTACAAAAGTTCACTTACATTTTCGGAGGGTCACAAAGCTGCTCTGAAAATGAAAATTCGAAATCGAATTTTTATGAACTTGGAATTAAAAAACATAAATTTTTGTTGACCTCAATGTCAGTGTCATTGAACTCTGAAGAAATGAGTCGAGAAATTTACGACAGGATTATTATTATTATTATTATTATTATTATTATTATTATTATTATTATTTATCGACAATCATTCACTGCTCAGATTGGCCGGCAATGGCAGAGTCGGGTTTCGATATATCGATCGATAGCTCGATTTACCCTTTTTTTTTTACAGAAGTGCAGTAGCAAAGACAGTCTCGGAAGCTAATTAGTTTAGAGCAATTAGTGCAGTTTGTCTGTTTGTTTTTTTCTCTCCTTCGCTCACACCCGTTTCTGCAACGCTGAAAGATCATCGGCGACCTTGCGACCAGCCACTGACACCGGGGGTGCCGTATAAGTCGAAACCGTAAAAGCTTGGTTGTTTTAATTACACTCGTCTTCATTTAAACGGGAGACGACCGATGGTTTAAAAAAACGTCTCACCTCGTGCGGTCTATTAAAACAATGGTCTGACATTGAATTAATGCACCGCGAAATGGAGCGAAACTTTAAATTTCGATATTTAACATTTTTTATTTAAAATTTCTTTAATTTAAACGTTAAAAAATGAAAAACTTAAAAATGTTTTTATTAAAAAATCTTAAAATCTAAAAATCTATCCAGACAATTTTTTGACAATCTATCTCAATTCCGGAACAATTTATTTCCTCAATAAAAGTTGTAAAAAAAAAAAATCCACACAAAAGTATTTTAACCAGACCCTTCGACCAAATTTTGAAAAATTTTTATCGTGTTTCTGAATACACAAACGATATAAAAACATTAAAAAATTTAACGATAGTTTCTTTTTTTTCAATTGTCTCTTCCTCGAGTTATTCGTCGGAGCTTCGGGGTGGAGAAGGGACCGGATTGCTCGTCGAGAGAGTGTTGCCAAGGGCCAAAAGCCCGCCTAAATCAAGAGATTACAGCGACAACGAAAGTCTCCAGCCGTCGACGCATTCTCTCTTACACGATCTGTCTGGATTCTTTTTTCCGTCCTTATTTTAAAAAAATTTTTTTCCTTGTTATTTTTTCAACTGACCACCGGCCTGGTCGGCCAGCCGGCCAAAATCGACTTTGGTTCTTTATGCCTTGGACTCGCACAACGGGATACTCTCCCGTGTTTATTCATTGCCAGTCTGCTTCTATTGTATTCTTCTTCCATTTTTTTTATTCTTCCTCTTCTTCTGGACGCATATTTATTATACGCGAGCTGTCCGATCCTTCTCCGGGCCAAAATAACTTTGGTCCAGTGTGAGAGGGTAGTCTCGCGTGAGAATCCTCGGCATTCCATCAGATCGGAAGTAACGTCCCGTTTCTTCGCTTCGAAGCGGCTTCTTTAGCGGGTGACAACGTCAAAATAACACCGTGAAAAAATAACACATGCCAAATTGACATGAAAAAAATGCCCAAAAAAACGTGGAACCGTTATTGTTATGTTATCTTATTTTCATGTTATGTTATTTTTGTTATCTTATTTTAACCTTATGTTATTTCTAAGTCCTGTTATTGTCGCGTGATGTTATTTCCACGGTCTGTTTTTCCGCGTCATCTTATTTCCGCGTCGTGTTATTTTCGTGTCATGTTATTTCCACGTCCTGTTATTTCTGCGTCATCTTATTTCCGCATCGTGTTATTTTCGCGTCATCTTATTTCCGCATCGTGTTATTTTCGTGTCGTGTTATTTTCGCGTCGTGTTATTTTCGGGTCGTGTTATTTTCGGGTCGTGTTATTTTCGGGTCGTGTTATTTTCGGGTCGTGTTATTTTCGCGTCGTGTTATTTTCGCGTCGTGTTATTTTCGCGTCGTGTTATTTTCGCGTTGTGTTACTTCCACGCCGTGTTATTTCCACGCCGTGTTATTTTCACGCCGTGTTATTTTCACGCCGTGTTATTTCCACGCCGTGTTATTTCCACGCCGTGTTATTTCCACGCCGTGTTATTTTCACGCCGTGTTATTTCTACGCCGTGTTATTTCCACGCCGTGTAATTTCCACGTCGTGTAATTTTCACGTCGTGTAATTTTCACGTCGTGTAATTTTCACGTCGTGTAATTTTCACGTCGTGTAATTTTCACATCGTGTAATTTTCACGTCGTGTAATTTTCACGTCGTGTAATTTTCACATCGTGTAATTTTCACGTCGTGTTATTTTCACGTTACTTCGACGTTATGTGATTTTGTCACGTTAAATTCGATTGGTTCCTCATACGTCCTTGAAACGGCCGTACGAAACCTCGCAATAGTACATTTCGATACAAGTGCAAAAAAACTTTTTCTGCCGAGTGTGAGTTTGCAGCATGAGCCGAAGGCGAGTGTTGCAATCACACGAGTTCAGAAAACGTTTTTCGCACGAGTATCGAACAAAATTTTATTTCACAAGGTGTGAAAATGGGGGTTTTTATTCGCACGCGAAGCGTGCGAAAAAACCGCCATTTTCCCACCGAGTGACATAAAATTTGTGACGAAATCCTCGGAGGATCGATATGCGTGCATATTTTTTTCAAACTTCATCTCATCCTCCCCCCAAATATCGATTACGGCCTTTCGCCTTCGATGATTCGAGGCAACAAGCCTTTTATTCATTAAAATTAATTTTCATTAATTTTACTCGTATCATCGACATGCATATTATTCATCGATTTACATTTTCCTCACGCGATGGAAAAATAAATAAAACATCCCAACCAGGCGGTAGATCATTATTAATATTTCATCGTAGGAAGACGAAATTTATCTATTAATCGTAAGTTTATTTATTTATTTGTACCTGAGCCGAATTCAACATTGCCACACCAATTTCCAGGTAGTTACGAATGTCTTCTTCTGAATTAACGCAGCCTTGCAATTGATTTCATTTCGGTATATTACATTTTAATTTCGGAAATTTTGCGAAATTGAAATGCGTTTAAAAATTACCAACGTGGTAATTTTAAAACGGTCACTTACCTATTTTTCCGGTAAAAATAGGTAAGTGCGCGTCCGGTAAAAATATCGCCCACATATCTAGTAGAGATGGTCGAGGAGAGATGTGGGCGATATTTTTACCGGACGCGCACTTATCAATTTTTACCGGTAAAATAGGTAAGTGACCGCTTTAAAATTACCACGTTGGTAATAAAACGATATGGTCTCATGGTGATTTACAATTTCACTAACACATGAGCTGGATAAAGTTAAACATGCAACTTTAATTAATTAAAAAAATAAACTAATACTAATCGTTTGCTGGTGGTTTGGTAGTGATTGGTAGTGCAATTACAACGTTTGGTGGTCAATCGTCGTTGAATTTCAATAATTAAAAAACCGAATAAGGCTCAAGAGAGAGTACGTGGAAATTAACGAGAAATCCACGCCTACGCGAGGTGTCGAGATAATCGTCCTGTAACAAATATTGTTAAATGTTGGTTACATATTTATTAAACATCTTTCTGAAATATTTAATAAGTTATCAATATTTTAGGGCTGTATATATTGTTCAATATTTTAAACATATAGACTGTATTCAGCACTTCGTAACGAAAAATAAAGAGGACCACTCATGTGTCTGCGGGTAGAGTAACCCAGCTACAGGCGCCTCAGTCTTCATCGAACTGCATCGCTGCGCAAAGCCACGGACGACACTACCGCGCGTAGCCGCCATTTTGCGATCGAGAATATTCGCGATATTTCACGACGCTAAAATACAAACTACTCCCTCACACGCATATGTATGTACCCAAAATCGGTATCATTTCTCCCAGTAATTATCATACGTTTCACAGCAATCAAGATCTTCGTTCATCGCCGGATAATTCATCGGTCGATTCGACTAGGGATAGCTGCGCGTCATCTCGAAGTTCTCCTGACCCCAACGCGGTGAATGATCAGCAATAAAAGGTAAAAGAAAAAAAGTAAAATAATAAATAAACAAATAAATACAAATAATACAAATAATAATTTTAAAAATTAACCTCACCTTGGATATGCCGCCACATATTTGCAGCATGTATTGCTGAATATTACTGCATTTGTATTTTGTGAATAAAAAACAATTATGATATGAAAAGCTCATTTTGTTTCTCGATAGATACTCTCCGAACTCACTGGAGTACATTAATGATAATTTACATCCTTTAAAAATTAGAGGAATTTATTTATGCAAAAACAACTAACCAACTAAAAAGCAATTAACTAAACTTTTCTTCTGATTGAGAATGTAAACGAAGCAAATTGCGCAGTGAATTCGTAAAATATGCTGTAACTAAAAAATAAGCTTGTCACTGGTCAAGATCAGGCAAAAATTCCAAATTGTACTTCACAAAAATTGCCTAAGAATATCCCCGTGGATTTATTGGAATAGGCTGAGTTATTTTTCTGTAAATTCATTGCTTTACATTTTTTTTTCTACAGAAATAAGGAACTTATTAATCTAGATCAGAGCTGAACAAAGTACTTGAAGTACTTGAGTACTTAAGTACATGTAATTTATTTAAGTGCTTGAGTACAAGTATTGTAAATACTCGTTACTTGAAGTACTTTAAGTACCTCCCGTATTTCAAGTACATATGTACTTGAAATGCCGTACTTCAAGTACCAAACAAGTACCATGTACTTGACGTACCGCCCAGCTCTAATCTAAATCCACCTTAGTTCGCAAAAACGTCTCCTTTAAAACGTGTCGAAACAATTTTTGAAACATGTGTACTCGAATGACTTGACTGTTTTGTTTATTTTAATTTTCAGTCAACGACCCATCCATATCGGATGATCCCTGCAATCCCTCGTCTTGCGGTTCGAACGCGATGCACGACAACGGCCTGCGTACCTGCAATCCCGAGTACTCCGACGACCCCTATTCCAAATGTAGACCGGAAAACGTGCTGAACAACGACGGTCCCAGCGACAGAGCCTGCGTGAGGAACAAGTGCGTCGATCTTTGTTCGGGCACTTACGGCGGTAACGGGCAGTACAACGTTTTCAATCACATACCGATGTGTAGTTGTTTACCGAGAACTGCTGGCAACGTTCTGTTTTCGTGCATACGAGTTCAAGGTATACCCGATCGCGAAATTAATTGTAAATTAAAAAACATATATTTTATTTTTTTCCTCAACTATTTTATTTCCTTTTCCTTGTTTTATCATCCTCCAGCATCTCCCGCGAGGTGAATCGTCGATCCGTGTGCACCTGCACGCTGAACTACCTCGGCAGCCCTGCAGACCGGAGTGCCTCGTCAGTACGGATTGCTCGAGCAGCGAGGCCTAAGTTAATCAACGGTGCCGAGACCTGATTCCGGGCACGCGCGGCTTGCGCGTGAAGTGCTAAATCGTCAATCACAATCCCATATACTCCTGTCCCTTGCGATAAACAGACAGTCCAAGTGTCGGCATCCCTGCCCCTGTTCTTGCGTCACTAATGCCGAGTGTGTGACGATCAAGAAAGCGCTCCTCTGCACGTGCCTCCCTCTTGCAACCATTTTCCGCCCACCGAACGTGAGTCTTCTTGGCTTTTCCATACCCAGAAAAATCAGTTTTTTGACGGGCGCTTCGCAAACAAATATAAAAAAACCAGGAAATTTGGTATTTTCACATTGCTTCTCATCATTTTTCTTAATTTACAAAGCATCTTCTATGACAAAGCATTCTATGAAAAATTATGAAGAAGTAATGTGAAAATATCCAATGTTCAGAATTTTATATACAATTTTGTATCAGGATAGTTTTTGTCAGGTAATGTTTTGACCCAACAATTTTCCAGTCGGGAGTTATAAAAAGATTTTCTGTTATGTCTAAATATGCAATCTTGATACGCTGTTAGAGGTTAATATTACCTAATTGATAAGCTAAAATTGAAAGTTAGAACTCTACTTTCATACTGATGACCAAGTGTACAAAACTTCAGCTCGATAGGTCAACATTTCATTAACTCCATTTCATTAACTAATAATCTTTCGCACAGTTGCACATATTCTAAAATTGATATTCGTAAATCGATCTTCATCGAATTCCAGTATAATATTCCTTGTGCTCTATTAAATATTCATTAAAACTGTCAACAAAAGAGTTGCACGAGCCGAAGGTAAGTGCTCCCTGTGATACGAGTGCGGCGAGTGGACTCGTATGATTCAGCACTCGTCAGAATATGTTTTATCGCACTAGTATCGTAAATTGTTATTTTTTCACGAGAGGACCACGCAATATCGTTACCGGTATAATTTCACCAAATTCTTGCAAGAAAGTCTCCATTTTTTTGTATTTTTTTGTCGTGGGCGGCTAAACGTTCGAAAATAACAGCAATTTAAATTTTTTTATTTTTCGATTTGCTTTAAATTAATTGCTGGTTGTCGCGGTCAGCTGTACCAGTGTCAAAAAATTATCCAGACTCAACTGAATATTAAACTGCGTCACTGAAATAGGATGAAGGTTTTTTTGCATACTATAGAGCATGGGAAAATACTTATTTACTTTATATGATAATCGAACGAAATTGGGCGCCTCAAATTAGGATCTAGATAACTGTTTAATATGCCCTAGAATGCAAAAAAAAAAATGCCCTACATCAGCCTGCATGTCTGTGACTCAGTTTATTATTCTGTGGGTTCCGTATCATTTTTTTAATTCTGGTATTGCTGACAGCGACTACCATGCCATTGAGAATTGAATATACATAAAAAAATAATTGCCGTAACGTTCGAACGTTTGACCCTCCCACGATGAAAAAATATTTTCGGCGATTTTGCTGTATAAAACGTGGCTTAAGGGAAACTGAAGTATCGCGATCGGTAACGAAAGTGTAATGTACTTCTGTTTTTTTTTTTTTTTTTTTTTTTTTTTTTTTTTTTTTTTTTTTTTAAGGAAATTCGAGCCGAACGCGTAATTACTGTGCGCATATGGGTCGAATTCGCTTTTTTCTAAAAAAAATTAGTATTATTAAAAAATATTTATTTGAAAATCGTAGATATTTCTCTCGTACTCGTACTCGTTTCACTGTCCTTGACGAGCATTAGATACACGATCGAGTACGAGAGATACGGCTATGAGCGCTCACGTTAGAGCGAGCAAAACACAGTCTCGGTATTTTACTTTCTCACGACCATGCGAAATAGATTCAGTCAGAAACAAAAACTGTATCCTGTTTATTTGTGTGTTTTGAACATTTCGAGAAACACGCGAATTGATAGCATCTTCATACATCAGTTGCGCAGATGTTAACATTATTGATTCCCAATGATTTGGCATACTTCGAAAAAATAAAATATTTCCGTTAGTTAACGGAAACATTTCATTCTTTTTCTACTTGATTGCTAAGTTTGGCAATTAAGTAGAAAGAAGATTTCAAATAGCCTCGCAGCACATTGTACTGTTTTTGGTACATTAGTGAAAATGTTTTTTTAAATATCTTTCATTTTGATATAAATATACTGGTAAAATTTCGCGAGCTGTCATACATTCGGAAGACATTTTTTGTTTTATTCAACAAATGAATTTTTCAAATATTGACACGGAAACGTGTCGAACATATTTAGAATTTCATACGTACATCGATAAACAGGGAAGATGCCAGACAAGACGATGTCTCATAAGGTTTTTTGTTATATTGTTTTGTTTAATCTTACACAGTAAGTAAAAATAAGGTTCTTATATTTGATAAACATTTCTTGTTCACAAACATCCACAACTTTTTTCGTGTCAAGTTAACAGTTTCACTTTATTAACGAACATGATTTTTAACATACAGAAAATGGAAAAATCAAGAAGAAAAAACTCAATTTTTGTGAACGAAAATGTTTCTAAAACCTTAAAACCTTTTTTTGTGGTGTATTCGATTTAACAAATGGTTCAAAATTCGTGTAATTTACCAAATTACCCAATACAGTAATGAATTTGTTTTAATCTCAATTGTTGGTACCTGTTCTTATGGGTAGCTTAAGCATGTCGATTATGTAGATTCCCAGACGAAAGAGATTCCCAATGGGGTAAAAATCTGAAAAAAACCAACCATCTAGAAGATAATTAGATGATTGATTTTGCATAATAATAATTTCACAAATATGTTAACAAGATACTGAAAAAAATATTGTAAAAAAACACCCAGAAACATAACTTTTTCGATGGAATTGTTTCATTAATTTTTCCGCACATTTACGAATTTTTTCAGATTTATTTCTAACTTTCGAAATTTTTCTGTTAACAATGAATAAAAATTATAAATCTCGAATAACTTTTCGCAAAAAGACTGCACATTATTACTGTGACGGATGGTCGATTGGTCAGGCAGCGTATTAATGAGATGAGTCGAGTATATAATAATAATCGGACTTTATTAGTCGGAGAGTAATTATTCGGAGTGTATAATTCGAGGTGTAGTGTACTGGTCGGTTGTCGGAGCTGAACTGACGTGAAGCGGGCGTGAAGCTGAGGGCTTCGCGCTCGCTTCACAATGGAATAAAGAGTCGAAGGTGTTTAGACTAGGAGATAAGTGGCCGCTCGCGGCGGTCCGGATGCTCGATAGCCTTAAGGGCTTCTTTGAAGAGCGTATCGAACGGAAACTCCGTATCGATACGCTCGGATAAATATTAAAGTCGGTTTAAACAAAATATGAGGCTGCGGCCGTTACACTCCCCCTCTGGGAGGAAACGATGCCCCCGCATCGGATATTACGGATTTTACATTTGGCAAAATTTGTTAAGTGTGACTCGATATAATTTAAAAGTAATTTGGTTTTTTAAGATATTTTCATTTTGTGTAAGTTGTGTAATGTTTTCTAAATATGTGTGTTGATTGTTGATTGTTGATTGTTGATTGTTGATTGTTGATTGTTGATTGTTGATTGTTGATTGTTGATTGTTGATTGTTGATTGTTGATTGTTGATTGTTGATTGTTGATTGTTGATTGTTGATTGTTGATTGTTGATTGTTGATTGTTGATTGTTGATTGTTGATTGTTGATTGTTGATTGTTGATTGTTGATTGTTGATTGTTGATTGTTGATTGTTGATTGTTGATTGTTGATTGTTGATTGTTGATTGTTGATTGTTGATTGTTGATTGTTGATTGTTGATTGTTGATTGTTGATTGTTGATTGTTGATTGTTGATTGTTGATTGTTGATTAAGTAAAACTCCTGATTGTTGTCCATGTTGGTTTGGATGATTGAAATCCCTTGGTTTTCATGTTTGTTGCGGTACACCTTCTGTTGTTCTCCAATAGATGAGGGTCGTTGATATCTATAACTAAGTAAAACTTTTAGTTGTTCGTGTTAGTGGGAGTGGTTTGGTTATGTTGGATGGGTTTAAATTTGGTGTTTAAAATGGTTAAGAAAAAATTACAATGTTGTCCTGTTTCGTTCGGTTGGTGAAGTTCCATGTTTGTTTTTCCAAAAATGTTATCCCGTTTCGGTAAATTTGTCGGTATTTGGTGGATTTCCGTTTCTTCTTGGTTGTATTTCGTTTCTCTATTTCCTGGTATTTCTGTTATAAATTTCGAATTTTGATGGTATTGTGCCTGTAACATTCTAAGTTCTGATTAGTGGTGGTTAGTGGGTTAGGTATGTTATTTGGAAGTGGTTTGTTGGTGAAAGATGGAAGTTGTTTCTGGAATAGGTAAAATGATTAACACGAATATTTATGGTATATAAAAAACATAGCAAATATATATTGGCCAAAAGGGTAGACAATAATTTCGTTCCGAAAGAAGAAAAAAAAATGAAATAAATCAAATTGATATTGATATTGATTGATATTGGGATATGATTGTTCCCATACGATTTTTTTTGTTATAAATATAAAGTTGCTGACTTCCGTTTTTTCTTTGTTGCATTAAAATACGTGTGTCGCAGAGCATGTCTCAGCGTAGTCAGACATTGTATATAAACATCCGTTTTTTTTTGTTAGGTTGTAATTGTCTCAATTTTGTTTTTATTTTATTTGTTTCCATTTTTCTCATGTTCCGGTTTATGAAGTATATTTGATAATTAAATATATTGTATGCTCAATTATATCGGAGTAAATGTAGCTTAAATATATGAGTGAATAAGTATATGGGTTTTGTGTGTATTTGTTTAGTTGTGATTTGTTTTTAAGAAGTGTAGTCCTATTACTATGGTTTATCCTATTTTCTGGTATTCCGAAAAAATAATTTGCAGTTCGTTTGGTTGTATTAAGTGTCTGGATGGCTTGGTGTTTATCTACATTCTGTGTGTTTCCGGTTTTTCTGTGTATCTGTTTTATTAAATATTTCGAATGTTTACTATGTGCAAGATGTGCGTGTTGTCTGTACGTGTAGTTCATTTGTCTTATATCTAGTCTTAACTAAAATATTAATGAATATTCTCCTATTTTTTATTTTTTTTTTTGTCGATGATCGGGATGTTTGTTTAAGCCACGAATGCGCATTATGCGCTTCCAGGCGATGTTATGCGATTTGCTGTTAGTTTCAATAGAAGATTGCTGATCGTTTCTGGTTGTGCTTTTTTGCGTGGTATGAGTGTCATTGGTAGATAATTGTTAGCTTTCAGTCCATCAATTTTTACATGACAATGAATTATTGGCGGTGACCTGAAGTTCGGGGGCACTGATGATTGTACAGTGCGCAAATCGGTGATATTTATGTTTTCGGGCATTGACGGTGACCTAAAGTTCGGTTGCACCGGTGTTTCTGCTGGACGTTGCTCGGAACCATTTGTTCGTTCAGCGTTTATCGATGGTAGTCTAATATTGGAATGCACGGGTGATGGAGCATCCATTTTGGATTTCGATGCGCATTCAATACAGCTGAAAGGCGACGGTAAACTTCCGAGTTCTGAAACGTTTCTGGGAATCGGTGGTGATCGGAAGTTCGGTGGTACTGCCTGTGGAATGCTGTTTTCATTTCTCTCCGATGCGCTTATTTCTCGATGCCATGGTGGAACGAATTCTCGCAAATCAAATGCTATTGGTGGTGATCGCGTTTCGTTTGTTGTATCGCTATTTACTGGCTGATTCTTGAGTTTCGCGGCGTCCTTATGTTCTCGTGATAGTTCGGTATTCAGTTGTATTGAATGTTGTACTGAGTTTTCTGAATCTGATATTTTTTTGTCGCGAGTTGGCAGTGAGTTATCAAGTTGCACTAGTATTTGTGCGGCTTTCGGAGGGCAGTCCTTTTCCTGTATAATTGTTGGAGGTGATCTGAAGGTTGGTGTTACGGGTGGTTTACCACTATTTTCGTCACCAGACGATTCTCCGATGTTCGTCGGCAACGTTTTGAATCCTTTGTTGAAATTTTCGTTTTCGGATTCTGTTTCGTTTTCCGTTTCATTTTCCTTATTTGTAGCGTTTTGGTTGTCGTTTTTGGTTTTGGTTCCATTATTTTTTCCGCTTTTGTCACCGTATAAGTAGCCGGTTGCCCCGTCAGGGCTGACTTTTTCGCGAAACTCGTTTTTGTTTAGCTGCGATAAGCTTTGTGTTTTATCTGGCCTCGTTGGGCTTTCTGCTTTTTGTGGCCTCGTTGGGCTCTTTGTTTTTTGCAGCCTCATTGGGCTCTCGTTGTCCTGCTCTTCTTCTGTTGTACTATCGTCTATGTCTGTATACTTATATTTTGTTTCAGTGTCATCTCGTTTCCTATGTTGTTTGCGTGGTTCGTTTATTTCTCTATCTTCGTCTTCAGATGAGTCCGCTAGACATTTTTCGATCGGTTTCGATTGTAGTTTGATTCTGCGTTTTCCTTTTAATATTTGCCTGGTCTGTTTCGATGTAGGTATTTTTATGAGTTCAGCTTCGTTTTCTGATGTTTCAGTTTGCGGTGTTTCGTTGTGAATATTTGAATCAATTTTTGTGGGTACACTCTCCGTTATTTGTTTTGATTCTTTCATTTTCGGTAATTGGTTTGTTTCTTCTTGTGGTTGCTTTGTCTGTTTAGGGAGAATTTGTTTAGTTTTTTCGGCACTTGCGTCGTTCACTGTTGTGACCTGGTTATTGTTGCGAAGTTTTGTGGAGCACATTCCTCCTTTCTTTTGAAGTAATGGTTGAAAAATCTGTTCGATTTGTGCCACATCAAGGTTCGAATGTTGATCAGATGCTTGCGAATTTCGTGAATCGCTGAGCCTGCTGTCTGATGATATGTCTCGATACTTTCGGTCACGTGAACTGTCTCGATAGTTTCGCTTGTGCGAGTTGTCGCGGGAATCGTTGTAATTGCCGCGCGAATTATTGTAATTGTCACGCGAATTGTTTTGGTAGTTTTGATGTCGAGAATTATTTTTGCAATATCGAGAATAATTTCCGTAATTTTGATCTCGGGAGTTATCACGATAGTTGCGGTTCCGCGAATTGTCTCGATAGTTACAATCTCGTGAATCTGGCTTGCGATAGTCGTATCGATCGTATGAGTCCCTATCACGATCGTCGATTTGGTTACGAGAATTTCTGTCGCTATTTTGATAACTGTTGGATCGCGAATTAATGTTTTCGCGCATTCCATTTTCGGTGTGGCGATTTGATGTTGTTCGCGTTGGATTTTCGAAGCCGTGTTTATAAAACTTCTGTCCATGTTCGTCGTTGGACTGTGCGGAACGAATTTTTGCTTTATTGGGACTATTTTCCCTGGATTCGGATTTTTCGCGGCTTCGCGTCTGATGAAGCGTTTGCCTACGCGTAAGTTCGTTTTCTATATTTATTGCTTTGTCGACTGCATCATCGAGGGTTAGAAATGTTTGTTGCATGATTATGTTCGCGATGCGATCGAATAATCCGCGAATAAAGGCTTTTATCGCGGTTTGCATTGCTTCTTGTATTCTATTTTCCAGGTACTGTTGTTGGTGTTGTTCTGTGTATACTTCTTTGAGGTGCTCTTCGATTCTTTTCGCGATTTTCCGCGTACGCATTGCGTAGTCTCTAACTGACTCGTTGTAATTTTGTACATTAGACGTCAATTCTAATTCGAAATCAGATAATTCTACGGGTTTTTCAAAGGCTTTTCTGAGATCTCTCAGGAGAGATTCGAGTGTAAGATGCGTTCTCAAATCTGCTATATCTGCAGCAGATCCGGATAATTTTAGGTTAATTATGGTTAAAAATAGCAACTGGTCAATTTCAGGAACCATCTCTGCTGCCTTTCTACAAATGCGTAGAAAGTCGCGAATTGGTATATTTTTACCATCGAACGATGGTATTGCGCTGCAAACATCGCGAAAGGCAATATTATTGGTTGCCATAACTGATGATTATGTTTTATGTTTCTTAATTTTCAAAAATGTGTAAAAATTGTAAAATATAAAAACTATTTTTATTGTAAATGCTGAAGAGTTTTATCTAATATGTGAAAAAAAATGAATTGAAATCGAAACGGAAATTGTTTAATATTCGCAAAAAAAGTTGGTGATGAGCAAAACGGAAAATAAATCCGAAATTATATAAAACAAATTTTAATTAAATAAAAATAAGGTTTTATTAATGTTCAGAAAAAGGTTTAAAAAAAATGTATTAATTTAGAAAAAGTGTGTTAAATTTTGTTCGCAAATATTGTAATTTTGTTTGTTTTTGTTTTTTTTTAAATATATTTTACATTCTCGGTTTGATTCGAAAATTATTCGGAATTCAGTTGATTTTTTTTTAATGTAATTTTATATATTAAGATTTTTTGTTACCTTCTTTTTTATTGATATCTATCAATTTTGTATTAATTTTTTTATTCACTGTTATCTATGTGTAGCACGTTTACTTTATGTTGAAGTAAAGCAAAAGGCAAAAAGAGAATTGAAATGTATTTGAGAAAAAGGGATTCTTTTTTTTTCCGTTCCACGTGACGCTATGAGCCATAGCGGTTGTACACTTAGACATGCGCTACGCGCACGTAATGAGGTTGTGCGATACGTTTTCGTGAGTCGACGCTCATAATTCACGTATTAAAAACAAATGCAAAATAAGTAATAATAATTGGCTCAATATGCCTTACAAATAATAATAACGTCAAATAATAACATACGTTTGACATACGTCAAATAATAATAACAAAAACAATTTAATTAATTGGTTGGTACTTACCTGTACGATGACGATAAATAATAATTTTATTCAACTTTGGTCGGTTTTGGTTGGATTTTTGTTGTGTATTTTTTTGTTTGGCTTTTCCTATCGTGTGTCGTCCTTCCTTCCTTCGATTTATGTATTTATAAAACTTCCTTCTGCGTTTTTATTGTATTTTGACATCCTTCCTTCCTTCATATATGGCGGAGGTGGATGGTGGAGGACGGTGGGCGTCGAGACGTCGGTGCGGCGGATCGCATGCGTGGCGGATCGATGCCGCCGTCGATGACAGCTCGCCGGTGGTAACGTCGGCGGCTGCCGCTGCGCGAGGATTTTTGGCGGTCGGTATACCCGACGTCGCTCGCCCACTCCGTACACTCTCACCTGTCACTTTGTTGTTGTTGGTGTTGTTTTTTTTTTTTGTCAATGTTGATATCGTGCGAGCTGGGCTCGAGCACGGGTGATGGCTTTTTTTCACTGAGTTGATTTTTTTTTTTCACTTTTTTTTTTGTCACTATTCGTTGTGTTTTTCTGTGAACTGTTTTTTTTTTTATTCACAGTGTTGTTTCTTTTTCGTTTTTCACTGATGTTAGCTGTATTCCGTTGTTTTCTTTTTTTTCACTGAGTGTCACTGTTTGTTGTTTCACTGTTGGTTCTTTTTTTTTTTCACTCCGTTGATTTTATTTGTGCGAGCACGGCTCGAGCACAAGTGTTAGTTCCGGGTGTGTGTGAGCTGCGGCTCGAACACACAAGTCGCGATTTTTTTTTTTTTTATAAATAAAATGACGAAATTTTTTTTTTTTTTTTTTTTAATGCAGGCGTGTTTGCGTAGTAAGACCGCTTCTGACACCAATGTGACGGATGTACACGGGTGTCAGATTTTTTTTTTATTATAAAGTGATTTTTTTTTTTAATGTGGACGTGTTTACTTGGTTCCAACACTTCTGACACCAATGTGACGGATGTACACGGGTGTCAGATTTTTTTTTTTATTATAAAGTGATTTTTTTTTTGTTTTTTAATGTGGACGTGTTTGTGTGATTCGCACACTTCTGACACCAATGTGACGGATGTACACGGGTGTCAGATTTTTTTTTATTATAAAGTGATTTTTTTTTTTAATGTGGACGTGTTTACTTGGTTCCAACACTTCTGACACCAATGTGACGGATGGTCGATTGGTCAGGCAGCGTATTAATGAGATGAGTCGAGTATATAATAATAATCGGACTTTATTAGTCGGAGAGTAATTATTCGGAGTGTATAATTCGAGGTGTAGTGTACTGGTCGGTTGTCGGAGCTGAACTGACGTGAAGCGGGCGTGAAGCTGAGGGCTTCGCGCTCGCTTCACAATGGAATAAAGAGTCGAAGGTGTTTAGACTAGGAGATAAGTGGCCGCTCGCGGCGGTCCGGATGCTCGATA
The DNA here is from genome assembly GCA_964017025.1 of Stenichneumon culpator. NCBI lineage: Eukaryota > Metazoa > Arthropoda > Insecta > Hymenoptera > Ichneumonidae > Stenichneumon > Stenichneumon culpator. The sequence goes on along the minus strand of CAXHKB010000015.1, from coordinate 48,406 downwards.
GCCTTAAGGGCTTCTTTGAAGAGCGTATCGAACGGAAACTCCGTATCGATACGCTCGGATAAATATTAAAGTCGGTTTAAACAAAATATGAGGCTGCGGCCGTTACATTACGTTCAAGAAGTCTCGGAAAATTGATCTAACAGATTCGCAAATATTAGCTTGAACATTTATCGATAAGTGGGGATTTCAATCATAACGGAAAATTCTTAAAAATTCGTATGTATTCAGAAACAACGAACGAATCAATTTGGTCTAAAAATATGATGGTAATTTTTCACTGAAAAAATTCCCTTACTTTTCACTGACCAATTAAAAATGTCCCCTAACCAAAATTCTAACGGTGTCTATTAAAAAAATGACTAATTATTGTATAATATCCCTGATAGACAAGCGGTACAAAAAGTAGCAGTTGGCGCAATAATTGCGACATGTGCCGCACGTGTCGCAAATATCGCGCCAATATTGCTACTTTTCATGGCGCTTGTCTATCTGGGATGTAATTATTTTTGTCCAAACGTCCCCAATTTTTGTAAGGCTCCCTTTTATGTACTTATTATTTATTTATAAAAATTTTGGCGACAATTTACTTTTTCCCTAACTTTTGCCAGTTTTCCTAGTTTTCCCAGACCGCGGCCACCATGAAAAAGAACGTTATATTTACGGGTGATCTGTTTTCTTAACTAATTCTTAAACAACTTTTTGAAATTATTATCCTGCAAAATCATTCTTTTCAGCACTTTCTATATGGTTGAATTTTTCCGTATTTTACCCCACTGGGAAATATTCAAGATGCTATCAGAATGTCCCTTTTGGCTCGGCATGTACGTGGTCGACCTCCTTAAAGCATTCATTCGTTGTATCGCGTTGGTGGGATGTTTAACTGATTCAATACGAAACATTCTTGATTAATTACAGAACGTTCGAGTAGTAGTAGTAGTAGTACAAGTCATTTATTAGTAATATGTGACATAGTTTCTCGATCTTTCAATTATGTTACAAGTGTCTTGGTAGTTTACATAACAGTAAAGTAACAGTGTTTGCTAACGAGCCATCGGCCTTGGTCCTTCAGCTCGAGATTTACTTTGATTTTTTTTGGTTGTCTATGATTTCTATATAATAATATGAGTGTAAGTTAGTGTATGTGAGCAGCAGTAAGCTAGTTTTTATGTATGATTTTCGTTGTACAATCTTCGCAGGGTTTCGCAGGGTCCATGGTGTGTGTGGGGTATTTATCCGTTGTGTTGATGTACGTTGGTCGTTGAATGGACAGTGGTTCGATGTATTCAAAGTTTTCAGAGGCGAATCGCTGGGTGAGATCTTTAAGTCTTATTGTGATTGGTGTTATTCCGGTTTTTTTCGTATAGCAGAGCTTTTCGTGGGTTCAAGAGAGGGTTTGCAGGGTTACGTATGCGTGTGAGTCGTCTGAGTGCACTTGTTTCGGCGGTTCTTATTTTAAGTAGAGCTGTTTCTTTGCAGTTTAGGAATATCGGGTGTCCGTATTCCATAATCGGGCGGCATATGCATTTGTACACGTGTTGAATTCCGGTGTCTTGGTTTTTAAACGTGATGCTTCTGAAGTGTGAGGCTGTGGACGCTGTTTTGATTTTGTATTGCTGAAGGTGGAAGTTGACGTTGAGTTTTCGGTCTATGTAGATTCCGAGATATTTTGCTCGTTGTACCGGTGCTATTTCGATGTTATACATGTTGATTTTTGGAGAGAGTAGGTTGATTCTATGGTTAATAATGATTAATTGGGATTTCCGTGGGTTTGGTTTTAGACGTCAGTTGTTGAACCAGTTGCTTGTATCGGTTACGGAGTTTTAGAGTGAATTCATTGTTTCAGGTAACGTGTTTTCATGAGATATTAGTGCTGTATCGTCGGCGAATTGGAGGGTGTACTGGCTTAAGTCTATGTAGTTTTTATCGGTGTATCTATGGTTATATATGTCGTTACAGTAGGCATTGTAGATAAATGGTGATAGTGGTGAACCTAGTGGTACACCTTGTTCGGGTGTGAACTTTGTGGATGTGTGGGCTTCTATTTTGACCGTCAGCGAGCGTGCTTCTAGGAAGTTTTTAATCATTACGAGAAGATAATACGAGCAGTTGAAACTCTCAAGTTTGTAGAGGACAGAACGTTCGACAACCTGAGAAGGCATTAAATTTCCTACGGCGGTACGACTATCAGATGAATTCCAACTGAGGGCCTCAATTTTGTATATGTTAAATATGAACAGTTTAGGCAGACGTCGAGAATTTTTTACACTACGGTTTTTCCGTAATACGATTTGGAAATTGACCAATTTTGACTTTATCGTTTATATTCTACCGTGGGAGACAGTCCCTCCGAAAAGAATAATTACTAGTTTAGTACATACCGGGCCAACTGAGGCCTTTGAAAAACTAGCCTTATGTATTAGATGAAACATTAAAGTTTGCGTAAAAAATGGAAATTCTCCCCGAGTAAATTCAATATTTTATTGACATAAAGTTGATTTTCTCATCACGAATCATTATTATATCGGCAATGAACAGTATCAGGCTCAATATAAAAAATGCACGCAACGCGTTCAGAGAACCAAACCTAACCTCATATGAGTTGTGACGCGGTATTTTTCGGTCGCGTCCCAGATCCTCGTTAACTGCGAGGTTTAGGCGAGCACGCGTGGCCTATCTCGCCGCTGAGAGTCTCAGGCGATCTCAAGGGCAAAACTGTTGTAGAGACAAAATATTAATTCCCCAGGAATTTATTTTTATTGTTTTTCGGGACCATCTGGAGCTGAGCTGATCATCCCTACGGACTGTCGACGGCATGGTTTTGACTCTTTCGCCCGCTTGCACGCTTATGCTTTGGCTTTCTGTCTACCCCTGCACCGTCCTGGGCGCAGGATTTCCGTTAGTCGCAGCTTGATGGATGCAGGCGACGAGGACCTCCGGTACCGCTGAATCTACAAGAGATGCCGAGCTTCGACGCGCCGTACATTTAGCCGATAAGCGACGAATTCAAATATAGGTCGCGCGCGTCAAATTAGTTACGCGAGGTAGGCCTTATCGGGAGAGGCGCCAGGTACCGGACACCGGACAGAAATCGGGAAAAGTGGGGAGCGAGAGAGAACGCGAGCGAGGCGGCGAGCACGACTCCGAAAATTAGGTCGGGACTCTCTTCTGCGAAGCGACGGTGATACGACGCGTGTGCTCGCCGGGTAGATTTTTCGTGTCGATTCGCGTGCGAATTTGCGAAGGTTTCTCTGTGCGAGGTGGAGAAGTCGCCTACCAGGCCGTTTGGCGGAGTATCCGTGACCGTGGTACATTGGAAGGACGGAGGAAACCGGTACCGGCAAGGAGTATTTCCGTCACAAACATCTTTTGCGGTAAGACTTCTGATTTTCGGGAAAATTGTTGGACACGCGTTCGTTACCGGTTTGCGCGCAGACTGTCGAGCGTGCCCGCGACTCGATCGCGGCGTGGAGTTCCGTCCCGGGCAAAACAGGCTTATGTTTCCGTCGATCATAATTTGTGCTTCTTTTCATTAATTCTCGGGGAAAAATCTTTCTGTCTCTTTTCTTTTTTTTGTCATTCGGGGATCATAAGCGCCGGGAATTGGACGGCCTCTCGCCGCACCGGTACCGTAACATCGGAGAGATCGCCTGCGCGAAATTTGTGTAGAGCGGAGGAGAGTGCGTGTGTGTTTGGCGTGGCGTGCAGGTTTCGAGCTCGCGCGGGTGAAAAACGTAGGCTTTTCTTTCGCGGCTGAGGACGTCGAAAAAGCATCGCGGAAAATACACGGGTCTCGAGACCGCCGCCGTTAGTGTTTCGTGTTCTTTGTTTTTTCGTTTGTCAGTTCGGTGGACATTGCGGATTCTGGGATCTCGGGTGGTACCGCTCCAAAAGCGATCGCGAGGCGCAGCCTGCACGCCGGGATCGTGTGTGTGTGTGTGTGCGCGGCGAAACATCGCCCTTCGCGCGACGACGACGATCGGACAGCGGTACAGTCCGTCCATTTTACGAGTGCGAGATTTAGTAGGGAATAATAGGACTGGCCCGTCATTAGATATTCCGGACTTCTTCCGGTACCGTATCTTCTTCGAAATTTATTTTACGAATTTTTATTACTATTCTTTTTCCCGGGCCAGGATCTCTGTAACGCGTAGAAAAATTCAAACCGGTGAACTGAGTAGCTGGGGCGAATTTAGTAGGGACTGATTTTGTACGCGGTTTTTCTTTCCATTGTATCGAATTGTAATAAATCGGGTGGCTTCGGCCGATTATTTTCGGCATTTTGTACTTTTGGAGTCACAAATTTTCACCGCCCTCACCCCTCTACCCTCGCTTAGCTGCAGCTGCCGGAGCAGTGAGAGCGCGTGCTTTTTAACAACATCGGTACCGACCGTGCCGATTAATTGGTAATCGGCTGGCGCCCATAGAAAATAATTCACACGGTCGAGAGGCACGCCGTTGGTGACCAAACCTTAACTTTTGGAACTTGAGGAAAAGTTGGCGGTCGCAAGTGGCGCCCAACGTGGGGCCCGAGGTGAAAATTTTGCGGTAGTTTTGTTTATTTTATCTATTTCGGTTTTTTTTGTGTATTATTTTCTTGACTCTTTTAATCTAATTGACTTATTTTATAACTTCTGGACTCCCTGATTTGATTTGTTTGTTTTATCCTCTTGACTTTTTAATTTAATTTGGTTATTTTTATCCTGTTGACTTTTCGATTTACTGTAATTAGTTTATTTTCTCGACTTCTTAATTTAATTCACTCCTTTTATTTTCTTGACTTTTTAATTGACATTTCTAATATTTTATTACCGTCTTTCGGACTTTATATTTGATTGATTTTTTTTTGTTTGCGATTAGCTTTAATTTTATTGTTGGATTTCTTAATTGTTGACTATTTAGTTATTGGTGATTTGAGGATCGGGTTGTTAGTTGCCGATCAATATTGGAATATTTTAGGAATTGTGCGCTCCGGTACCGTTTGCCGTGAGGTGTTAGGCCGTGCGTGGTAGTTTTTGGCGCGGACTGTACCGCTTCGCGTCTTCGCTCGCCGGGCGAGTGTTTACATTTTTTTCGTGCGTTTGGGCTGATCGGTTGTTCGGCTGGGGCTCGAATTGGGGATTTTGGTCGAGTTCCAGCATTGTACCGAATTAGCATTGTCGCGTTAATTTTGGTTGAATATTTCGGTGAAATATTTCGAGTGGTCAAGGCCGCGGGCAATTCGGGTCAGCGGACTTGGCGCTCCGGGCGCCTTCTCGGTTTGCGCGCGACGGTCGGACGCGTTGAGCGACTTTTGGGGTCAATTACACAGTAGATGTGGTATAATCCCGATTTTTTGGGAATATCCATCTTTCGATAATCTTAAATTTTTCCGGTTCCTTCAGTCTCTCAATAATTCCCGTTTTCTTTAATTTTTGTTTTTTACACTTTAATCTGTTTTTTTCCCATTACTAGTTTTGTTTTTAGTTCCATTTTTTCTTTTTCCCCAATTGTTCGATCGACGTTGTCCGCGAGTCGATGCGTGCCCGGTGGGTCGATTTGTCGGATTTGGATTTTTGTCGTGGATTTGTCGCTTGGAGATTTGTTTTCCCGCGGAGCTTGCCCCAGCCGAGCAGCTCTGCGGCTGACGATAGTATATAAGTGCGCTTGCGAATTGTTTGATAACATTGTGTTTTTGGTACCGTTTATCACTGCTTTGTGTGCAAATTTTTGTGTGTTGCTTGTCTCGTCCGAAGCTCGAGTTTTCGTTTTCCGTGGCGCGGACCACGCTGCCGGGGAGAACGTCGGGATTTTCGGCGAGTTTTCGCTTTGATTACAGGTGCGCTGACACATCTTGCTTGGACATAGGCCGGTAGGTGTTAGTCTAACCCGTGACCTCGGTGTTTGCGAGCGGGTGGGCGGTCAGCGCAGCGCTAACTCTTTGATTTGTTTTACCAGTCTTATTTGATATTCTAGATTTATTGACTTTTTATTTATTTTTTTTTATTTCTTTAGTTTCTATTTATTGATTGATTATTGACCGTCTATTGACATTTTATTTTGGAGACTTTCTTTATTGAATATATATTGACATTTTATTTTTATTTTAATTGATTTTTCTCTCCCCCTATTGATTGTTGATCGACACTCTAGTTTTTTTATTATTGACTTTTATTTACCCTTTTAGCTTATTGACTATTTAGCCTTGATTATTTTATTGATTGACCCCTATTGGAATTTTATTTCGTTTTTTTTATTTCGGCTACTCCGATTTTATTTCGGCTACTCCGATTAGTTTTATCTGTCCGCTATTATTGATATTTTATTTTGTGACTGGTGATCCATGTATCGCTTATTGATTTTATTGATTTTATTGGTTTTATTGATTTGACCTCTCGATTTTGCCGTTTTTTTTCCCTTTCTCGATTTTATCTAATTTTATCATTATTGACGACTGGCTTTGCTCCCATACTGCGCTGATCTGCTGATCTTCGATTACCGGTAAGAGTTTTTTTTTGCCTGCGCTTTTGCTCTCTGTTTTTCCAGCTTTATTTTATTTTTTTTATTTGCGCTTTCGCCTCGTGGCTCTCTCTCTTTCGCTTTCGCTTTTGCCACGCTTATTCGTCGGGGACATGGACACGTACCGACCGGGAGCCCGACTCCTTGCGGAGCTGGAGCGTCTCTCGGATGACCATTTGCACTACGAGCTGGAACAGCGAGGATTACCCCTGGAGGGATCGCGACAGGTTCGGATCGCGCGCGTGTACCAGGCTCTCTTTCCGATAGCCCATATGGACCTCGACCAAACGATGTTCGGCAGTGGACCCTCTCGGTCTTCGTCGGGAATCGGTACCGGAAATGGAAGCGTGGTGATCACGATGTCTCCGGAACGTGGTAGACCCGAAACATCGCGGGCCGCGGGGCCGGCGAGCCTGGAACTAGGCTCCTTTCGGAACAACGCGGTTGCAAATTCACACGCGAGAGCCAACTCACTGAACGATGCGTCGCGGGAGGGACGCGTGGTGAACCATTCGGTCGTTTATCATTCGTCGAATAATCGGCCGGGGAATAATTCGAACGATCGACGGGTGGGGAATTCGGCGAATAATCGTCCCGCGAATAACATCAACGATCGTCGCGAAGGAAGCCTAAACGGCCGGGGCGAATTAAATTCGATGAATCCTCCGGAGCGGAACCCATCAGGAGGGCGAATCGTGGGTTTCGCCGACGAACCGAGGATGCCACACCGATCCTCGCCGATTCCGCGTGCGGAGGCGGAGGGCTGGAGGCCTAGCCCCTACGACGTCAGGGCTAACGATCCCGATTACTGGCGGGATTCCCACGACTCACAATCCGGCATTGCGAGGAACAATCGCTGTTACGACGATTCGCGATTCGACGTGTCGGGTTTTGGCCGATACCTCGTCGACTCGCGATCGGGATTTTCGGGATATGGTCGTGGTCATCAGGACTCGCTAAATACCGGGATGAACGCCTATAATACCCTGCGTAAATGGGACCTGAAATTTTCGGGAGCGCGTGGCGAGGACGTCGAAGAATTTTTGTCTCGTATCGAGGAAGGGCGTCGATTGGTACCGGTTTCCGACGCCGATTTATTGAGCTGTATTCCGTTCTTTTTATCGGGAATCGCGCGCATCTGGTTCCGTAGTGGGAGAAGGCATTACTCCACATGGTCGGAGTGCGAAGCCGCTTTTCGCAATAGATTCTGCGATCCCACTCTGCAGTTTTCGCTTCGGGAGGAAATCTTACGACGCACGCAGGGCGCTGAAGAGCCCGTATCCGATTTTCTCACGTGCTTAAGGGCGATGTTTGAACGTGTGGTACCGCCGATGCGAGAGTCGGAGCAGCTCGACTACGCTCATCGCAACATGCTGCCTAGACTGCAAATTGCAATCATGCGGGCAGATGTCTCCACGTTCGAGTCATTGGAGAGGATGGCGACCATGGCGGAGAGGAGTTATCGGGCGGGACAATATTACCGTGCTCCCCCCACGCCGGAGAGCTCTCTGTATCCCGATTTGGCTTATCACCCGCCGACACAGAAGCCGAGGGCGAGAGCGGTTGGATTTGCGATCGCCGACGCGGATTTGGGAAAGTCAAGGCACGGCGAATGCCTTTGCCATGAGTGTGAGCGGCTGGCGCGCGAGGACGACCATCCCCGCGTTCAGAGCTCGCACCCCTGCTATTACGTGCAGCCCGCTGCAGGTACCAGAGTTAACTCGGTACCGACGACTCCACCGCGAACTGCATTGGCCCCGAGACCAGCCACACCCGCGCGGGCCCGGACTCCGACAAGAACGCAGGAGGCTACTCGCCCGGTGGCCCGGTCACCTGGTGCGCATGCGACGGCGTCGGCCACGGCTCTGCCGTTTACACCTGTACCTGGAGTGGCGAATGGACCATCGGATGCACCGACAGCGCGACCACCTATTATTTGTTTCAACTGCGGCCAACAAGGACATTTGTCGCGAGGATGTACGGCACCGAGGCGTCTTCGCTGCTATAATTGTGGCAAGGAGGGAGAGACGACCCGCACCCCTCATGAGTGTAAGGGAAACGCGGACGGGAATCGTCAATAGAGGCCGCTACGATTCCTTCAACGTCCGAAAAGGCCCGTGCAGCGGTACCGATAATTTCTCCGGGTCTCTGGAACGAATTATGCCACGCGGCGAGAGATCCCGACGCGCCGCGAACCGTGCTCGTGGTATTACTGGATTTTTTTGGAGAGGTGCTGCCAGCCGTCATCGATAGCGGAGCGACGAGTACCTACATCGGTCCAGAGGGTCTCGTGTTAACCGCGCGGAGGGGATTTTTACGGGAGAAAACACCTGATCGACCGTGTATAATCGCGAACGGTACGGAAATAATTTGCAACGAATCGGTCGAGTTTCCGGTTAAGCTTCAAGATCGCGAGCAGACCCTTGTGGCTCGCGTTAGTGAAGAATTGCCGGTGCCGTTATTACTGGGTTTGGATTCACTCGCACGTTTGCAAATTGTGGTAGACCACGTCCGTCGCGTGTGGCATTTTAGCGGAGAATCCTCGAGACAATTTCAGTTCGCGACGGTAGACGGTCCCGATCGCGTCGATTTTTGCGCCCCGATCTCGGATTTAACGGCTGACGAGTCGAGGAGGCTCGAGAGCTTTCTCCACGAACACATACCCCGGCTTCGAAAATCACCAGGAGTGACCACACTTATCGAGCATCGACTGGAGGTGGGGAATAGAGCTCCCATTAAACAACGATATTATCCGGTCACGCCGGTTGTTATGCGAGCGATGTACGACGAGGTGGACCGGATGCTCGCAGCTGGCGTGATCGAGCCTTCCCAGAGTGATTGGAGCAGCCCTGTTCTCATGGTGAAGCAGGGGGAAAAATATCGATTTTGTCTAGACCTCCGGAAGGTGAACGATGTGACGAAAAAAGATGCATATCCGTTGCCCCGGATGGACTATATCCTTGACCGACTCCGCACAGCGCGATATATTTCGACGATCGATTTGATTAAGGCATTCCATCAGATCCCGCTGGCCGAAGATTCTCGCGAAATCACAGCCTTCACGGTACCAGGAAAAGGGCTGTTTCAATTCAGACGTATGCCGTTCGGGCTTACGAATGCGCCGGCGACGTTTCAGCGTTTGCTGGACCGACTCATCGGTCCCGCAATGGAGCCGCACGCATTCGCCTACTTGGACGATGTCATCGTTATCTCGGAGACCTTCGACGAGCATTTGAGGATTTTGGCGGATGTTTTCGATCGCATTTTGTCGGCAGGATTGCTGATCAACCCGGAGAAATGCGATTTCTGCTGCCACGAGGTAAAATACCTGGGCTTCGTGGTGAACCATGAGGGTTTGCGAGTCGATACCGAAAAGACAGTCGCCATAAAAGAATATCCCGAGCCGAAGAACGTCACGCAAATCCGGCGATTTTTGGGAATGACCTCCTGGTACCGAAGATTTATACCGCATTTTGCAACGGTAGCAGAACCGCTGACGAAGCTGACCCGGAAGAAACAGGCATGGGTCTGGGACGAAGAACAGCAGACCAGCTTTGAGGCCCTGAAGGAGGCTTTGACCTCTCCTCCAACGCTTGCTAGACCCGATTTTTCGAAGCAGTTCACGCTGCAGACCGACGCCAGTAGCATCGGACTCGGTGCTGTTTTAACACAGGAATCCGATGGCGTAGAGCATCCCATCGCTTTTGCCAGTCGAACGTTGTCGAGCGCCGAGAAGAATTATACTGTGACCGAGCAGGAGTGCTTGGCGATTCTCTGGGCGGTCGATAAGTTTCGGATGTATTTGGATGGGTACCGATTTAAAGTTATCACCGATCACGCTAGCCTGCAGTGGCTCCGGAACCTGAAGGATCCGACAGGTCGACTCTCGAGATGGGCGCTGAGCATGATGCGGTACGATTTTGAAGTCGTTCACCGCAAAGGTGCTTTAAATCATGTCCCGGATGCACTTTCGAGGATGTTTGAGTCGACGCCGTCCAAGGAACCGGAACCCATTGCCGAGCCTCGGGTCTGCGAGGAAATATGGGTGATGATGGACGACACCGTACCGGATTTGACGCAAGACCAACAAGAGGACCCCTGGTTCATTCGACGACGTCGGGAGGTCATGGAAAATCCCGAACGATTTCCGGATTGGAGGATCGAAGGGGACCGGATGTACGTACGACGACGCATCGAACGTCGACTTCCGGCAGGGATGGAGGACTCGGAGTGGAAATTGGTGGTACCGAAGGCGGCGCGAGAGCGAGTGTTGAGAGAGAGTCACGATGCGCCGCAAGCGGTCCATCTTGGTACCGACAAGACCTTCCGTCGGGTAGTCCATTCATATTATTGGCCGCGATTATACGCCGAGGTCGCGCGATATGTACAGCGTTGCGGGGTGTGTCAGCGCACGAAGACCGTGCAGCGTCCGCCTTTGGGGATGATGGGCCGACGAGTGGTTGAGGGGCCGTGGACAGTGGTGGCCGCGGACATTATGGGACCTTTTCCCCCTAGCCGCTCGGGCTACGCATACGTATTAGTCATTCAAGATTTATTCAGCAAATGGGTGGAGTGCTGTCCCCTCAGGAAGGCTACAGGGGTAAAAATTAAAGAGGCACTCGAGGAGCTCGTTTTTTCGCGATGGGGAGCACCGGAAGTCCTTCTGACTGATAACGGTACCGAATTCGTTAATCGGAGTTTGTGGGCTTTAGCCGAGGAGTATGGCATTTGTCACGCCACGACCCCTCCCTATCACCCGCAAGCGAACCCAGTCGAGCGAGTAAATCGGGTTTTAAAGACGATGATAGTAGCCTTTATTAAAAACGATCATAGAACCTGGGACGCACATCTATCTGAATTTCGGTTTGCTTTTAACACCGCGTATCACTCCTCTATCGACAATAGTCCGGCTTATTTAAATTTGGGTAGAATGCCTCGCCCTCACCATTTTTACCGGCGCGAGGGAGGGGATAGAGTCTTGGTTCCATTGTCTCGCGATGATTGGTCCGTTCACATGCGTGAATTGGAAGCGTTACGCGAGAAGGTACGTTTTGACCTCGAGGAGGCTTATCAGAAGCAATCCGCTCAATACAATAGACATCGCTCGGTACCGAATTTTGCGCTCGGCGATAAGGTATGGCGACGTCAGCGTGTACTGTCCTCGGCCACTCAACACATCGCCGCGAAGCTCGCGAGTAAATATTTCGGACCGTTCATTGTATCCCGGGTTATATCTCCGGTGGTCCTCGAGCTTTCGGACGAGGCAGGTAAAGTTGTGGGTAAGTCGTCCGTCGAGGACTTAAAGATTTATCATGCTCCGCTCCGCAGCGATGACTCCGGAGGAAGCAGCCCAGCTGGTCGCACTACTGGGCCCGATGCTGCACCGAGCCCTGACGGCGGGGAGAATCTCCGCTAATAGATTTCTTTTTTTTTCCTTTTTTTTCGCACTTTCGTAATTTTTTCCCTGAGGTACCGAGCATCCGGTTGTTGTAACTAAACGCATTATTAACGCATCGATGCTCGTTTTCGTTCTTGCATGCAATCTCTCCACGCAATTCTGTTTTTTTCCAATCTTTTTTTTGTGCTTGCTGATTGACGCCTTGAGATCCCCTGGGACTGAACTACCGAATTTTTGTCTTTCTATTGTCCGACCCCGAGTCAGAGGTTTTACGGCCGAGGACGGCCTTGCCGGAGGGGGGGAATCGTTGTGACGCGGTATTTTTCGGTCGCGTCCCAGATCCTCGTTAACTGCGAGGTTTAGGCGAGCACGCGTGGCCTATCTCGCCGCTGAGAGTCTCAGGCGATCTCAAGGGCAAAACTGTTGTAGAGACAAAATATTAATTCCCCAGGAATTTATTTTTATTGTTTTTCGGGACCATCTGGAGCTGAGCTGATCATCCCTACGGACTGTCGACGGCATGGTTTTGACTCTTTCGCCCGCTTGCACGCTTATGCTTTGGCTTTCTGTCTACCCCTGCACCGTCCTGGGCGCAGGATTTCCGTTAGTCGCAGCTTGATGGATGCAGGCGACGAGGACCTCCGGTACCGCTGAATCTACAAGAGATGCCGAGCTTCGACGCGCCGTAAATTTAGCCGATAAGCGACGAATTCAAATATAGGTCGCGCGCGTCAAATTAGTTACGCGAGGTAGGCCTTATCGGGAGAGGCGCCAGGTACCGGACACCGGACAGAAATCGGGAAAAGTGGGGAGCGAGAGAGAACGCGAGCGAGGCGGCGAGCACGACTCCGAAAATTAGGTCGGGACTCTCTTCTGCGAAGCGACGGTGATACGACGCGTGTGCTCGCCGGGTAGATTTTTCGTGTCGATTCGCGTGCGAATTTGCGAAGGTTTCTCTGTGCGAGGTGGAGAAGTCGCCTACCAGGCCGTTTGGCGGAGTATCCGTGACCGTGGTACATTGGAAGGACGGAGGAAACCGGTACCGGCAAGGAGTATTTCCGTCACAAACATCTTTTGCGGTAAGACTTCTGATTTTCGGGAAAATTGTTGGACACGCGTTCGTTACCGGTTTGCGCGCAGACTGTCGAGCGTGCCCGCGACTCGATCGCGGCGTGGAGTTCCGTCCCGGGCAAAACAGGCTTATGTTTCCGTCGATCATAATTTGTGCTTCTTTTCATTAATTCTCGGGGAAAAATCTTTCTGTCTCTTTTCTTTTTTTTGTCATTCGGGGATCATAAGCGCCGGGAATTGGACGGCCTCTCGCCGCACCGGTACCGTAACATCGGAGAGATCGCCTGCGCGAAATTTGTGTAGAGCGGAGGAGAGTGCGTGTGTGTTTGGCGTGGCGTGCAGGTTTCGAGCTCGCGCGGGTGAAAAACGTAGGCTTTTCTTTCGCGGCTGAGGACGTCGAAAAAGCATCGCGGAAAATACACGGGTCTCGAGACCGCCGCCGTTAGTGTTTCGTGTTCTTTGTTTTTTCGTTTGTCAGTTCGGTGGACATTGCGGATTCTGGGATCTCGGGTGGTACCGCTCCAAAAGCGATCGCGAGGCGCAGCCTGCACGCCGGGATCGTGTGTGTGTGTGTGTGCGCGGCGAAACATCGCCCTTCGCGCGACGACGACGATCGGACAGCGGTACAGTCCGTCCATTTTACGAGTGCGAGATTTAGTAGGGAATAATAGGACTGGCCGGTCATTAGATATTCCGGACTTCTTCCGGTACCGTATCTTCTTCGAAATTTATTTTACGAATTTTTATTACTATTCTTTTTCCCGGGCCAGGATCTCTGTAACGCGTAGAAAAATTCAAACCGGTGAACTGAGTAGCTGGGGCGAATTTAGTAGGGACTGATTTTGTACGCGGTTTTTCTTTCCATTGTATTGAATTGTAATAAATCGGGTGGCTTCGGCCGATTATTTTCGGCATTTTGTACTTTTGGAGTCGCAAATTTTCACCGCCCTCACCCCTCTACCCTCGCTTAGCTGCAGCTGCCGGAGCAGTGAGAGCGCGTGCTTTTTAACAACATCGGTACCGACCGTGCCGATTAATTGGTAATCGGCTGGCGCCCATAGAAAATAATTCACACGGTCGAGAGGCACGCCGTTGGTGACCAAACCTTAACTTTTGGAACTTGAGGAAAAGTTGGCGGTCGCAGAGTTTTGATCCAAAAAACATATTTTTGAGTGTTTTATCACAATCTGTGAATCCACGACACGAAATTATTATTAGTCTATCGATCGTTTTATGTCTCTAGAGTTCTTTGAAAATGGTTTATATTAGTTTTTGCAAATGATTCGTCATTCCGTTTCGTAATGTTGGGAGTAATAGGTGACGATGATTCCCGAGTAATTGGAACTCGACCAAATGTCTGTTAATATTCGATAAACTGATTATTTACGCCCAACAAGCCACATGGCTCGTTGCGCGTAATACTCATGTGAGTTGCATTAATAATTCATCGCACTAATTTTTCAACCAAATTTTAATTACTGTGATGGCATTTATATTTCAATTGCACTTTTTTTATCCGAAATAATAGTCTCACCGTCCTTAAAAATTACGAAATTCCACACAACCCGAAAAAACTTGAAAAATGAGCGAAATAAAAGTAAAAATGTTGTAAAGTAATTTGCACATGGCTTCCTCATTCATTACAATTTTGCGCACAGCTGTCTCTATGAGATAGTTCGTTGACGAATTTTGACTTCCTCGCAGAGGAAGGTGTGCGCAAAGTTGTAATAAATTATGAAGCCATGTGCAAATTACTTTGTACCTTTTTTGTAACATTAAAAAATGTCTGCTATAAAATTGAAACGGTCAAAAATTTACGCCAAATTTATTATAGAAAATGGAGAACTGAAATTTGCGTAATTGGTCGTTTTCTGATTGTCTAATGTATTTTTTCCGGGTCACGACGAATCTCCGCATTATTTTACTCCTAAAGTGACGTTTCGTGCATAAACTCGTGTCGGACGAAACATAAAAATATTCCGAAAAATTCGAAAATTTCCAAATCTCATAAAATTCAAACGACAGATCCATTTTTGCCAAATGTAATACCACATGTTGTACAATGTTAATGCATGTCCGTGTCAAATTTCGATACCCCCATGTTTACTCGAGTTAGACTGTTTTTAGTAATTTTTCATAAAACTCAAAATCTCGGCCAATTGCAATACCAAAAGTCTGATCATAGTATTACATTTGTTTGCAGACTTAGCACGATAGCTGAAAATGTCCACTAGTTTCCATATAGCACGCAATATTTTGAAAGATTCTATCAGAATATTCCAATAGAAGGTTTCACAAGCATTTTAGAAACGTACTTAATCTTTCAACACTTGTTAAACACTTTGATACATTTTTAAAAATATTTGTAATTTCATGTTTCACCGAAACATTCCCGGCAAAAAATGATCATATCTGATCATATATGCCCATATCTGTATCGTCGTATGCCCGTATCTGTATGTTCGGGCAGGCACTGCGTCGGCGATATCATCGAGATCGTCTTCATCCTCTATCTGCTCTGTCGTCGATCCTTCGTTGTTTTCCGTGACGTTCTTCACCATCTCTTCATCTGTGGGTGCATCGTATCCCAAATCAGCTTTATCGCACTGTTCCCACGATGTAATTTCCGATTCGCTAATGCCTTCTACTCCGACGATATCTTGAAGAGCAGCGACGATGCTGAGAGAAAACGAAGGATTTTCGGAGACCTCTAATTCATCTTGTTGAAGCACAGCTCCTTCCTCTTGTTGAATTATTTTTCTGAATGAACGCGCGATGTTCTCATTTCTTACACCTGCCCAAGCGCGAGCAATCGCGTAAATTGCGTCTTTAATATTCAAGGATTTCCAAAATTTCATCAAGTCATGTTCGTCGATCAAATTAATCATGAGGTCTTTTCTGTACAGTCGTTTCATGGTCTCAATAACGCCTTGGTCCATCGGTTGAGTAATCGAAGTGACGTTAGGTGGCAAAAACATAGCGAAAAAATTGCCGTCTTCTGATTTAAGAACTGTCTCCTTCGGATGAGATGGTGCGTTATCAAGAAGGAGGAGGGCTTTAACAGGCTGGTTTGTTTCGAGAACAAAAGCTCGGACTTCTGGGACAAAGTGCTTAAAAAACCAATCTTCGAAGATTTCACGTGACATCCAAGCCGAGCTTTGATGATAATAATGGACTGGCAGTGTGAGGATGTCGACATGTTTGAAAGCTCACGGATTCTTCGATTTGCCCACAACAGCTAGCTTTAATTTATGCTCTCCGGATGCATTGGCCCCACACAGTACTGTGATCCTATCTTTATTCGTTTTGTAGCCAGGCGCGCTTTTTTCATTACCGCCGGCTAACGTTCTCGTAGGCATGACCCTCCAGTACAACCCGGTCTCATCGGCATTGTATATTTGACTAGGAAGCAGACCCTGCTTTTCGATAACACCTTTAAGCTGCGCACAGAAGTCAGCAACGGCAGCGGAATCAGCACTTAATTTTTCACCTTGAATCGCTAGCTCTCGTATTCCGTGTCGTTGTTTAAATCGACTGAGCCAACCACTGGACGCGTTGAACTTTCCCGGAAACTTGAGCAATTCATAAAAACGTTGAGCTTTACTCGCACACATATGGCCTGATATCGGTACACCTTCTGCACGTTTCTGAAGGAACCACTTCGCCATCAAATCGTCAAGTTCGCGGAAAGTTGAGCCTTTCACTGTTTTTCGTCCCGCAATAAACGACGAACTGTCAGCAGTCGAAATAAACTTTTCGATTTTTTCTCGATTTTTAATGAGATCTCGCACCGTTTGGTCACCAAGATATGCTCTCTGGCAAGACAAGACATTTTCGCACCTTTATCGTATTGCTCCAAGATTAGTATCCAGAATTAAAATCTAAAATTCTTAAAATAATAAATCTTATATATTAAAAACCTTCTTACTTGGTGCGGAGATCCCTCGATGAAGCTGCATCATCCTCCGGCACGGATGTGCCTCCGACGGCGATGACGCCTGGTATAGCGGCTTCCGCGCAGCGATACCTGAAATCAGAAAATAAAATATTAATTGAGATATGCTTCTCATATCCCGTGCTTGAGCCAGCCCTGAGCAGCGCGACACGGGGCACCAGTAGTACCTCCACTCGGCACGCCGATGCTAGAAAGATCTAGAACGTTCGAAAGCGTTACCCCACGCGAGCGCCCCCGGCATGCGCCGATAGCACGCTGTCGTGGGGGGCCCCGCTAGTAGGAAATCGCCTTCGGTAGGGAGAGCGAGAGTGCCGGGCGCAAAGCCGGTGGACAATATATAAGGCCGTGCACAGCACCAGAAAAGCATCATTTCTCGACGGCGACGAAGAGAAAGTAATTCAGAACCCCCCCTTCCTACAGGTCCAGGTAGCTTGTGGTGACGCAAGCATATTCTGAGTACCAACCGGTAGGCTAGGAGTAACCGGTGATGACGCTGGCCATCTTAGCTTTCTCTTCCCCGGGGCTCAATTCTCGAGTTCGCTCGAGATTCGTTTCATTCGAGATTCCCCAGATTTTCGAACGAAACTGCTTGACAGGCATTCTCGAAATCTCACCGGCATCTCACGATCGAGATTTTTCGAGCGAAAAGTACGAGTGGTCTTTAGCGTTCGAGATTGGAATCTCGTATGCAAGATCATAGGGAAAAGTAACAATTTTAGAGTTTGAGGTTATATTTGTGTTGTTATGTAGAGGGGAATAATATCACGAGACGTTATAGCGTTTCGACGTCAAGGGCTCAATTCTCGAGTTCGCTCGAGATTCGTTTCATTCGAGATTCCCCAGATTTTCGAACGAAACTGCTTGACAGGCATTCTCGAAATCTTACCGGCATCTCACGATCGAGATTTTTCGAGCGAAAAGTACGAGTGGTCTTTAGCGTTCGAGATTGGAATCTCGTATGCAAGATCATAGGGAAAAGTGACAATTTTAGAGTTTGAGGTTATATTTGTGTTGTTATGTAGAGGGGAATAATATCACGAGACGTTATAGCGTTTCGACGTCAAGTCCTTAAAAAAATGTGTATTTCGCGACTCATTAAACATTTCAATCAGGACCAGTTTAAGTGAAAGAACGGTATGTACTTATTTGAAATAATTCATAATATAATAGAAAATATGGGCTCAAATTAACGAAGTACATAACAATAATAAAATACTCCGCAATATCAATTGACATACGTGCATGTATTTTTGTTGCAGACCGTCGTGATGAATAATAATAATTTCTTCGTGTGGAACTTAATTAATGAAGTTGAACTACACGATGAACGAGAAAATAGAATTTTTTATGAAAGATTGAATCCGTTTGAGTTGCCAGATCGACAGTTCCTTAAGTTGTTTCGTTTAAATAAACAAACAACAGAAGAACTGATCGGTCTGATGAACGAACATATACCTGATGCAACACGGACATCAGCATTAGATGTAACAACAAAGGTAAATTTGCCCAGTTTTCGATGTTATCTTTCAGCACTTGAATAATTTCTGTTTATTTCAATGTGTAGACACTGACAGCCCTCAAATTCTTCAGCACTGGAAGTTATCAATCAGATATTGGGCATAATTTATATGCTCCAATGAACCAGTCTTCCGTAAGCAGAAGCATAAAACAGGTTATCGACGTTTTAAACAGACGAGAAATTATGGATCGGTGGATTCGGTTTCCTAGAAACATACAGGAAATGCACCAAATCCGTGACAGGTGGGAAATACGTTTTATAGGAAACAATTACTAATCTAGTTCACTATGCTACAAAAATGTTAATTGATTGTAGGTTTTGGGAAAAATACAAATTTCCAAACATTGTGGGCTGTATTGACTGCACTCACGTGGCTATATTTCCACCTCCAGGAAACAATCCGGATTATCCGGAGCATTTATATGTTAATAGAAAAGGATATCATTCTATTAATGTTCAGCTGGTATAGTTCAAATATTTTATTACACTGCACTGTAATATGTAACATTCTTAGAGGTGACTCCTAAACAAAACAAACGCATTCATTAAGTGTACTATTTCAGATTTGCGATGCTGACTATAGGATTATAAATGTCAATGCCAGATATCCGGGAAGTACCTATGACAGTTTTATCTGGAATCATTGTGACGTGTTACCCATCATGCGAGGAAATTATCAAAGGAACCGAACATTGTTTCTCGTAGGTAAGAAATTCAGTAAGTTATGTTATGTAAAATTCATAAATCAGTTGAAATTCCATGTTTTATAGGTGACTCTGGTTACGCGTTGAGGCCGTGGTTAATGACACCAGTGCTGCATGCTCTTGAAGGATCTCCAGAGGAATATTTCAGCAAACGATTCACGACAGTTAGATCACTTATTGAAAGAGTGAATGGAATTTAAAAAATGAGATTCCGGTGTTTGCTGAAACACAGGGTTCTTCATTATAGCCCGCTGGTTTCTTCGAAAATAATAAATGCGTGCTGTGTATTACACAACATGTGTATCGAATACAACGTGCCGGAGCCTGAAGCTGAAGAGCAGGATGCTCACATAGATTTCGGCCTAGCACTCCCTGAAGAAAACTTGCCAGAAAATATCCACAATAATCTTGATCTTCAGGCCGGGAGACAAATGCGGAACAGACTTGTTCAATATTTGTGGAATCGACGACATGTGCGTGTGTAAGGTTCGTATAAACCACGTTAAAAATAGCATGAACTGTTATATTTTATTCGTTCGATAGTCATATTGTCCATAATGTTGAAAATTATTATAATATTGCATTCTTTTGTTCCAAGTCTTCATATATAAAAATTACATATAATAATAATGTTAATAAATGGTCTATTGAATTTTTCGAAAACAGTTCAATTTTTTGGCAGAGAGGCCGCTATTCGTGCTACACTATCGGCCAGATTTTTGATAATGTCCCCTTGTTGTTGCAAAAGAGCTATCTTCTGATTATAATATCTCTCTCGATTGGCACAATCTCGACTAGAGATTTCCGACATCGCGCTCCCAATGAGTA
This sequence comes from Stenichneumon culpator, assembly GCA_964017025.1. Lineage (NCBI taxonomy): Eukaryota > Metazoa > Arthropoda > Insecta > Hymenoptera > Ichneumonidae > Stenichneumon > Stenichneumon culpator. Next base: position 28,436 of record CAXHKB010000015.1, on the reverse strand, counting down.
GAGACTTATCAAGTCTGGTTGATGATGAAAGTCGTCTTCTTTTGTTTGTTGTTCCAATAGGCGACTTTTCGAAGTCACGACTGCGCTTGGTATCCGATTGCTGCATTATAGACGAGCTTGAGATTTTCGCTGAAGAAGTAGTAGGATGCTGCACATCTAATTCTCCCCGTAATTCTTTCTTCAGTGCCTTGGAAAAAATGAAAACATCTTCGTCTAGGCACTCCACTTCTTCCGTGTCTCCAAAATCCTGTAACACAACAAACATATTTTAAAGGTAATGTCATTTAATCTCTTACACACATTTGAAATAATTTTTCTTGTATTGTTGAACTTACGAACTCAAGTCCTATTTCAGGAACGTTACAGTGCCCTGTGATACTCCCTTGCGGTACGTGAGCTATCACAGACTCGTCGAATTTAGATAAAACTTCTTCGCACGGTGGTCCTCCTCCAGTTTGACGTCGATAACGTCCAATATCGGCAGCTTTTTTTTTGCGTTGGACCTCATGTCTTGGTAACACTAAATAGTTAAATATACACATTATTTTTCGAGTACTGATCGGAATTATGAATTTCCAAATCACGAAACCGCAGATGTAATATTCGATTTTTATTTATATAGAGTAATGAAGATTTTATATGTTGGTCATTTGTCAATAAATTGTAAAATTTATATATATATATATATATTTAAGTGCTGAAAATAAACATTTGTCGAATATAAATAAGTGTTGTACAAGGAAAATACTTACTTTACGCCATTTCATCCAGGTTTTCACTCCTCCTTGTACTTTATTCAATTCGTTGCTGATCATAATCCAAAGTTGCTGCGAATCTTTTTTTGTAAAATCACTTGTGAATTTTCCGGCAATCAATTTAGGGTTGCTATTCACTAAAGCAACGAGACGTTGTTTCTGCTCTTCACTAACATATTGTCCTGCTGTACGTTCCATGGTATAGCGCGGATAAAATTTCAGTGTTCACGCGGCGGTAGTCGAAACAGAAATGCCTTTGCTTTTTCATTTTCACGCTACTACTTGTTTGAACCGATGTATTAAAAAAGGGGTTGTGACAACACGTGTTTTTTACTACGCAGGTTTTGCTGAGCTATCTACGGAACCTCTATCAAAATTTTTTTCATAAATATACAGGGGTTCAGGTACGTCCAAGAAAATGCTTCGTGCGTTTATGGTCGGACGATTCATGCCGATAAATCTGCAAGACACGTGTTGTGTGTATCGGCAATTGTTCCGACGAACCCTTGACGAACAGACTTTTTTTCCATTTTACAACATAGACATCGATTATCGAACCGTTATAAACCATTCAGGGAAAATGGTTGATGTTTTAAAGTTATACTATGGACTTTTTAGTTCAAATAATTTTTCAATACTGAGAGCATCGACGGAGACAAACACACAATAAACACATTTGTAATGTATTATAATCTGATTAAACGAAAAATCAGCAATAACATGACGTTTCTTTTTAAGTATCATACACCAAACATGTGACCGACTTTCAAGATAAAAAACGTGAATAGTACTGAAGCGTCTCATCTCTTAGTCAACAGTCAATATAACTAATAGGATTCTTCTGCTTTGAAGCCTCCGCGTTTTTTTAAACAGCTATCTTTCTATTAGATTAACCTGTTGATTGGCTTAGCAGTGAACAGAGCGACTTGGCAATACTGCATACAAGTCGCATACGAGATGTCGTTCGAAAACCATGTCGAGCGAACTCAGGAATAGCAGTTTTTCGTTTCGTTCGACACGACTATTCGAACATCTCGAGCGATCGAGCGAATCTCGAGCGAACTCGAGAATCGGGCCCCTGTAGCTAAAAAAGAGTAGTCGGGTAACCCGACAGAACCAACCCAGAAGCGAATACCGGTGAGGGTGGTGGTGACGTCACACTCACCGGCCTCTCGTGGAAGCAGAAGTTTTTGTCGAGATCCCGCCCTGAGAGTTGTACTTATGGTGTGAATCGCGGGTCTGCAAACGTAGAAGTATAAAAAACGGGTAAGTGCGTACGCTACGACAAAGACACCGGAAAGGGGCCGGTATAAATAGGAGCGCCCCGTGCAATTTGTCTTACTGGAAGAAATGATACACGCCAGATTCAGCTCCAATTTAGAATTTGATTAAAGAACCCGATTAGACATAACATTTAGTCACTAAATCAAAAACATTAAAAAGCGATTTGCTTGTTTGGATGATTAAAAAACACCAAAGACACTGGTTTAATTTCGGAAAGAAACGCTCTGTCTCTCCCTCGTTAAATAAAACGACGCTGAGAATAATTTTCTGCACTAAAAGAATTATTCTTCTTGTACCGCATCTTTCTCCAATTTTGAATAAGTACTTTGTTTCTCTTTTAACCGCTTGCCTATCAATAATTCTCGCTCGTCCCGAACCCAACGTCGTTACACAATATTTTATTTATTGTTATAAAAACTTACATAAGTCCTCGGACAATGTTCCACCACATGGACTGCCTCGGAGAGCTCCTTTACCTTCGCCCGATCAACCACCGGAGTGGTACGGTGACAGCCGCCACAGCTACTGGCAAATCAGAAACATATTAAAAAACATAAATTAATCTCGATAATTAATCCTACACTCGCCAAACAGGTGAGATCCTTGGATTAAAATTAAACACTTACCCGTGTACATTGTTATCTCTGGGGAAGTGTGCACATGTTGCGCTGAGCTTTTTCGAAATAAATTAAGATATCACTCGTGAATACTTCACTTTTTGCAAAATCCATAATGATGTCTCTTCGCTGGTAAGCGAGCGTACTGTACCGCTTGGTACATACACTCTGCAAATTCATCGCTGTTAAGCGACGTGCTATGTTGCTAGGTTTGCTCACACTGAAACTCATCACTGCTAAGCATCCAGGCCTCTCTCCACTGTACAGCCACCATTTCTGTGTTAGTGGACGACTCCCAGTCTAAAATTCACACACGTATAACCGGGTTTTTAAAGCGAAAATTCAATTTTTCAACTCCCCCGCGTATAAACGTAAAATAACGGATTGAAACGAGAACCCGTAAAATCATCTCATTCCACAGCATTCTTTTATCTCCCACTGGGAAGGCCTTAAGCCCAATAACGTCTTCCCACCTTGTCGACTTCTACGTCCGTGAGTCAGGTTTTGACAACTTTTTCAAAAATGTCAAAATTGCATGAAATCTCGAACCGAGCCTCAATCTTCATGAAAATTGGATCGAATGAAGAGACGTAACCACTGTACTAGTATACAAACTTTCAACCCGCTATCTCAAATCGTTTCCGAACTAAGGCGACAGCTCAATTACTGAACACCTAAGCTCCGCATGGCATTGACAATGAAAGAACGTTGTTAAAAGTAGCGGAGGTATTTAAATAACTGGTATTGCAGACAAGTTTAGAGTCTTAATTAACACAAATAAGTATTATTTTATTTTTTTGAAATGCGACGACGATTTCCACGACGCTGTCAACGAAAAATTCAATAGTGGTAGTTTCAAAGTGTAACCAATTATGGCCTCATCCGTTTGAAACCGTACTTTGAGCTCATCCGATTAGTGGTTGTGCGGTGATTTCCACTGTAAAAATAACGGGCTCGCAAAATCTCTTAACATTTCTCGGACTGTGGCTTGGATGGTAGTTTTCGATGATAAAACCACCGTGTTGCAAGCTTACTCGAATTCGATCCGACGCTGGTTCGTGCGGTAGTCTGTTTATTTACAAAACCATTATTACATTAATGCCAGCTGACATGATCGTGGACTTTTTTTTTAACTGGGATGAGATTAACTTCAATCCAAATATCCTCTGGACGAGTTTCGACTTAAAAGATTCGACACGTTCGATGGATGGAATATTCAAACTCCAGGAATCAGACGGGCGATTGGCACATGTTGCAAATCGCCCATATCAGCCCTAATTAGCCTATACACACGTGGTACTACGTGTGACAGACGATATCAGGCATGTTAACAGCTCTTGCCATCCATCGCAGTCACCCTCCTTCATTGTCACCAGGCTCCGTACAGCCTGACTGGAAAGTCGCGAGGTCATGTCACTTGTGAACTCCAAAGAGGGAAAAAGTCAACAGTATGACGGACCCTACCGTATTGCAAATGTATACAGACAGTTGCGGAAGAGCTAAAGTAACACAGAATATCCAGTCTGAATATACAATGGTGTGTAGCGGTATATTACGATGCCCTAGACCGAGAGTTGGTGGATATTTGCGTTATAGTTATGCTATTAGTCTGCTGCCTTGTATTAATACTATAATGGTACAATAGTTCATTCGACGTTTACCTCCAATAGTGGTGCCCGTGTAAGGTGGGCATACAAATTACGAAACACACGGATTCGGTGTCTTTAACTTCGCACGACGCGATTTATGTCGAAATAGTCGGAATAGTTTGGGGATTGCCGATTTCAAGCCAATGTTCGACCGAATATCGTGTCGCGAAACATTGGTCTACCGATGTGACATCAACATTCGACTATCAATCATGTTTCGCCGCTAGATGGTGTTAACCAAAGTTGTTTGTCGCAAGCGAAAGTGTACCCGAGCGTCAATATAAGAGCAAGCAAAATTACACCTTTTTTTAACTTTTGCAAAGTATGCGTATTATTTTTGGGTTTCGTACTCGATGGTCAATAAATGCATTGACATACCAATATACAATATGTATTGCCAATACATTGACTAAGGTATGATCGCTTCGAGAGTTCCCGCAGGAGAAAATGTCTAAAATAACATCTCTTGCAGACATGCGAAGCATAAAAAAAGGGATATTCCAACTTTTACAATATAAAAAGTATTGCTTTAAAACCACTCTCGCCTACATATGTAACCTATAGAGAGCCGACATTGACAACCAATTATCGGCCGATCCTCTTGATCGATATTCGGGCCAATGTTGGGTGCTACTATTTACAAGTACTTATCATACAAGGCTCCCTCGATGATTGAGCCAAGCTCGCATGCCAATGTTGGCAACATCCGCACTAAGTTTCGGCCAACCAATGGCCATATCCAATCACCCTACATGGGTTTTCGTACCTGTAAAGTATGGCGAAAGTATCGATTTTTGGTATCATGTGCACAAAAAGTCCCACTTCTCCTGGTTTTAACGCATGGCGAAAGTGACGTTTTTTTAGTAAGACGAGTGAGAAAAATACTGCGCATGCGCACATCACACTAGTTACTTTTTTACACACTTTAAAAAAACTGTAGCTACTTTTTTGCACACTTTTTTACACTCTAGTCATTTTTTCTCACGTTTTCGCTAGGCTACGGTCACAAAAGTTGGGACTTTTTGTACACTTGTTACAAAAAGTGACTTTTTAACTCTTAACAGATACGAAAAACTTTAATTTTCGGGCATTTTTGAAAAAACAGTACTCAGAAAAAAAATCGAAGTTTGTCCCACTGACTAATCAGCTGAAGCGTGCCAGCTGAGGGACCCTTCGTTTCATGACACGTGATCAGATTCCATCAACCCGCATCCCGTCCCCATTCCGTCGCCATCCACGACGCTAATTTAATTTTTCCCCATGAGTGACGTCATACCGGAAATATGTAACATCGGATTTTGCATCGGCATTGATAGCCCTCATTCTTAACCTCACCCTCTGTAATACAGGGGCAGCGCGGGTTGACCGCCATGATCGCAGAATCTGTCAGATAACAGATGCTGCGCTCCCGTCCAATGTTGCCAGACTGCCGCATGGCCATATCGAGCGTCTCAGCGTGGCAAGATCGTTCGTTCTGATTGGCCCGTTCATTCAAATTTAGAATAATTATTTCTAATTAACTATTGCGAGTTTTATTAGTGGCGCATGCTCTCAACAGAGGGTGATAGCCAAGAAGGAGAAGAAGAAGAAGAGTTGGGAATAAAGTTTTGGTAAATGGTATATACCGTTCAAATTGCTTATTAACAGACCGTGATTGAAATTACACTATCAGTATAAATGAGAAATATGCACAATCAATACTGGGATATTGCAATCTAATGGGAAACTTTCTTACACATTACCAATTTCATTGACATTACAACCAAAACTGATGACTAAGTTAAGAAAAAGCTCACACTGTCAAAAAGTAATTTGAGACTCACCGCATAATTATCTACGAAAGCGGCTGTAAGCATGTTATGTAAACGTCGTAGAGTCTCATTAGATTATTGTAATGTTATTATTTTATACTCCAATAACAGCACCTGACCATAACCAAAGTTACATTAACATTGTTGCCTGCATGTGACGTAACAGTTACGTAACAGTTTACCAATATTAATATATATTGTAACAGGAGCAAAGCTCTTTACAATAATTTTCTCCGTATTCGCGCGCTTCCTAAAAAGAGACGGGCCCTCGAACGGAAGGATCCGTGGACTCGAGCGTCTAGGAATTATTGATGGTGTGTCAGAGACGGTTTTTATGTTTAATAATGCATTTATTGAAGAAATGACAGGCTTTCATAGGGTTCAACCCTTTTTCTGTTTCGTGTTAATCGGTCTATGTGATCTATTAATATGCGAAATAGTTACATAAATCAGTCTTGTCGGTAATACATTAAGTAAAAAGCGATTATTAATGCACTGGAATACTGGAATTTGTCTCCGAATTTATTTCATCTTATTAATCTTTTGACGTCGTGATGGTTTAATCGACAGTCTTTATTCGTGTGGGAACCGCACTACGCATACGAGGGCAGCTTCTCGGTCGTCGCGAAGTCCAGCTGGCCGCCGTGCTCGGCTATCTCGCTGTGACGTCACGGCACGTTGATCGACGGTGACAGCACGCTCACCTCGCGATTTGCAATTGGTGATTATTCGCTAATCGGACGCTTTTACCTTGTTCTGACGGTATGGGTGCCTTCAGGGGAAGTGAACTAAACCCTGGATGTGCCTTTTCCGGGTCCTTGGTGTCGTAAAATGATTCCTTGGCACTTGTGACTTTTCTGACGGGTCACTTTGGTCACTTTACCGATTTGCTCCAATCGTTGCACCGGTTGCACTTTTGTGGATGATTTTGTTCACCAGCTGTCTTATGACATTACGAATAGACACTACTTGTTTCTAAGTCTCGTTCGGTCCGACAATTTATAAGTCCGAATCGCACGATTTTATAAGTTCTTTTTGGCACAATTGTTATAAGTTCACTCGACGCGACAATTTATAAGTTCACTCGGCACGAAAATTTAAAGTCCTTTTTCGGCACGAATTTTACAAGTCCAAATTGTCACCAATTTTATAAGTTCACTGGGCCCGAAAATGTATAAGTCCAATATCGGCACAAAATTTATAAGTCTCACTCGACGCAAATTTTTATAAGCCCGAACTTGGCACAAAAATTTATAAGTCCAAGATCGGCACAAAATTTATAAGTCCACTTTACACAAAATTTTATAAGTCCAATTTGGCACTACTTTCACTTTAATTCACTTTTATTCACTTTTACTTTTCACTTTTATTCCTTGAAGAGCTGGCCGATGGTAAAGTAGATCCGATGAACTGATGATTGACTGTCGAAATCGCCGTCTTTTATACCCCGATTTTGGACTTCCACTCCGTCGGTTCTGCAGGAATTTGGCGGACTCGCGTCTGCGTGCGGTCGTCTGATGATTAATTTTCTTATTGGCTGAAGGCTTGCTCTTCCTCTGCCCTCCAATCCCGGGTCGGTATTATAGTGACGATCATCCGGTCTTCTCCGCTGAGCAAATGGTGTGCTCGGTCAGTGCCGTGTGCAAAGTGTAGTGTCGTCATTTATGTTCAATCGGCGAGGCCGATTTTCCCTCGCTTTCACCTTTCTTCGACCTTGAGTGTGCTTTCGCCGCAAGCCCGCTCGGCAGCGCCGCTCTGCTTCCGATCTTTCGTTCTTACATGTTTCTACGCATGCGCGGCGTTGGTTATCGATAGAGCCGCCGCTCGATCCCGTCGGATGGCGCCACTTACACATCGCGCTATATCACTTAATGCCAATAATATCGGGTTTGGCTCGGCCTCAGGTGGTCGCCGATAGCCAAACAGTTACAATATATATTGTAACTTTACTCGCTTTTTTGACCGTCGCGAAATATTCTCGACGGGGTAAAGTTTAAATGTCTAGTCGACTTCTTTTCTATTTTTATCATGAATTTCCCCGTTTACTGGATGGTTCGGATTCGGGTGCTGGACGGGACGGTGTAGGTTAGGGAAAAGAAGGGGTTATTTAGGTTTTGGACATGGCCTCAGGCAAGCTACTTTATGTCACTCACATTCCGAAAGGAATCAAGTGAATAGACCCTTCATCACAGGCCAAGGATAAGGGTCTTGATATCTCAGTGGTGATGATATGGGAGCCTGCCTAGCTTACAAGGAATTAAGGAGACGTTTCGCGCCGCTCGCCTTAATCCTCTCGCCTACACAGGCTTCCGTCGCCTTCCCGGTTGAACGGTCGGAAGGACCGGGAGGAGAAAATTATTTCTAATTTAAAAAGATTGTCGCTAAATTCGCACAACGCGCTCGATGCTCGTTGTACGGAGCTTTACACTCAACTTGCAAAATTCTTATTTATCTCTTTTTAGTTATATTTGTTCCATTTTCCACCGTATACCCTGTCAGGTTTTTACGGAACCCCAGCCCAATTCCCCCCTATCACTCCCTACCCGCACTCAGCTAAGCTACCTACCTTCCAGTGCGTCCGTAGCCGACTTAGCTACACTGTACCGCATTTGCCGAGGACACGGGGAAAGTACGGAAAACCCGTGCCGATACAGACGGCCCTATTCGACTGAGCCACTGGTATTTTTGCACTTGAGTAGAGTGCAGAAACACCAAAGTCCTAGAAGAAAGCGCTCCCCGCTCAACGGTCGATGCGCCAGCTAGCGCACGGCTAAGCGGTCACCCATCGAAGTACTGACCGCGAACGAATCAGCTTGACTTGGGGGACCACCAGAGCCGTGCGCCAACCGCGCATCCACCGCTGTCGGTATCTCTTTTTAGTTTTTTAATCTCTTTTAATTAAGTAAGTTGATTTATCCGGTAAATTTTTATGTCTTTAATTAATTTATTGCTCCTGACACCCTATTCCCTGAGCTGGGGGGGGGGGGGGGGGGAGCAGCGCACCCGGTGTAAGCACCAGATGCCTGTCCGGCACCATGCGGGTCTCTGGGATCGAAAGATCTCCACGATTCCCTTACGAGTACCTGACTTGGAATCTGGCACTCCCACACGCACTCACGTACGTGTGTCAAACCTAATGCACTGTTCCGTAGAAGCGTGCTGCCTCAGGTTGCAATTAACCCAAGACAGTGCTCGCGGATACGTCTTTAATATTCTCCACCTCAGGACGCAATTGCACAAAGATCAAAGAATAATTAAAGGGCCCTAATCAGATGTAATTCCTTCTCTAGTCACTCTCTATGCTAACAGTACAGGAGTACTGGGCTTTAGCGCAAATAACGACGTATGAACGGTCTTTGCGTATTGGTAAGAATGCCTCGAGTCGCTTGCGCTCGCCGCTTATAAAGCATTTTTGACGTTCGAGGAGAAGGGTTGAAAAATTGGGTGGTGAGAACAATGTCACACGATGTCACATGTGGTCTTATATAAGGTGCCCTCGACGTGGGAGGAAAGAATCGTCGAGTAGGGATAAAATTACGCGATGTCACCTGACTCTTATATAACGGACCTTGGGTGGAGGAAAAAAACTCCAGAGTAGGGATGAAATCGTGCCATGTCCAGCGCATAGGGGATTGGTCAAATTTTATCTTCTTCGTTAATTTTACTTGTTGCATTCTTTCAGCAACAATAGTTAACTGAGATTGATCCCCTCGAGGCATTTATGGTATTTTTTTTTTATTTATTAATTTATTCATTTCGGGTGATGGCTGATCTAGAGCGGCGGAGCAGACGCGTTAAGCTAGCCTGTTTAGAATCAGCTAATCACTGATTTATCTCCTTGTTAATTACCTTTTTAACGGTACATTCTTCAGACAGTAAACACTATCGCGCGTGCCAGAATACCGCAGACGGTGTATACTATTGCAGTGATCATTTTTGCCAGTCTTTCTTTTTGTCTTCTTCAGTCGTGAGGGATAAGGGATTTACCAGATAAATCCCAGGTTATCTTTTCGGTGAAACTTTATCGCGTAGTGAAGGCTTAGGCACGAGATCGGGTGGATCTCTATTTTACCTACGCCGGTATTTACCCGTGCGTACGGACCGGTGTGCCGCGCTGGTATGGTAGCACTCAGTCCGCCCGGTGCTGCCATGCGGAGAGAGACGGTGAGACCTCCCGCTAGGCTATTGATTTCCGTGCTGTGGATCTCTCCAGCAGTTACCCGTGAGAGGGTATACGCACTTGACGCGTGGGAGGAGCCTTGCCTCGGCCGCCGTTCCGTTACAATATATGAAATGTTAAAAAATATTTCACAATATTTTATAACTGTGTTTCAGAAATATTTCATAACATTTGAAACATTTAAAATGTTTCCAAAATTATTTCTAATTCGTGCTATATGGGAATGATACATTACATTTTAGTTCCATGTTATGTTCTGCAAAAAAGATGATAACTGGTAAGTTACGTTGACATTTTTGCAAGCAGGTTACATAACAGTTACACGAATTTTGGTTCACAAGTGTTAAGACATACCGATATGTAACAGTGACATTAATTGCATATAACACTGGGATTAATAACATGTAACTTTCATGTTATATTGCCTCAAAAAATGTGTTCACTGGGCGGTATACAGAAACGGACTAGATGTATTTTAATTTGATAAATTATTCATCAGTATCGGAAACAAGCAATTCAACAAAAGTGGAAAGGATGGTAAATAATCAACAGAACGTGTATACTGGAAACACCGTTGATATAATTTGGACTTTGTATTTTTATAATTATCAGCATAGAGTTTATTTTTTTTTGTCGCGCAGTAAAAAAAAGTCTAGTCAGAGTTGTAAAACTCTGTATGTAATTAACAGCATGGTGTGAAATTCAGTGTTTCGAAGTGGACAATAAATCAGCACCGATTTATAATACATATTACAGGGCGATCACATCGGACGTTTCTGGCAATTCATATCACAAACGTCACTTAAGGTAGTATGAGCACGAGCCTCCCTATTAGAAAAAAATCTGATTTTTTTATATGTTGTAGTCCGAGTATACAATATAACGTCTACGAAATTTGCAAACAGGCTACCGACTAATTGCAATAACAATTAATTTGTGAAATCATGATATTTAGCCCACACCATATACATCATCTATGCCCACAGAACTTTATGACCGGAATGTGGAACCTTCGCGATTAGATACGCCAAAAAAAAGTGCTAAATGTCGGGGAAACCATCACGGTTACGTACGTCCTATAAAAAATACAAGTCACGGAATGTTTTAAATAGAAATCATCGAATAAATGAACTGATTTCGCGTGCGTCGACCATCTTCTGCTACCATAATCGGGATGGTGTAGGTTTGGCAACGATCGTAACGAAGTTCTATTTCTCTAAATAATAATTTCGCCCCGTTATAATTTGTGAATTATAGACCGCTAATTAATCAATCATATGAAGTAAATGCTCACTAGACAGATTTTTTTTATATTTACGTTTGAGAACACTTGTTACGTTTTTTTTCTGTTCATTATCCCCATTCAATTTTTGGATTTTCGGTGATATTGTAATTAGGGAAAATGTGGGAAGTAGGGATTGCAGAAATGATAAGTCGTGATATAAAATAAAAAATTAATCATATATAACCTTTTTAATTACGTATTCATATATATTATTTATTACATGTAAACTTTGGCAACATCTTAATATCTTGATAGCTTAAGATCACATCAGAAGCTTATGCAACATATATACTTATTATGATTATCAACGAATTATTTTTTCGACGATGCGATTAAACTTCTTCTGACGAGTCTGAGTTTGCAGCACGAGCCGAACGCGAGTGCTAAAATCACGCGTGTCAGAAGAAGTTTTATCACACGTGTATCGTACGAAATTTTATTTCACTCGGTGGGAAAATAACGGTTTTTTCGCACGCTTCGTGTGCGAAAATCGCAATTTTCACACCTTGTGAAATAAAATTTTGTTCGATACTCGTGCGAAAAACGTTTTCCGAACTCGTGTGATTGCAACACTCGCCTTCGGCTCGTGCTGCAAACTCACACTTGTCACAAAAAGTTTTTTCGCACTCGTATCGAAATGTACTATCCACTATTTAGCAAACCAGATAACCATCAAATCATCACCTGAATCCATTGTGAGCGACTAGAATGACACCATTTCCGATAGTGCGTAGGTACTCGATAAAATTCTTGAGTGCCATTTGAGGCGGTGTAGTTTGAACTCGTGTCTCATTCAGAAACATCTCGCCCCCGCAGACTTGGAGCCCTGTCACTGCTGCTACCCTGCTTGATATACCTTTAGAAGGTACTATATACACATTGAATACTTCATCGCGATGAACAGCTGCTATCTGGCATATCTCTGCCGTATTTGAAAGTCCCGACGTCTTCAAATCAAAGATTACAATAGCGTTCTCGGAAACATTCGTCTCTTGCTGCAAAGTATCGCCTGCAATAAAATATTCATTTCCAGTAGATCATTTTAAGTATACTTTACACCATGGCAAGTAATACATACACGAAACAAAAGGCTCGTCGATAAGTTCGGAGACACAAGCCAATCCGCTCTCGGTTTCATATGTGATGCCTTCGCGACGTTGCGTCGAGGTTCCCTTCGACGATCGCTCGTTCTTTTGGAACAGTCTTCGCTTCTTCATTTCCACGGTCCTCGATTTTTCAATTTTCGATCTTCGAGCCTGTTCTTTTCTGAGTCGGAACTAGTTAGTTACGGTACCCGGCGATAGCTCTAATATTTTGTTGACTTGCTCGATGTAAGTGACACCAATGTTTTTTTGAGAAACCGATGCCGCCACTCGAAAATTGAGGGATTCCGATCAGGCGTAGAACTTTGATTTTGGAGCTTTGCTGGCTACGGTGTTGTTGAAGGATTCGTTTGCCTGGTTCAAGCACATGGTGCCAATTTATGTGAGTTTTGGGCGAAACGCGCAAATATTGCGGTTAACGACTCACGGAGTCCGGGATCATTCAGTGACCGACCTTTTGGAAGCCCTTTATGTTTATAGTTGTGTCCCAAGGTCTTGTAACCGCACCAATCTTCGCAGTTATCGTGTTCTCCAAATGCATCAAACACTATATTTTTTACAGATAGAGTTACGGCTATTGGATTGCCTTGATTTTGTTTCAGCGCAGAAGTGAAGCAGCGCAAAAGGTATCCGATAACTTTAACCGGCAGCCGTAAACCATATGGCATTATTCAGAGCTTTGGAAGCGTGGTTTAGATCGGACCATTTTTCTATTTTCATCGTCGATTCTCGCCGTACTGCCGCAATCGTTGACGAGTCGTCGTCATCGATGAGAACTGAGATCCTGACGTTAGCTTCTTTCAATAAATTAATATTCACCGTTGCCTCAACAGGCATGTCCGGCTCCATAGATTTGGCGCTTCCTTCAAAATTTTTTCGACAGTCGTAATCGTCTAGAGCATGGCCACGAGAGCACATGATACACGCCTTACTCCGTACAGTGTAACACAAGATCTCCTTCGAAAGATTACCAATCAACGACAGGTGACCTGTATTGTGAAATTATGAAATACAGTGCTCACATTATATCGACTATCGTAATCATTAATATCACGCAATGCCAGCCGGAGAGGCTGTTGTTAGCACGTCCAGTGCCACGCTTCTGCCATCCTACGTCAACCGATGCAGCTATTTCCACTGGTTCTTCAGGTTCTTCTTGTTCTTGTTCGAGTGATTCTGTGAAACTGATGAAAACAAAACTTTTTTGCTATCTATGCGATAATATACTGAATTCTTATTTTATCTGAGCTGCAGAATTTATAAAAATAATTCAAATCACAAGTTCATCACAAAAACTATTCAACACAAAGCACTGATTACTGTATAATGAGCGTACAAAGAATATGAAAAGTAGTGCAAATTTACTTATAAGCATAACAATACTCACTCAATTTGCTGTGGTTCCGATCCGTTTTTCGCAGCAATAGTCATCGCTTTCTCTATTTTTATGCTGTTCCGGCAGCTGTTTTCAGCTACCGTTTCGATTGCCGGACCAACGAGTCGCTCATGTCGCTTCACGAGTGTAGGGGGCAATGCTGGAATATTCAAAGCTGACAAGAGTGTATTCAATTGAGCCTTCCCTATGCCTGCATCAATCATTGCTGTAATCCATAACAAGAAAAATTAGAAAGACACTCATGAAAATACACCTGGAGGTACACAAAATTCCTGACTCCCTTCTCCCTTGCCATTGTAACTGTTTGGCTATCGGCGACCACCCGAGGCCGCCTATCACAACATACCTATCGCAGCTTTACTGTTAACATCGTATAATCGCTGTTTTTCCGGACGTCCGTTCGTTTTAACAGTATGATTTTTATTACACTTGACACACAAAACATCGAGCTTGCTCGCCAGGCCATATCTGATCTCATGTAATATATTTCGAAGCGAGCGTGGGATGTTGCAATCATTACACCAGAGATCGTGGCTAAGAGTACGAAAATCGACGACGCGACGTCCAAAATAACTGTCCGGTGGGATGACCTCACTTTGTCCATCGCTTTGTTTTTCCCTTGACGCCCGTACTTTATTTCGCCAGTTATAGATTTTGCTCGACACAAATCGTCCTTTATTACGACCGTGATTATTACGAAGACTATGCCGATCCATTGCAAATCATTTCTGACAATCCACTAATTGTAAACAAAGTTATAATGTACACCTAGTACAACTGACATTCAAGTCTCCGAGTACAGTGTTGCCGTGTATATGATGTTATATCCGCAGAAACGCAGTCAGGTTTTCCTGAGTTTTGCGGGGAGCCGTTGGCTCGTAAGATTCGGGATGTATCCAGTTAAGGGTTAGAACTCGCTAGATTTATTGTTAGAAGGTTTATTGCTCTCGATACAATTATTTGCTCACTTCGAATACACTTTGAATACACTTTAGATACTTATCTTCCCGTGGAAGAGTTCTATTTATTCGATTACCTCGTACACTTGCCTTCCCATGAAGGGCTTCGAACGTCTATGATTCAGCAGCGTCGCTTACTACTGGACTGTGAGCACTTGCTCGGTTATTGGTATGCGCAGGTAGTGTACCGTACTACCGTATTACGAGCCCTTGCTCGTAATAGTAACACCCGTCGTCACCGCACGGAATCGGGAGTTCCGAAAAGACTTCAGTTCAGACTGACTGACTAATTCAAAAACTGATGAGTGCCTGCTTGCTCTCCCTTATATACGTATAAGGGGGTCAGGCACGTCAGCTCAATATTGCTTACATTTTGGTGTTCTACATTATCTTGTTTATGTCCCCGATATTTGGGCAATAAATATCGCTCCAGTTTCTCTACCTTTACACAGAATTTGGAGATGCTCTGATTGCGTAATACGTGACTCGGCAATTACCGAGCCGATGCTCTAATTACCGAGTCGCGCGCGATTGCCTAAATGCTGACTTGACAGTACGGTGACTTCGGTGATTCTGTTATTATTTCGCAACGACGTGTGCTTGTCGCGAGCCGTTGCCTACTTCGATTATTGCACAATGGCGTTGCCGCAATAATCGGAGTATCGAGGTACCCGGGGTAGAACAACAATGAGGAAAATTGTAAGATGGTCGCCGGTTAGACAACCTGAGTCAAAACTAACTTCTGTTTTCACACTAGATGTTTTATCCAATTTCACACATTGACATGGCGCACATCTCTAAAATCATCTCCTTTCGTATAATGATTATTAGGACAACTAAATATATGATACATTGTTGCTTTCCGATCTCAAAAATTATGGACTTTTTGTTGACTAGATACCGCGCAAGGACTACCTTAATATTATATTTGGGCAAATATTTGTGATTTATTTAACTTACCACATCAAATTTGAACGAGCCCATATGACATCTCGATTAAAATATTTCTTTATGTAATTGACGTCGAAACGGTAACACATCTAGACGCAAAGTCTTGATAGCTGGTACAAAAACGTTGCTCACATTCTTAACATCTTTCATTGGATTTAATGACAATTTGTTTTTCTTTATTTTTTTAACGAAGCGATTAAATGATTATTTATGCGCCTTATTTCCATGCAAAATTACTTTCTAAATCTTCTGAAAACGCAGTATAAGATCTCTGGAAAATTTAAAGATAAAAAAGAATGCATTAAGTTATGCGAAACAATTGAAGCTTTTTCTTGGTTCGAATACTGACTAACATTTATATAATCGCCTCGTTCATCGCGAAATTGCATTCTCCGTCTTCAGTATATTCTGTATAATATCTCCCGTGTGCCGGACACCTCAACATGCCCTCGCTATAAATTGTAAGCACGACCGTGTGCTTGTGTTACCTAATCGGGACGGATATTATCCAATTTTCTACTCTTACGTCGAAATCGATGAATCTATAACTTTGAAATTTAAATTGCAGAATCTACAAACGACCTTTAAGAAAAAAAAATGAAAGCAATGAAATGAAGGGCAAGAAATGAAGGGCAATGAAAGCTGGAGCAGTGGAACCTTGACGAAAACTGCTTTAAAAAATGCCTCGAGCGTGGAAAAGGTATGCTGATTATTCCTGGTCTGCTCAAAACCGATTCAAACGCCAGTGCTGTAACGATTCTTCCGATGACCCACACTCCGAGGATGATGAGCCTGGCTATCATTCTATCGAACACGTTTCTGAACAAAACGACGATTCCCATGAAGATTCGAATCATTCATCACATCAATACGTACCTGATCCTGACCATAATGAACTCAAGTTTGATGACAGTGATTTGAACTCAGTCGAAAGCCACTCGATTGGCGAACATCGCGAACCCGTGGCGGAGCATAGGCAACTTATCGACGACGCTGACCAAACCGAGGTAGATTGTGATGACAGTGAATCGGAATCCGACAAAGATTGTGAATCCATGGTTTGCTCTCAAGCCGTCAATTCGGACGAGGACTTGAGAAGCCAAGCGCAAAGCAAAAGTCATGTCGCAAACGAGGAAGAAACTATTGATGATGCAGTTAGCACATCAATCGATCTTGAATCTCAGTGTAGCAGTTACGAAAGTGACATTGAAAATGCCAATGCGGCTCCACAGAATCACGATACCCCTTTATACGAGGGAGCTCCATTAACAACATCAGAAAGCCTAATATCAGTTTTGAGCTTGTCTCTCCGGCATAATATTAGTAATACCTTGCTAACGGACATATTGAACTGTATTGCTTTACATTGCCCTCCCGACAATCAGTGCAAAACGACGCGATACACGTTTGAGAGGTATTTTTCGGAAAGGCAAATACCGTTAGTGCGGCATTTTTACTGCATGTCATGTCTTCTTTCCGTTGAAACCCAACATTCCGTTTGTCCGACCTGCGGCGATCAATCGGAAATTGGTTACTTCATTGAAGGAACAATTATCCCACAAATTCGAGCCCTTTTCAAACGTCCGGGCTTTCAGGAGTCGCTTCAATACCGGCACAGTCGCGTTCATCGGAATCATGATAATTACGAAGACATATATGACGGCACGATCTACAAAGATTTAAGTCGTAATAGCGGATTTTTGAGTAACCCCGCGAATATATCACTGACGTGGTACACTGACGGTGTGCGAATTTTCAAATCATCGAAATTTAACATTTGGCCATTCTACTTGGTTATCAACGAACTGCCCTTTCTACTCAGGACGAAGAAGGAAAATGTTATATTCGGGGGCTTGTGGTTCGGCGATGAAAAACCATTCCCAAATTTATTTCTTCAACCACTCGAGCAGAGTATGGAAGAGTTGTACCAGGGGATTGAGGTAGAAATTCCAAACGCCGACATTCCTGTTCTCGTAAAGGGAATTATCATTTGCGGCACTTGCGATCTGCCAGCAAAGGCACTGTTTCTGAATATGAACCAATATAACGGTAGATTTGGTTGTCAAAAATGCAAAGAAGAAGGGCAATATCTACCAGATAGCAACGTTCGTGTTTATCCGTACCAGCCAATCAGCTTACGTACAGATGAAGAAACCCGCCTTCACGCTGAACAGGCCATCGATGTTGGGTTTGCAGTGTGCGGGGTGAAAGGTCCTTCAATTTTGGATTTAATGGTTCACGAATACATGAGGGCAACAGCAGTTGATGCAATGCACTGTGTCTTCGAAGGCGTGGTTAAAAGCTTATTGAACTTCTGGTGTTCTCCACAGTTCTCAGATCATCCTTCATCGCTTGTTCAACACAGTGATCTGATTAATCAGAGACTGACTTCGCTTACACCACCAAGTTTTGTTCAAAGACACCCTCGATCAATCAAGGATCACTTATCTTATTGGAAGGCCCACGAATTCAAGGCTTGGTTTTTTTATTATTCAATACTGTGCATAAATGACGTAATAGATGAAATGTACTTTGAGCATTATATCTTGCTCGTGCTCGGGATATCGATTTTATTCCAATCGTCTGTATCTCCGGAAGAAATTGAAGTCGCTTCGCGAGCCTTGCATGAATTTGTGTCCAGGTACGAACATTTGTATGGCCTTCGATACATGACCAATAACGTCCATCAATTACTGCATCTTCCGGAAAACGTGGTTCAATTCGGACCTCTTTGGGTAACTTCATGTTTTCCATACGAAGACCTGAACGGGAGGTTGAAAAGCATGGTTCATGGGAGCAACGCTGCTCAGCTGCAAATATTTTCTTCAGTCTCAAAGTATTTGCAGCTCACAACCCTAAAAGCAGAAAGCTTAGTACAAGGACGACCGGCGTATGAATTCTGTGAAAATTTGGATTCGAAACGTGGAAGAATAAAGCGATACCGGATTGCCGATTCGTTAGATATTGTTGGGAAATGCACACAACTACGTCAGCTTCCTCGTGACCTTGAACAAATGTTCGTAGCTACAAACATACGTGGATTAAAGTACTTCTACTACACGAGACTTTTACAGAAGAATATAATGTATTCGTCAACTGAATACCAGCGTAGTAAACGAATGAATTCCTCATTTAGTGTGTACAGCCTTCCGGACGAAGAGAATTTCATCGGGAGAATACGATGTTTTATAAGAGTAACGGATTGTCCCTGTTCTGGATTGTGCCACTGTCTTGGTCGTAATTACGCCATACTGACTCGATGCATTGTTGAAAATCAGTTTGCGACATGTATCGATAGAAATGTATTAAGTACTATACATACCGTTTTGGACTACGAAAACTACGAATGCGCTGTCGACATAATGAAACTCAAATCCGTTTGCTTTTATTGCAACATTGAAGATTCGTTTCGGGCATACGTTATAGAACCTGTAAACAGAATAGAATGGGAGTAAGAAGGATGTTTCATTAAATATGAATGGACGTGAACGTTTTACCGTAGGTCGAAGGGTTGATCATTTTTTCGCTGTTATATCGCATATTATTCATTCGAATATTTTCTCGCTGCGATTTCGCGGCACACTCGCATAATACATATATTTCTGTAATTTTGCACCGACTTCGCGGTGCACTCGCCTATTGTAATTATATTGTTCTTTGCTCCGATTTCGCGGCGCACTCGCTTATTATAATTCGATTATTTTTTCCGCAATTTCGCGCTGTACTCGCATAATATATTTATATAATTTGTTGCGCCGAATATTTCTATCAATTGTCGCACCGATCATGGTGCATTCGCGTGCTGTATATTTATAAGTACGTTGCGCCGATTGCAGACGCTTTCGATCATTAAATTAACATTATTTCTTGCGCCGTTCGCGTGAAGAACCGAGCCAGTTATTTTTGGTAATTCGTCCAACTGATGTTTATTTATGTACATGCCGTCCAAACCGGTCATTTATTATTCGTTACCATGTTATTCCGGGGTGGAATATTGCAACAGTATTATTCTTTTCCTATATTCTCAATGAGTAAGATCTATTCATAATAAATAAAAACAAATAATTTTCAACCCCGAACTTGTTCTTATTATCGCCCATCGGTTCTATTATTCTGGAGTTTTGGACAATATTTTGATTTTTTGTAGCGCGATATTTATTTCACTCGCATACCCATACTCCCAAAATATAAATCCTATTATTAAACAGGAATTATAATGCTTCGATTCAAACGGATTATACGACATTTTTTTAACTAAAAATAGACTGTTACCCTTCCTAGCATAACGAATGTTTTTCAAAAATAATCAGCAAGATGGTCAGCGTGAGATTGGCGACGGTCTGATGGAGATTTGACAAAAATGTTGTCAGTAATAATCACGACGACGGTGCGAGATGCCAGGTATGGAAGACAGTCTCAGAAAAATTCTACAGTCTCGGCTACAATCTGATAAAGATTTATCAGAATTCATCCCTAAAGGTAGGTATTTATTCCCAAAGACAAACCTTGTCAAGAGTCTTGGCAAGCGTCTTGGGAAGAGTCTTGGGAAGAGTCTTGGGAAGAGTCTTGGGAAGAGTCTTGGGAAGAGTCTTGGGAAGAGTCTTGGGAAGAGTCTTGGGAAGAGTCTTGGGAAGAGTCTTGGGAAGAGTCTTGGGAAGAGTCTTGGGAAGAGTCTTGGGAAGAGTCTTGGGAAGAGTCTTGGGAAGAGTCTTGGGAAGAGTCTTGGGAAGAGTCTTGGGAAGAGTCTTGGGAAGAGTCTTGGGAAGAGTCTTGGGAAGAGTCTTGGGAAGAGTCTTGGGAAGAGTCTTGGGAAGAGTCTTGGGAAGAGTCTTGGGAAGAGTCTTGGGAAGAGTCTTGGGAAGAGTCTTGGGAATAGTCTTGGGAATAGTCTTGGGAATAGTCTTGGGAAGAGTCTTGGGAATAGTCTGGGGAAGAGTCTTGGGAATAGTCTTGGGAAGAGTCTTGACAACCAAGTCTTAGGAGCAGTCGTGGCAGGGGTTATGGCAAGAGTCTTATCAAGACAGTCCGACGATGACTCATTACCAATTTTTCTTAGCAATAAAGAGAAAAGGGTAGTACGTGAAACGCAATTCTTTGCAATGGTTTGAGGTTGATTCTGTAGTGTCGGAAAAAGTTTTATCAAGAATCCGGCTGCGAATCATATCTATTAATTTGATCAAGGTGCTTAGAAACACGCTCCATCAGAGTGTCTGCCTGGGACAACCGTCAAGAGTCTTGCGACGACTTTTTTCCGTGCGAGGAGACTCTTGATAAGAAGCTTGATTGGCGTCTCCGGAGGTCTTCCGCCAAGAGTCTTGGTAAGACTCTTACTAAGACCTCTCACTAAGACCTTCTCCTAAGAACCTCTCACTAAGACCTTCCCCACGCGGGATGCCCGGTGCGAATGGTATCCGTTGATTTTATCAAAACGCTTGGCAAGATTATTGGTTGGCTTTTCCCAGGACTTTTGCCAAAAGTCTTGCTAAGACTCACCAAGATCTCTCCCGCGAGAGTATCTCCGGTATGATTCTTATCCGTCAATTTTGTCAATATACTTGGCAGGACGTTTCGTTTGGCATCTCCCCGGGACTTTCGCCAAGAGTATTGGTAAGACTCTAGCTAAGACCTTTCCCGCGCGGGATGCCCGGTGCGAAACGTTTCCGTTAATTTTGTCAAGACGCTTGGCAAGATGATTGCTTGGGGTCTCCCCAGGACTTTCAACAAAAATCTTGGTAGGATTCTCGGCAAGACCTTTCTCGCGCGGATGTTCGGTATGAATCGTATCCGTTCATTTTGTCAATATGCTTGGCAAGACGCTTCGTTGGCGTCTCCCCAGGACTTAGTCAAGAGTGTTGGTAAGACTCGTTAAGACCTTTCCTGCGAGAGATGCCCGGTATGAATCGTATCCGTTAATTTTGTCAAGATGCTGGGAAAGATGATTGGTTAGCGTCTCCCAGGGACTTTCGCCAAGAGTGTTGGTAAGACTCGCGCTAAGACCTTTCCCGCACGGGATGCCCGCTGCGAAACGTATCCGTTAATTCTGTCAAGACGCTTGGCAAGATGATTGGTTAGGGTCTTCCCAGGACTTTCGCCGAAAGTCTTGGTAAGACTCTCGGCAAGACCTTTCCCGCGCGGGATCCACGGAGCGAATCGTATCCGTAACTTTCGTCAAGATGCTTGACAAGACGTTTCGTTGGCATCTCCCCAGAACTTTCGCCAAGAGTATTGGTAAAACTCTCGCTAAGACATTTCCCGCGCGGGAAGCCCGGTGCGAAATGTATCCGTTAATTTTGTCAAGACGCTTGGCAAGATGATTGGTTAGGACCTCCCCAGGACTTTTGCCAAAAGTCTTGGTACGACTCTCGGCAAGACCTTTCCCGCGCGGGATGCACGGAGCGAATCGTATCCGTTACTTTCGTCAAGACGCTTGGCAAGATCATTTCTTGGCGTCTCCCCGTGACGTTTGCCAAAAGTCTCGGTAAGACTCTCACCAGACTTTTACCGCGCGTATGATCGGTATGAATCGTATCCGTTAATTTTGTCGATATACTTGGCAAGACGTTTCGTTGGCATCTCCCCGCGACTTTCGCCAAGAGTATTGGTAAGACTCTCGCTAAGACCTTTCCCGCGCGGGATTCCTGGTATACTATACGAAACGTATCCGTTAATTTTGCCAAGACGCTTGGCAAGATGATTGGTTAGGGTCTCCCCAGGACTTTCGCCAAAAGTCTTGGTACGACTCTCGGCAAGACCTTTCCCGCGCGGGATGCACGGAGCGACGCAAGACGCTTGGTTCGCGTCTCCCCGAGACTTTCGCTAAGAGTGTTGGTAAGACTCTTGCTAAGACTTTTCCCGCGCGGATTGCTACTAGACATATGATTCTTTGCAATGGTCTCAGACAGACTCTGTAGTCTCGGAAAGAGTCTTGTCAAGAGTCCTGGTGCGGATCATATCCGTTACTCTTGTCGAGAATCTTATAAGACGCTTGGTCAGCGTCTCCCCGAGACTTTCGCCAAGAGTCTTATAAGACACTTGGTCAGCGTCTCCCCGCGACTTTCGCCAAGAGTCTTGCAAGACTTTCGCTAAGACTCTCGCCAAGACTTTTTTTTTCCGCGCGGGCAACGGAGAACTAGTCGCGGATATGATCGCGACAATGACGAGATGAGTGTCCGGTACTCGTGACTACTGCCGAGCGACAGAGATACCTCGCGTATTAAAAAAATTATTTTGCACATCCTCGAGAGACGGGCGGCCATCGAGTTCGCAGCGCGCTGAAAAGAGGAGGAATGAGAGGAACGCCGATGATGACACCGAGAGACAGCGAGAGAGGACGTGGACGGAGGGACAGAGGAAAGGAATGGCTGTGATGAGCTGTATCTGTATATGATACTTTTCGTCGGGATGCGTCGTGACAATCGAGAATCCGCATTTTGTTTCGGATCCTTTTCGCTGGGCTTCTTCTTTGCTACACGCTCATCGTTTGAGAAAGGAATCGCTGTGATGAGCTGTATCTTCTGTATATGATACACTTTCGTCGGGATGCGTCGTGACAATCGAGATTCCGCATTTTGTTTCGGATCGTTTGACATCGTGTGTTTCTCATTGTATCTGTGAAATAAATGTCGTCGCCGATAAATGTCTATTTTCACTCCCTCTGAATCTCGAACGAGCGGCCGGAGTCTCACCATTCGTCCTCTCACCTAGGGATGACGACTCGTCACGCTCTCTTCTAAAGCGGGAATCACGAGGAATATCGCGAGTCCGCGCGCGAGTGTATCCATCCTCCGGATGTACGTCTCCGGAGCGGGCGCCACGGATGCCGGATGCGCCAGCGCGATGGACATGGGATGCTGCAAAGGTCGAGAGGATCTCGGGGAAAAATATAGAGTTACTTTGCCAATATTTTCTTTATTTTTTAAATCCCTCTCTCCTGCGAATTACATTCTGTACGGTTCCTCCCAGCGGAGGACTCCGCGAGTCCCCCGCTCGGAGCGATGCGTACCCCGTGTGCGAGAGTGCGAGAGGCGAATACGAGTACGAGTGTACAGGGGATGGGGGGTGGCGTGTACGTCGCTTCGGGTCTCCGAGTCTACACGCCCATCGATGACAGGTTCTTCCGCAAAAACAGTTGCACTCGGGGAATCAATCTCGCGTGGCATCATTTTCTTTTCGCATTTTGATTCGGGCTCGGCTCTGACGTCTCTCCGTGCGATACCCGCGCGTGGTATGCGAATCGATGCGTCCGTTCTTTCCCTACCTGCCTCCCGCCCTCCCCCCGCCCGCCGTCTCTCGAGAGACGCGAGAAAAGATTATAAATTTGACATGTCTGGCTGAGCGACCCGAGATGATTCGTGTGTAGGAAAATTTATGTTATTTTTCTGTCGCTACTACTGTCGACAAAAACGAAAAAAACTAACACCGGGGCAAAGTCGGAATTCTTGTTGCTGCTGCCGCTGCTGCTGCTGCTGCTGCCGTCCAGTGAGACGAGTGCTCCCCGCGCTTCGGAAAACAATTGGGTGCTTCGGAAAAACAAACTTGGCGCGAAACGGATTGTAAACTCTTTCGTTGATACAGTTTCAACATCCGGTTCGTCCCGTTCATTTTCCTCTCGCTCGTTTCTCCATACTTCCGAAGTCTTGCAAAAAAAAAAAAAAAAAAAAAATCGAGGCTGAGATGAAAATAAATTTATCAATCTTGTCCTCCCGCGATGTCTCGGAGAGGATCCGCTACATCAACGACTGCACGACCGTGTAACTTGTGACACGAAACGGTAAGGCAGACGTTGACCGAGCGGAACCTTCCTTCCTCTCGCAGACTTGTTCCATCCTTGGGCGCGTGTCGGTCCAACCGCTAAGAAAAACCAGATTATACATATAGGCACACGTATGATACAGCTTGGATACAATTTTATTTCGCGATTACGGTCTCGGCTCCAAAAAAATGTCGAGAAAAATGCAAGCCACCGCTTTCACAGCGGGGAGATCGTGACCCGACTTGAACAGCGGGGTTGAGAGAGAGACTCGGAGTGGGAAGCTTTTACCTCGACGACGGGACGAGAGAAGGAGAGACGATGTTTCCGGGGCCTTCGAGGCCTTCGACCCCGGCTTATATACCCGGGGACAGGGGCAGGTATGAATTTCATACTTTTCATAATATTCATAAATTTCGTAGTTTCCATTCTTTTCTCATAGATATCGTTCGTGTTATCCTTCTCTCTCCAGCGAGAGGTATAAATAAGTGGCGCTCCGAGCCGTGCCACGCGATCCATCATCATCATCATCATCATCGTCGTCGTCGGGACGGGCTTGTATATCGAATCGCTGGGTGAGAGATTCCGACGACCATCTCCGCTGCCACAGTGGGGGCAGCGGGTAACACGCGCGACTCTGTGTTTTCTTCTCTCCGTGTCTTCTCTCACTGTGAGGGACCTCTTGTTAATTTGCAACATTTTTCGATAGGTCGCTCCTCTACGTGGACCTTTGCAGATTCGCACGATGAAACTTTTCGCAACATTTTTCGAGATAACGATGCCGTTACTGGTCAAGTTGGCGTTGCAGTCCGATGACGAGGATGACGAGGAGGACGAGGAGGACGAGGAGGAGGAGGAGGACGAGGCAGCGCAGCCCCCGCGAAAGCGACTGGAGGAGATGAGCGTCCGCGAGACAGCCAGCGTACTGAAGAAATGCCTCAGAATGAGGATGATAGTGGGATCGTTCGAGGTGGTGAGTTAAAAATAAATAAATGTGTGTGCGAGTGTGCGTGTGTGCGCGTCCGAACGCCCCCGTATCCGAATCATTTCTCGCTTTACATTACAGATGCTGGAAGCGATGGAAAAATTGTTCGAGCTTCCCCCTCACGAGCTTATCGACCTCGTGAGGGACATCAACGCGCGAGGCACCCTCCGAACGTACTTGACCCACCGACGATACCGCCGATATTTTCGAAGGTACTTCGGTACCATCGATTCCGAGATGTAACTTTGCGTATAAAATAATCTTAAGATATTGTCTTTGTACGACTCCCGAGAAAAATCATCGTCGCGTCTGCTTCTGTAGTCTGTTGGCTTGAAAAGATGAGAAAAAAAAAAAAAAAAAAAAGTAAAAACCAGAGAGTGGCCGTTCATTTCACACCCTCGATAGTTTTCATAATTTTTTTTTTTTAATTTTCCAAACGTGGATTCACGGCGTGTCCGACGGGTGCAAATTTTTCATAAATTTCATAAATATCATACTTTTCGTACCATCGGTGCGACGTGTCCCCCACCGGGCGCGCCGACACGCGCGCCCGGTGAGGGGTATAAGTAAGCGGCGCGCCGAGACCGTGCCGCGACATCGCTGAATCGGTGAGTTCGAAATCCTCGCGCTGTCCTGGAGTGGTGTGCCTCGAGATTCTCGGAACCGCTGTGTCCGAGTGCGCCCGACACGGGTGCCCCTTTCGAGCCATTTTAAATATTCTCTTCTCGCAGATACGGGCGCGCGCGCGCGCCATGAGTTTCAACGAGCACTCGGGACGAGAAACGATGCGCTGTGACGACACCTTCCTGAGGAGGTGTCGTCACGGAATATGATGAAGGAGGAGGAGAGAGCCGCGGATATGCGACGCGAGCGAGAAGAGATTGTCGCCTTCAACGGAACGGTGGCCATGTTAAAAACATACCTTCGGCTGAGGAGCGGAGGGATGTCGCCGGAGGATGCGAGTATTCTTTCTTGTTCGCGCTTCCGTCTGTCTCCGAGTACGTGTCTGTAATATATTTTTCCTTCCTCGTTTACAGGCGTTCGCGGAATGCGGGAGGTTGTATCGAGTTGACCCAACAGAGCTGCGCTCCACCGTTGCACGGATAAACAGAGAAGGAACCATCGAGAACTACTTGAGGAAACCAAAATACCTCAGACTCTTCCGCATGTATTTTGGACACCAGTTCTGAAAAAAAAAATATGTATATGTAACGATTCTTCTTTCGCCGGAAATATTGTCGGATACGAAAGTCATCGCCGAGAGTTGCTCTCAATTTATTTTCCCGCCGATCCATCGAGACAGACGGAAATCGAACGTGCCAAACACATTCGCACGGCTCGCCAAGACCGTTCGGTAACGGGGTAGAGACGATCGACGCGATCCAACGATTCTATAGCGGGAAACCGTCGTCTCTCGCTCTCCGGTTGGTACGGCGATGAGAGCGAGAGAGAGAGAGAGACAGAGAGAGAGAGCTGTCGTTACCCGCGCGACTGCTGGCGCGCCCACCGTGCTTCGCGCGGTGCGAGTCAAGTGCATTGTATGAATAGTATGAAAAATGTTTCCCCCCCTCTCTCCCTCTCTCCCTCTCTCCCTCTCTCCCTCTCTCCCTCTCTCCCTCTCTCCCTCTCTCCCTCTCTCCCTCTCTCCCTCTCTCCCTCTCTCCCTCTCTCCCTCTCTCCCTCTCTCCCTCTCTCCCTCTCTCCCTCTCTCCCTCTCTCCCTCTCTCCCTCTCTCCCTCTCTCCCTCTCTCCCTCTCTCCCTCTCTCCCTCTCTCCCTCTCTCCCTCTCTCCCTCTCTCCCTCTCTCCCTCTCTCCCTCTCTCCCTCTCCCCCTCTCCCCCTCTCCCCCTCTCCCCCTCTCCCCCTCTCCCCCTCTCCCCCTCTCCCCCTCTCCCCCTCTCCCCCTCTCCCCCTCTCCCCCTCTCCCCCTCTCCCCCTCTCCCCCTCTCCCCCTCTCCCCCTCTCCCCCTCTCCCCCTCTCCCCCTCTCTCCCTCTCTCCCTCTCTCCCTCTCTCCCTCTCTCCCTCTCTCCCTCTCTCCCTCTCCCCCTCTCCCCCTCTCCCCCTCTCCCCCTCTCCCCCTCTCCCCCTCTCCCCCTCTCCCCCTCTCCCCCTCTCCCCCTCTCCCCCTCTCCCCCTCTCCCCCTCTCCCCCTCTCCCCCTCTCCCCCTCTCCCCCTCTCCCCCTCTCCCCCTCTCCCCCTCTCCCCCTCTCCCCCTCTCCCCCTCTCCCCCTCTCCCCCTCTCCCCCTCTCCCCCTCTCCCCCTCTCCCCCTCTCCCCCTCTCCCCCTCTCCCCCTCTCCCCCTCTCCCCCTCTCCCCCTCTCCCCCTCTCCCCCTCTCCCCCTCTCCCCCTCTCCCCCTCTCCCCCTCTCCCCCTCTCCCCCTCTCCCCCTCTCCCCCTCTCCCCCTCTCCCCCTCTCTCCCTCTCCCTCTCCCTCTCCCTCTCTCCCTCTCCCTCTCCCTCTCCCTCTCCCTCTCCCTCTCCCTCTCCCTCTCCCTCTCCCTCTCCCTCTCCCTCTCCCTCTCCCTCTCCCTCTCCCTCTCCCTCTCCCTCTCCCTCTCCCTCTCCCTCTCCCTCTCCCTCTCCCTCTCCCTCTCCCTCTCCCTCTCCCTCTCCCTCTCCCTCTCCCTCTCCCTCTCCCTCTCCCTCTCCCTCTCCCTCTCCCTCTCCCTCTCCCTCTCCCTCTCCCTCTCCCTCTCCCTCTCCCTCT